>LUCM01008786.1:35996-96082 GCA_008360955.1 Fasciolopsis buskii | reverse complement strand
TGTCCCCATCGATACCCACGCACTTCAACTACAGTGACTATGCAAAACGTCTCGCACCACACATGCGAACTCTTCATGCCAATCCACTGTCGGACCAACGACCTTTGGGCTGCATTCCAACCGCAGTGAGTACTTCAACTCACGTTTTCGTGCGTGTTGACGGTGTCCGACCACCACTGCAACCACCGGATACCGGTCCGTTTTGCGTCGTAAGACGCGGTCCCAAAGCGTTCATTTTCCACGTTGCCAGCAGACACGACACGACGTCTATCGGTCGTATTAAACCTGCCACCGTGGAATGCAGGTTTACGACGGACTCCTTTTATCTGATGAGTCCCATCAACCTGACCGAGCCCAGTCATTACGAACGCCGCCCGTTGAGATTGCTGGTGCGGCTGAAGCCACAACACCACCAATCACACCAGAATTTCCGGATAAGCAAAGCAGCCGTAGCGGCCGCAAGGTAAGACAACCCGTGCATTTCGCTGATTTTGTTACCGTTTTTACATCGTGTGGTTGAATACACTCCTGTCGTAAATGCATATTGGTGCTTAATAGGATGACGTGTTTGTCGTGGTAATTTGTGCGTCGATGGACATGCCGCCTTCATGTTAATCCTCAAGGTCAGCCCCTACCGGTGGTAGGTGCTCGCCACCAATTCGTACATACACCGGTGCTCACGAGCACCGTTTCCACCAGTTTGTCTTTGTCTCACCCTCTCTTAGAAGAATCCTAGGGCGGAGACCATTCGACCGATTCCGGCAAGACAATCATCGGTCCCGTGGTCGACGTTAGCCATGCGCCGGAGGACGAGGAGAACATGAGGTCGGACACTCATATTCAACCCCGTCTGGCTGATATTCTGGAAGAGGGTAAGGCCCGCGAGTGTTGGACGCGTTTTGGCCGAAGTACATCGAGCGGGCAGCTTGGCTGCAGCGGTGTGCGGGCGTAACTGGGCCCGGGGATCGTGCCTCATTTATTCACCTTCTAGAGGCATTTTCAGGCTGGGTTTCCGACGCACGGTCAGCTAACAACAACTAACACCCACGAGACCACCAGCAGAACGGTAAATTTTGGACAGTTGGCTTCCTGTGAAGAATGCTCGACCTGATGCCATACTAATAATTATCCACCACCACACGCGTTGGGTTTGCGTTAACTAATTTCCCGCCGAGTATATAACAAAAATTCGCCTGGTCCACCCAAACGTGATCTCGTTTTGGATACACCGGATCTTTCAGATGGATAGCATCACGCTCCGACCAATACTGTCACAACTCAACGACATCAGTCGTCTAGTCATTCAGGCCGTGAAATAAATATGAAAACCAGTTTTGTGCGTCTCGCACTGCTGCATTAACGATTGCGACTGCCTTCGGTTGGATAATTTGTGGCGCCAACTACGAACTCAGCTCAAAACGCGTCAGCGTCACTTATGTGTTCATCATCCGACCAATCGTACTTATCACTTAAATTTGGTGTCCAGCCCCGAGGCACAGGTGTTGCCTAATAACTGTCAGCTTGATATACCAGACCGGGTACGCAACCCACACCGCGAATCACGCAGCCACAACCGTTGCGCAGCTCGAAGCGTTAAAAGGACCTACTTGCGTGTACAGGCAATTCCGCTAATAGTAGACTAAAACAACAACTCAACAACTCAACTCCTGCCTCGGGCAGCTACGTCAAAGCGCTAGAAATTCTGACCACGAAGTACGGACGTGGCTATCGACTCAGTGGCATCCACCTCACCATTAAATACAAGCATTATTGGTAAAGATGTTTAAGCTTCCTCCGCAGATGCACGTGAATCCGTGAGGGAATTAACCAACAGCTCAATGCATCATTTGCTTATGAAGTGCCTAGAACAGCATTAATAGCCGCAGCAAGCAATGCGTCACTCAAAACAGGAACAACAGCAGTCCTATCAGAGTCGCAGCGCGCACCAAAACTAAACGAAAGATTTACGCAGGGACAGGTCTTCTCCGTACTCCACCTTATCCTCTGACTGCTTTGGATCAACCCCATAAATGTATAAGAAGAAGCTCCCGGCTTACGTATAAGTGATCAGACGTTTACTAAACTGGACAATTTAATTTCGCTTAAGGTCATCAGCTAACGCATTGAATGAAATGAGTACATCCCAAATGATTTGCCACCCGACTGTTTTCCACACCTCAGAGTCAATCGGTGCGTTTCGAATTCAACCGTAAGGGTCTCGTTGCATAAGAGGAACTTGACACACAAAAACCAGTTAATGAATACCGAGGACTGTGCAAGATTTTGTCCGAGGATAATGAGATGTGATTAGAGAAAGCATTAAAATCCGTTTGTGCTCTTCTACATGGCCGAAAGTGGCGCCTTGCATGGACGCAGGGAAGTACGGTCCCGGCGCTATATTCGTTAGGCGTTTCTGCACACCGCATTGGAAGTGAAAACATTGTATCTTAGTGACAGGTGATCTAATGTCCTACACCACGCATTCGAATCCTCATTGTGTCCAATGGACCCATAGTAAGAGATTATGAACTTACTATGCCAGTCGATTTGGAATTAAATACCTGTCGGCACCTCGCAAAATATATCTGCGCCCGTAACAAGTTGAGTGAATTGGATTTGTTATTACTGGAAAGCCGAAAGTTTCGTGGAGATCAGATTGAGACTTTCAAGATAGTTAAAGGCCCAGTCGGAAATTGTTCCGAACCCGTCTTCAGAGAAGACGTGACTCAAGAACCAATAAAATGGAAAGAACTGCTAAAGCAACGTTCTCGGCTGGCAGTTAGTGCGCATCTATTTAGTAAGGGTGACAACTGATTGGGATAAGTTGGCTAGAGTGTTCGTTGAGAGGCACTGTCGAGGCTTTTAGTATACCATTGAATGATAAGCAGGCTGCACCAAGCTACAGGTAACTCTGAAACTAAAAATGCAGCCAGCCCTTTTTTACCCCAAATGCCCAGTGCCGTTTACAGCTCCACCCCTTTTGAAGCAGGGGCTAAAGCTTCTGGGAGGCTTGGGGATCTTGGTCCCCGTATCATTTTTCGAATGGGCAGCACCCGTTGTTGCCGTGAGGAAAGCAGATGGCGGTATCCGCTTTTGTCCTGGCTTTTACACCGAACTGAAGCTGCACTAGACCGAGATTGCTATCCACTACCCATCCCGGAAGACATATTCACCAATCTCAATCGCGGCACTTGGTGTTTGAAGTTGAAGCATCATTTATTCCAGTTAGCAAGCTTTTTTCCCAGAGTAATTCGATTGGTAACCAGTTTGTAAATATCCGGACCAAACGACGTAAGGAGTGTATCGAAAAATCGATGCGCCATGTATTGGTTTTTTTTATTGTGAATGATATAATATTAATAACACAGCGTTGTTGGTAGATGTAATGCGCCAACGTTTCGACTACCGTGGGTAGTCTTTCTCAAGGCAAGTTTTACATTTGATTGTAAAACTTGCCTTGAGAAAGACTACCCACGGTAGTCGAAACGTTGGCGCATTACATCTACCAACAACGCTGTGTTATTAATATTAAATCATTTATTCCGTTTATTCTCCCAGCAAACCGACGGATCATCTGGTCTTATGGTTGATAACTGTCAGTATTAAGAGCGGATTTATAACCATACCCCATCTCTCAGTTCCCCATACAGATGTTCACATGCTTTGTCCAGTAAGTGTCTAGCATATCTGGGTGTCTTTTGCTGCTACCAATAAAGAAAGTAAATAATCTTATTTATAGAAATCAATGTCTAATTTGCATTCCTAGTTGTAACGAAAGATACTAACCGTCTGCTTGTCGGAATTCCTCTATGAGGAACCGGGTTTGCATGTGAAGCGAATAACTTAGTGGAGTCACACCAATACATCTGCAGATGCTTTGACTTGCAGCGGGCTTTCTTCGACAAACTGACAAATGGTTTGGACTTTTTCTTATAATTTGTGGTTAACGCCGAGGGAACTTTGAGCGACGGTGAAATTATGACACTTCGTTGTTCATGTCCTCGAGCCTTTCGGACTTCTCGTCAAAATCTATTTATGCAAACTTGATCTCTTTATGGTAAATTCAGCATTATAATCTGTCACTTAGCGATTTTCTTCATACTTGAAATTGGCCGCAAGTGAAAATTTCCTTCACGGGGTTTCGGCAAATTACATGTTCAGGTTATTTTTTTCCTTGTGGTTGCAATTATTTTTTCCATCACGGTAACGTGTCTGGTTTCACTGGTGTATCCGGTCTCATCCAAACTTATATCTCTAGTTATGCACTTGTGTATGGTCAATGGTCTAGTTTAACTAATACCTCATCCACTACTGTAATTAAATTTTCTAAGGACATAACAACTTTAGTTACGTAGTCTACTAGCAGAACAAAACTGTATGAAAGATGATTCAGTTGTTTAAATCCGTAGAAATTTTTTTGAGTCATGAAAGCACTTTTGCTTCGGTTGTTTTACTAACGACATGAATATTCATGATGATTACGTCGAGAAAACTGGCCCTGTAGATGTTATTCATATTCGTGATCTTGACTTTGTTTTTTAAATTCGTTGCCCAGAAAATTTGCTTTCAGTTCAACATTAGGTATACGTATCAAATACATTAACGAGCTCTCTGTGTGGACATGCCATGTGCTTGCTTCTAACAACATCTTGTTAACAACTACATCGCAGGTTAAAACTAATGCGTTAGCTATTTCAGCACTCGTCTCACTAAATCCTCGATTTCAGCATGCGCCACCGTCGGTATTGAAATTCTTTGCACCTCTCGGGTGATATATAACACTAATAATCTTAACCAGCATTTTTGATGCATATTTCTACGTAATCCACTTTTGGTCGCGGAGTCCTTGTATTATCGCCGAATATACGTTGTGTGCCCCATCACTTGGCATGGTGAACTGGAGTATTATAATAACATGCACATTACCTAATTTGTTAAGGACGGCAGCGTTTAAATTAAATCTGATGAGATTGGCATACATGTTAGGACTTCGCAAAATATCGTGCGTCGTACTTTATCTGATATCTTACAACCTCGTTCTTGCTCATCCAGCAAAGAGTCTGGAATGACCTGTCAGCGTTATTCTCACTGCTGAGAAGTTCGTGACTAACATATCCGGTCCTAACAGATAATTAAGTACGTGGTCCACTAACTCAAATAAACAGTCAAAAATAAGAATCTATCCCCCTGTGCAGAAATTCATGACGAACACATTCTAGTTAAATTTTTGAGCACACTGAGAGTCCATTTTCACTTTGTCTTCCCTGTGTATTTCTTTTCTTTAGTGTCTTTTTACAGTATCTCAAGTGAATAATGTTCTAGGGCTAAGTTTAGTGAACATTGGATTGGTCGATAAGGCAGAACCCGAACCCATGACATCCCGACCAACGGTGACTCCCGTGACCTCTGGGAACGACAAACTAATTCCACGTACACTTTCTCTCAGGTAAATTATTTGCTCATTCATCAAGGTAAACTGTGCCATAACAAATGATTGTTCAATCGGTACAAACCAATGCAAATTAAACATTGCGAGACAGGCCCAAGCGAAATCGGGACGTAGTCTGAAAGTCAAAGTTATATAATAAAACGTGCTAATAAAATTCCGGTTAAGAGTGGATTCTAAATTTGACTGGTGGAGCCCACGCAATGTTTGGTGAATTGTTTCGCACATCAGCGGTTTCGAATCGTGCTGAAGTCGAAGAACTTCATACTTGAGTCAGTTCTGCAAATACGGTAGATACCACGTATGATCACATCAAATATATTCTGTACGAAATAACTAAAGTGCAAATGATATGTGAAAAAGCCAACTGGTCTTATTTTTATTGTGATACAACCGGGCGAACGAATTATTAATTGCTATGACCAACTTGTGGAAAATAATCTAACTCAGTGGACTTCAATATTGCTAGCTTGGATAATTATTGCGTACAACCATTCAGTCTTATTCAAGCTACTCAAATTTACGTCTTTTTCCAAAATTAAAAATTAAAAAATAAATCACTAGTGATACCTTACATAATCAACAAAATAACTGTACCTCTGGTTATAGTTTAACTCAATCCATCCACTTTTGAAGATCGATGCTCTTCACTGTATCGTAATGATTTACATGATAATACAAATTTCCTAATTGACTCTTCACCTGACCCAAATGTTCACTAAAAATCACCGTGAAGTTTGTACTCAGCATGTAAGTCACCGAGAGGCGAAAATGTATAAAAACAACTTCATATGCCACTGCAAACCTGTGGTGTATAGATGCATTCAACGAAATCTTGACCGAACAACTTGTCCGTACATATCCGTCGTTGATGTGAAATGAAATTGGACCCTACGGTCAGCTCGATCCACTCACCCACAAGAATTCAGGTGGCTTTGACCAGTTTATATGCATGCGGAAATTAACAAAATCTCCCGAACTTCGGCATATATGGTGCATGTGATTTTACCGACCGAAATTTGATGGGAATTTGCGAGGCATTCTGCGCTGATCCCATTCCACAATGATGCGCACACAGTGTACGTCATGGTAGCAAAACTTTTAATCGCGCTTAACTGAACTTAATCTGCATTCCCCACCGAGCTACTGTCATACTTATCGGTAGGCAGAATAACAGAGTACAAATCTTGGTTATGAGCAGCCGGCCCGGTTAATCGACCTTGCTTCAACGTAAAGACACTTTGTCGTCATAACTCGTTTTGATAATAAGATTATGGCAGGATAAATATCAGCCTCAAGTTGATTTTCACGTGTTATACTGTTAGGTAATTTATTTCAAAGTTTTGGATCCAGTGCTTTAGTTCTTTCTAGCAACCTCGCTACTATTGTTAACGCTATGAACATCATCTCATTTAAAGTTCAATCCGTCGTATTAGTGACATAATGAAACACGGGGCCGTTACGGTACACGCAGAATAACTTGAAAGCAAATCAAGTTATTGAAAAGGGTCCCAACATAAACCATTTCAGTAGTATCAGAAATTCATCAAATCAGATATTGCAGCTACCTAGTGGGGAAGGTATAACAGTCAGATTGCGATCGTTAATTAACTAGTGGGTCTAGTCGTGCTCCCAATAATACTTTCTGTGTACTTGCGAGGCGCTTGAACAAGAGGCGAAATGCAGTACGAGAGAGGGAACTAATAATCAGAAGTTGACTTCAATAGGGGAATGTGGAAGAACATTCAAGTAGGAGGCAGTTTATTGATTCTGCTTTTGAAGACAGAAAGGCCGTATGGGAGTGGGGAAACAGAAGACGGGAGAGCTTTCCACATGTTTTAAGTCCGGAGGAAAAGCGACTGAATGAAGGAAGTATCCAGCTGCAAAATTCTGATGAAGTTGACTAGATGTCTGTTTGCTGGAAGGGTGAGAAAACATTAGTCGAAGAGGAACTGCTGCGACTAGTATCCAAAAACAAGGACCAAAATGATGACGGTACAAAACGGGCAACGGAGAAACAGCCAGGCAACGGGTCAGTTATTATAATGTAGAGGTTAAAGTGGGACCGTCAAACAGCTGGATGGCCTTTCGCTGAACCCGCACAAAAAAGAAGGAGAAATAGATAAAGCTCCACGCAACAATTGACTGAAGTATTCAAGCATGGGAAGAGAGTGAGCTATGTGCTGCAAAAAATGAGCTGAATTTAAAAATTCTTTGGCTGGGAATAGAAAGCCAGCTTTCAGTTCACCGCGAGAAGGAAGTCCAGATGTAAAGGAATAACAGCGTGGTGAAGATTTAACGGATAAATCGAGAATACGGGCAGAGTCTCCGGGTCGCAGATCAGAGGAATCAAAGTTCAGATTTCGGAAGGACGAATAATATTTCAAAGAATTTGAAAGAATACGGGTTTTGGAAGCACTACGAGGTGGTGTCCACACGACTGGTGCTTCAAAATCTTTCTAAAAGCACAGAGACGATTCCAAGGTTTTCAGAATTATCAGGTATGTATAGGGAGTGATCAGTCCAGTCATTCCATTGCCTGAACATTTCACATGATTAAGATGAGATTCCTGGTGATCTCCACGTGAATTTATCCAACCTAGACGAATTACAAATGGAAATAATCAATATTGAAAGTGTGATTTGCAAAGTGTTCACTTCCTTTGGTGACAGTGACCGCGCCCAACAGTGCGACGATTAGGCGAAACGTAGCAAAAATATAAATAGATAATGATAAACGGTGAGAAAATCAGTGGCTTACAAGTTAGAACCTCGCATTACGGTGGCCAGTGAAACTGTCTTCTCTGATTCTACACAATGACGGACTACCTATAGAGATCTATGATTTCCCCACTTGCTTAGTTCTTATTTCCGATTGGTTACTCATGCCGTATTTAAGCTCAAATTCGAAGACCATGCTATCCATGGAAAAGGCAGTTTTAAAAAGATTTTCACTTCATTGCAAAGCGTTATCGTTTTCGAAACCCAACGGTGTAAGATTGAGGCTGTTGCACGTAAGTATCCGTTTGTTCTGAGAACTCTCCTCTGGCGCCCAATCTTTGGTGGCATTTGATCTCTGTCCCCTTTGCACATTTGGTTCCACCATGGACCTCTTCTGTCGATCTTCAGTAGGTAGGCGATGGAACGTATGAATATCACAAACTTTCGTGTTCCAATAGCCTCCTTGACGCATTTTCGCCGCCTAAAAGATGCTTCCCGAACAGCGATGATATTAGTGCTGCTGGTTCAGATCTCTCAAATTCGCACAGATGAAACCATGGCAGGATGAATGATACGGGCCCACGGATGCGTCTGACGAGGCTGCAACCAGCAACGCAAATTTGCGATAGTTGCCACTGAGTTGAACCCCATGAATCGTGAAAGGTCGATCACTTCGACTTTGAAAGCAGTTCGACCAGACCTGCTGACGAGAGGTGGAATAATAACATAATAATAAAGCTAAAAGTCCATTTACTGAGAGAGAGGGTTTTCCTTGATGCAGTATGCACACCGTAATTCTTATTCACCTACGACGATCCGCAACTTCGAATATCCTGCTACTATTTGAATTTGAGTGAGATTAATTTTATTGGGTTATATAATGATTCAGTAAGCAGTGCCGATATTAAGGTCACTATTTTTATCTCCCCATACTCAGATAAACCAATTAACCAATCTATGAAAGCTCTTTTTTGATATAAATTCATTTTGTTTATCTTCGGCTTTTTTGGGGCAACGTCTCGGGGACTAAACGGAAGTCTGCCAGAGTAAAACGAAACACAGCACCATCTCGAGTGATCTACTGACTAAGTTATTCGACTCGAAAATTTTGTTTGCTCAACATTTGTGCCCTAATCTGGATCCTCCGGGATGTTCGCCATACTTGATATTTCCTAATGACATGCATGGAGGCATTTTGCGGTCATTCTCGTATGGTCTTCACCGAACCAGTGAGCGCTGAAACCGCAAAGTGAACCGCTTTTTACCGATTTATTAGTTATCAGTCAAACCTGAAAAAGAATCTTGTTAGGGAAAACATATTTGGAAGAAATTTGATGAGGCACTTCAAATGCGCATTTGGCAAAATAATAACAATTAGACCGACTTATCTGCGCTTTGTTTGCCTATCTAATTTCACAAGTGGAGTCTTTGAACACCCGTTAGCACCCCGCCGTCTTCCAGGGATCGTGGGTCGGCAAAGATTATTGAAGAAGAGTGGGGTGGCCTTGATTTCAAAGGGGAATTTAACCAATGTGTTTTTCTTCTCCGAATTTGGAACCCTTTTGCTCGTGGTACAGACTATTCTTTTTCGTCCACTCTTATTCTTGCTCTCATGTACATCACATCTAATCGCAGCATCGAGTATGTACTCAGGTTACAAGCGTAGAGAGAGTGAAATTTGATGATTCTGTCCCAGGAGAAGCGACCAATAGCATAAAAGCTTGCGAATAAGGGGAGAGAGGAGCGTACTCGTCGTACAACCGGAAACCCACTCGACTGATACAAGACCAACGAAACAATCTGCTCATTAGGTTGAAACAAACTGGTCACTCCGCCGTACCCGTTATTGTTTTGTTCACTTGCGGAAAGCTTACAGCTCTTGTCATAAAATTCTATTTTTCTTAAATTGCAGGGGTCGGCTAACGAATGCAATCAAAAGCCACTTAGGAAAATGATCAAAAGACACGAAATTCGCGCGCGACGATGTGGCAAAAACAAGCAACTTAAACTGGGTCAATTAGGTCAGTGATTCCACTTGATTTCACTTTCATTTAACCATTCACGAATTCATTCACGTATTCATTTTCCCGGTCACGAATGCCATTCAGCAAATACAAGCATCATATTGGAGTACAATTCTGATTTTTGTTGAAGTTTCCCCTGAAAACTACGGAACAAGATAACCATCAAAGTATACCTTAACATCCACACAGTTCGTCATTAGGTATTCGGGAAAAAACGGGTCAGACTAATGAAGTTCTTTGAGGCTTTCATTCTGCCGATGGGAACGGAGTGGACTACACGGTTAATCGCTTTCTACTGGACATTATTTTTATTTGTGACTGATTTCCCCCGTTTCCTTTTGTTTCTAAGCCCGTTGCTACCGGAGAAAATTCTAAAAAAATTCTGGTGGCGGTCGTCTGCAATCCGCAAAAATTTTGCTAACCATGTCGGTCTCATAAATTCTGATTTGACTATCCGCCATTAAAAACTACTTCGGGAAAGTGTTGTGAAAGACGAATGAATGAACATGATTGTCCCAATTTGTCAAATGGCCCTGAGCAAATGACATTTTCCTAATTATATATGTAGGCTTTTATTCGAATGAACTCATTTGTATTCAAGTGATGGCAACTTTCAGACAATAAATAAATGGGTAAGCAAACGAATAGAAAATACAGTTGCTCAACGAGAGAGAAAAAGGTAATAGGTTTGCGGTAAGCTTTTTAAAAAGAAATAAATGGCAGATTTGGGTAAAGGATATTCGAAAGGATACACACAATGACAATGCACTGCAATCAACTCGAATTCTACCAATAATTTCGAATATATTGCTGGTAAATAGAAAAGACGATGTGTGAACAATTCCTGATCCAGAAAGCCACTGTCCTTTAAAAAATGCAATTAATGTGTAGGTTTTCATGTTTCTGTGACCTTTTTACGAAGTTCCTCATCCCCGTCCCATAGATTCTGAACTATCTGCGATAATCCTGGGGTTTAGACATCGACCTCATTGTTGTTTCATCTGCTCACCGTGTCACTAAGAGTGCATTGGACTCCAACTCCCATTTGCCTAACGTGTCCAGAAGATGGACTGGTTCCTTGCAGTACAAAAAATCAGGTGACTACCACAAAAGTACTGATTTCGTCCCACATGCAATCTCCTTATCCAACCCAATCTGACCTAAAGTAGATTCAGATGGACTCCCTCATACCACGCAAAAAGTTAAGATTGAAAAAGAACAAATGCATTCTCACGATACTCTTCGACATGTTAGAAATTCAATCCCTCTCTGACGAATCTGAAAAATATAGACATAATCTCGTTGAAGGCTAGTTCGCAGGATAATAAATGTTGCTGTTACTAGCTTCTAACCTTGAATTGTTTGGGGATTAGAGCAGCGAAATCCATATTCCCGACAAACCAAGTTTCACACACTAAAATTGGGAAATAAATTTCAAATACACTTATTTTTTTTTAATTTACTGAGACCTACCTCGACTGGATTGAGAAATGAGATACTGTACGACGGTAAAATCTTTGGGGTGTAGAAGTTGCATCAATCAGCTTCGCGAGCTCTGCTGTGGACAGAAAGGCTTGTGAAAATGAATGCGACAGTTGTATTTAACCCTTCCGCGATCAGCTACTCTGAACCAGATTCTAAGAACGAACTGTGAATGCGCACCGAATAATTCTAGGCGAGCAGATCGATTTGAAAATGCCGAAATTCGAAATGCATACCAGCACGTCCAAATTTGCACCATCAATTGATGGGCGGACCCGATTACAACACCTGTAGAACTGGATCCGCCGTAGATTTTGCACCTTCAGGTATTATGATTGGTTTTGTCAACATGTGTGCACAAAACTGGACGTAGAAGTTTGCCATCGGTTGACGCATTCTTCTCCTCTCGTTTTCACTGGATTGGCCTTCATCACCACAGGATGATTTGTCACCCTCTTCAGCGTGTTATTATGGCTTTCCAGTCATCGTTCGATTGATGAATCACCTGTTTTACACTATGCAGATGAGTTGAAGTTTACTCTCGATTTTGATGTTCGTTTGGATGGTCTATTGAAATCAACACGGCCAAATTCGTAGCCTAATCGAATACACGGGTTAAAAATTAACTTCATGCCCGCGGACTTACATTTTACCTCACGTCTTGACATTAAGGACATTCGGTGGGGTCCAACAAAATGGAATGCCAGTGGATGTGTAGCGTTAGGCACGGATTATGACCCAAGAAGAACTGACAGATACCAACCAGAACACTCGTTACTCCAAGTGTGCGTGTACATTGATTGTACCGGGAACCAAAATATCGATATCGATCAATTACAGTCCGTTCAAGCGAATATTCGGAGAGGAGAACAGTCAGAGATTGGTTTTATTGGTCGGCCTTCTCCTCCGGTGTTCGTCGGGTTGGTGCTAATCTGGAATAAAATAGAAGAGATCAATTGGTTCAGACCAAACAAACTGTCTGGTGCAGTTTCAATGCCCTTACGGGTACATAGGACGCATTTATCAATGGGGTTCATGTATCACAAGCCCCAAAACGGCAACACTTAAATTTGATTAGTTGCTGTTCCCACCTTAAATGAGCCTTGGCCGGGGTTCAGTCTACCGAGCTTATAACATATCTTGAGTTACAAGCAGTGGTGTAAATTGCTCACCCGGACGCAAGGCACATACGACAGATTGTTGAACCTACACTGAAGTGTCAAATTGATAGTGCTTCTCTCTAACACTTAATTCTAGTTCACGATCTCATGCACACCATGAAATCAGTTTTTCATGCTCTACGCATCATTGTGTTGGACTTTTCCAACAGCCAACAAACTGCGATGGACAATTCAGAATTGCCAGCTTGCTTTCAGTTGAACGTACCTGTCCCCGACTAGTGCACACTTCCGACCATTACGTTAAATAGCGCTTGCTAAAATGATCATTGAAATTCAAAATCAAGCTGAATTCATCATTCTAACTTACACTTCAGCACTGGTTGATGTATAGTGCATTTAGTTTCTACCCTCTCCGATTCAGCAAAACTTCGGTGGAGTTGATCGATGCTGAGAAAATGTGACTTAGGGATGATGGTCGACCCACATATTCCATAAGCTCAGATAGACCGTTTAATGCCAGGCTACGTTAGCTTGATCTGGAATTCAGTGCTTGCTAGATGAGGTGGTGCCCTGTGGCCAGCAGACGAAACTGCCGTGAGAGGCGATATTCTACAAAGGGAATCGTCACGCGCGGATTAGAAACTATACGAAAGGGATGAGAAAGTGTGTCTGTCATGGAAAGCGATACGGCGGAGTTTAGAAACTGAGTTGGCCCAGGGCGATTTGCAATAACAAATCTTGGCTCTTGTCAGTGAGAATTTGACTTAGCCAACTCAAGTCAAGTAAAATATCGCTTCATTCCAACCAGAGAATGGTGATCGTTTTGTTCAAACCTGTGAAGAGTAATTGCAAACATGAAGGTGAGCAGACACTCTTTGATAAGCATTAAAATTAAATGAGGGCACCATAAAATATTAATAAAAGAGAATAAACCAGCATGGATGTCAACGAAGTGGATTGTCAAGGTAAATGAACTTCAATTCAAATGCAATACGATCTGATGGTCCCAGTAATTATGTCAAACTTCTGAGTAATTCATAAAGGTCTCACACCATATTCTACCAAAACTATGAAAATAACGGCATTCAAACACCGAAAGTCTTCGCATATCCTATGCTCCCATGGCCCATGTTTCGGAGCCGTAAATCAATACGACAACACTGTTGTCCTGGGCACTTGACCTTTGATCGATAACCGGATATCACCCCACAGATACATCAAATTACCAAAGACCAACCGGGCTTTCCACATGCACAAAGACACTTCATCTGATATATAACGGCCAGGTGAGATACAACTACCCAAGTAACTGAATCTGTTCACCACATCTAGTTGCACCCCTAATCAGAACAAGGTTCGACTTTGAGCCAACCCAGTTCCGCAACAGTATTTTGCACCTCGAAGGGACAAAACGCATACCAAATATATCTACGCTATCGTTTAGGCTATCGAGAAAAACGGCACCTTACTTGAATCTTCACTCAGTAGCACAATATTGTCCGTATATTCCAAGTCACACAGTTTCCTGTCTGAGCAAATATCAATGCCATTATTCTCACAGGAGGATAAGGATATCTCCACAACCATTTCGACGACAAAGTTAAAACGAAAAGTTTAAAAAGGGTAACCCTAACGAACACGGAGTGAGCTCGGATGAAACCTCGCGATAAGCGCTAATTCGGCTACGGCTGTTCCCACCCAGAAATTGGGTGAGTGTAATGCACTTCTCTGGTGTAACCTACAATGAGAGGCAGCGCCACAAAATTGCACGATCGACCGAGTCGAATGCCTTCTTCAAATCCAAGAAGACAGGAATCTTGGGTCCAGAGAACATGTGCCTGTGTTCTAAAACCTGTTGCAAGGTTAAAGTCTGGTCTATACAACACCGACCAGGATGGAAACCAGGTCGATCCTCAGGTGTATACATTTCACGAGTACTAGAAAATCGTAAGTTTGGTTACAATCCTTACTAAGCTTATTCCCCTGTAGCTTCCACAACAGATTTTACCACATTTCCTGTAAAACGGCACCGATTCATACCAGTCCTTCAGATTTTCTCTTCTTCTCCAGATTGGTCGCTAGAAATTTGTGAGCTACAACCTCAGCATTTCGAAACCATTCTTGAAAATGCATGGTGATAGTCCATCTGATCCAGCTGCATTATGCCTTTTCACCAAACCGATCTCCCTCATCATCTCCATTTCGGGTGGAAGACTGGTATCTACCAGCAACGGCCTATTTGAAAGCATAAATGGAATGCCCATTGTTGCCAGGGGCCAGGTAAACTGCACCCTAAAGTGTTGTTTCCAGCGCGCCACGTGGCTTCCGTGGATCAGTATTCTTAATCAGTCGGTAGAAGTGGCCTCTACTGTCAATATCCATAGCCTTTTCCATTTCCGTACACTTTCGTATCCACCATTGCTTCTGGTCACTTCACAGATTCCTGGTCCGTTTACTGTTGGATAACCGTGTGGAAAATGCAAATGCCATCACTTCCAACTGCCCAGCGGCAGTTTGGTTACCCGGTGAGACGAAAATGAAACCATTTAAAATTGGTAGCTTTATGTTTGTAAGCGATTTTGGAATGGATCTGCGAGTATGGTTAGCAGAAACATGTGAAGGCGAGATAAAATGTCAATGGGGGAAGAATTCCTACGAACTGGGTAGGTAAACCATATAAAGCCGTAAATATCAGGACCGAATGACGTAAGGAGTGTATCGAAAAATCGATGCTCCGTGTAGTGGTTTTTATTGTGAAAGACATAATGTTAATGGCACAGCAAATTACATCTACCAACAAAGCTTTTATTAACTTTATATCATTCGCAATAATAGCGTAAAACCGTACTTCAAAATCCAGTTGGGTTTTGGCATGATTTTCTATCCATAAATACACGGGCCAAGGCAATGCCGTAGCGAAGTCAGAAACTGTCGTTATTCAAATGGAGGTCCTTGAACAGACTGTTCGTTAATACTCTCGCTTAATTCCACCTAAAATGAAATGGCCTCTTGGCACCCCAAAAATCAAGCTTATGAAAGCACAGCTTCCTGTATCAACGAGTCACTCAAAAGCAGGGAGCCGCAGTGAGGATTTAAAATAAAGAAACTATTGATCGACAGTTGGCATACAACCATCACCAAAGGCATCGTCACGAATTAGTCTTGTTATGGAATGTGGTTGGACTATTCCAAACAGTGACTCCAGAGATCTTCACATGTTTCATGTTTTAATTTCTAACCAGTTTCGCAAAATTACTGTTTGTCCAGTTCAGTTCAATAATTCGTGTTCTCGCTTAGGGAAATTAATCAGATCAGAACTGTAAAGTCATAACATTACCCACCAGGAGGATCTCAAAGAGTAGATTCCAATCGTGGCGCGTCGGCTGCGCGCCATCATCAAGATTCGCACCGTACATGTGACCACTCCGGCTGCTACGCCTACTGAGCTTTGGATCATGAGTTTTCCTCCCAATTCTTCGCATTTCAGGCCAGGATGCACGGAACCCCTCTAAGAAGAGCCCTGACCCCGTTCATGTTGCACAATGAATACGAAGATTATATCGCGGTGAACTTCGTGGTTTGTTGAGGCATTTTAAAATCGAAGCTCTTCTGGTAGAATCTTCTGTTCATGTCCTACATTTCGCTGTCATTCGGATTCTCAGAATGGTTAGTTACTGTTCGACCGATTACGAAAATTTTACGAAGTGACTAGTGACCATAGTGATCATTTCGTCACAGACTAGAAGAAAACAAAGATGCTTTGTAGAGCATACATATATTAATGTATATAATACAGGGGCTCGAATACAAGCATGTTTTCGAGTCAACAGAAAGTGAGCGAATAAAGAAGCAAAAATACCAAATACCAAACCAGTTCTTTATTTTGCGCCTTCGCCGTACACATTTTGTGATATTTTGGGTGTTTTCGGATTATTTTAAAGGGGATGAGTTCTACAGACACCGCATAGTATTCACGTCACTCACTTCAGTTCTGAGCCTTATCCTTTAGCGTCTCCAAACAACAATAATCCTCACCTCTTGAATCCCAAACAGGAAGGTTGACTTCTTCATGCCTCTACACTAAATCGTCGCCTACCTTCCACGTCGCCCCTCCTAACCTTGCCCAGCACGTGCAAAGAAGCTCGAAATGGCAGACGATGGGCGGACTTACGCAATACATGCTGAAGTCATCGAGGGGACGTAGAGCGATTATTTTAGTCAGAGGATGACTGTCTGCATCCAACACACGACGACGCACCTTGTCGCTCACCCGACTTTCCTACCAGACTCGAGCAACGCTTCAGTGACATCGGCGGTCGAAATCGCTGGGCATCCTCAATGCGGATAAGCTAGATCTTCTAACCTTAAAGAACACTATGAACTGTGGCATCGTACACCCTTCCCTTGAGTGAAAGCCGGATGCCATGGCGGCATCACAGGTGTTGCATATTCGAGAATGCTGCTCCGGCTTACTCATTTCTTAGTGGGACCTGCTCTCCAACACCTCCGCCAAGTGTGATCAGGCTCCCGAGGTACTGGAAGCTAATGACTACCTCTAACCGATCACCACAAAAGATGAATGCATACATAGGCTCCTGTCAGTCTTAAGGAAGTACATTTCATTTTGAAAAACGCACACTGTACCTAGATACCTCAATCCGCCAAAGCGATGTAACGGCGTTTGAAATTGGCTCTCAGCATTGTCACTCGGCAAGTCGATGCCATCAGCGTACTGCAAGTCAAAAGCTATGTTTCCTGGAAGGAGTTCAACTTTACTGTCTAAAGGTCCTGATAAAGCGTTCTGTAGAGCATCCTCAGGTTTTGATAGGAAGTGTACTCGAGTGCACCTGCGCCTTAATCTGTCGGCGTCTAAGCTGAGATGACGGCCCTTTACTTTGCATGAACCTCTATGTCACATTGCATACAGCTGGCAGTCGATTGGGATTCATTCAAGTAGTGCAGGTTCACCCTTCTCAATGGGGGCCAACACTATCAGCAGCCACACACAGGCCCGAAGCCTTAGGGGTCTAACAGGAAAGACGCAGATGAAACTTCTCACATGGACTGTATGGGATGTCAGTCGGATAACAGAGATGGAGTCTTGAATGCGAGCCTCTTGGATAAAACACAACGATGGCTAGAGTCCTCCAGTGCACTAGCTAAATACTCCCGTTTGACCTACACGCATCAGTGTACGCACACTGAATGTGGCGAGTTTGAACGAACATCGAGGACGAAGAAGTGCACCAGCCGCCGGAAGCGAATTCAGTGAGATTTTGGTGCTATTCTTGAGAGGAGACGCGAAGTGAACGGTAACAGGACTTATTCAAGTGAAGCTACAGCTACCATGGCCGACTCCAGTTCCCGAGGAAAGTAAGGGAATAGGGTGGAAAGAAGAGAAATAACACGAATTAGGAGAGGATCAAACAGTTATGTACGGTGGAAGGCTGCTTTTGTAACTGCCGGAAGAGCTAGATTCGTCCGTCTGAAGATCAGTCGCATTCTTGCTTGTATATGTTGTGGGCTGTTATACTACTCGATCGCGCAGTCCAGGATAGGAACGAAATGACAAGTTGGGGGAAAACATAGAAGAAGCAGATGTAAAAGAAAAAATGGAAACCCTTCCTCCGTTCTTCAGACGAGTGTTTTCCCTCTTTAAATGAGTTGACCGAATCCTCCGTGCCGTATTAATCTTTCTGGAGCGCAGTTATCTAGTCCACCTATGCAATTCAGTTCACATTTTAAAACCAGCAAACTTGCACTTACGTCGTCTAGCTTTGGTTAGTACCTTGTTGCACCGCATATTAATGAAAGAAAAGAGAATAATTATAAAATAATAGGGTTAAGGAGAAGCGAAAATATTTTGCCTACACGAATGCCGCTAACCGCGACACTGCTTCATGTAGCCCAAAATCGCAAACTATCCCGCTGACGGATCACGTGGTCTCCAACTCGTTAAAGTGATTCCAGTTACTCGAAACAGTTCGTTGGTTAGGATTTTCATACTTTTTTCGTCGAGTCATGAGCCAACCATTCTAACCAATCTTACACCAATAACCTGCTTCTATGAACACTAGACCGATGGAGTCCTCGGACAGCTAATATCCTCGCATCTCTTCTGTTCTCACCTGTCATACGTCACAGCCACACAGCTGAACCGATCTTTTCGCAGAAGTACAAACTCGAACAATGGTCAATGGCCTGATGTCACACACGCAACGCAAATATCCCAACCTGATAAACGCAAGTCGAATCTGCTGTGTAGGAGAATAATTCATTCGTTATATGAACCCCGGTGATAAGGAGTTACTGAAGTAGCAAAAACTTACTCACTTCACCCAATTCCTCCTGTGCGAGAACAAGGTTGGACGCCAGGCAGTTCCAGTCTTCCAACAACAATTTAAAATTCGAAATGCAAAAACCAACGCCCGAACACGACTATACCACTGTTAAAGCGGTCAAAGGCAAGCTGCAGCTTACCCGGGTCTGCTTACTCAAAGTCAAACATTTTAATGCCTTTGATGATGTCATTGCCATTACTCTCACGAAAGTACAATGATTTTCAGTCTTTGCTGGTCACCATGCTATAGTACGCTGTCGAGGAGGGACAATACAATTGTCCCCAGTGTGAAGATGCCAAATTGGGCGCTGTAGAGACGCGCAGTGGATCACGATATGAATATTGCTAAGCAATGCAACGGAAAATTGCACGCGGACGTAACACGATTTGATCATTTTTTAAAGCCCATGGGTAAACAAGGTCGTTCAGCACCAAACTTAGAATTCCTGAAGTCCATTTGGATAGTACTACTGTCTAAGTGGTAAGTGATTGTACGAAGACTAACCACTGTTCTCCAGGAGGCACAAAAATAAAATACAACATAAAGCCCAAATCAAGAGGGCTTATTTGTCTACACTAACATAAAGTACGCAAGATCATTTTTCAACGAGTATTGTGTCATTACTGGAGTTTATTTTGGATTCATTCACCATGTCTGACCTAGTTTTGTTGTCTGATGCACGAAGCTAATGTGATCAGCTCAAACACTAGTTTGACCAATTGAACAGAAGAGCATTATTTTCAAACTTCACTAGTGTACATTTTGACACTCAATTAGGTTGGTTAACCATCTTCACTAGTAACTCTGACTACTTACTTCAAGCCATTAAGTGGGCACAGAAGAAGGGATGCATGCATACACACACACACACACACACCTAAGCATATACTAGCACAAACACTTGTTCAAGATTGCTCTGCCCGACTGATGCATAATTACTGAAGCAAGGGCCGCGATTACCGCATGTTTTCGACTGACCCTGAGGACCATAAGCTGCATCGAATGCGCGGCCGAATGCAGTGATCCCGGACATAGAAAATCCACGTCTTTAGTTTTGCATACCATAAAGGTTGTGCCGAACGAAAATAGTTTCCATGAGATAATTCACCATGTGATATCATCGCTCAACTCACCATACAGAAACCATGGAAGCACTGTACAGCTGTTTCATCCTTGTTAGGTATCATCAGCAGTGCATATCCACCGCGCCCAAACTGGGACGCGAACCCGTTCGATTCCATGAACTATTTTGGACCACACTCAATTCATTCCAATACAACAAACAGCTCTGTTTACAGGCACAAACTTCATGATGTGCTCTTCTTTCAGTATCACCGTTTTTCGTATTTCACCAGATTTGTAAACTATTAATGGTTCTACTCATGCTGTATTATTGAGTGGATTTCCCTTTCGCGTCTAAAACGACTCTTTCCCTTAGAAACACTGACTACTTGAAATATTTGGACTTGAAATTAGTTAGCGGTAATGAGGGAATATGAGTTACCAGTAAGTACTGAATTAGCTTCGATCCAAGCTAGGCAATCGAAGTCAGTGAGAAAACCACAGCAAAACGGAAACAGATTCGAGTTGTATTTACAGAACATGCATTTATATCCAAGGCCGATAATATTCCGACTGGTGGAAACCATTCCGTCCAATAGCCTCGCGGAATGTTCGCATTTCGCTACCGTTTGTCATTAAGATTTTCATTGACTGTTTGCTTACGCAGGCAAGTGTGAAGATGTACCAAACTGAATCTCGTGGCGTGCACGCAAACTCACCGCACTACTATTTGAAATAAGGCTAAAGTAATATATCCTCAACCAATCACCCGCATACAACTGTGATGATGTATGGACGCGGATCCTACTGATGAACCTGGTGCTTGACGCCTCAAGACAGGTGGGAGGGGGAGTGGTATTTTGGACATGAAAAAGAGTGCACGTAAAAGTGACGGGAAGATCGCAAGAAAGACTAAATACAGCATGACAAGCACGGAGAAATATAAATGACCAAACCTGAAAGGAAGGAAAAGAAGGCTGAGTTGCATCTGTTTTGATTTAGGTGTGTATATTTGTCGTGTTCAGGAAATATTAAACTTGTCCGATGGCACCTGCGTTAAACAGTAACCGTGGTTGGTCTATGTGCAAATCATGTTACAGTTCGTTCCAGCCTGGTACAATCTGCAAAGACAATCACCGCGGCGATACATGGACGTAATGTTCACACCTCCCCTGGATACCATCGGTTCAAAAATATTCCAGCATTCGAGATCTCACCTATTCCGTATACAAAAGCATGATTTGTATGCAAACTCTAACGTGCCTTTCAGCGGCTTTGGGGTCTCGTTGTCTTCAGTCCTGTAGTTTGGTTTGGAGTCAGTCCAGTAAATGCTGATAATCTGTATCCCCGTACTGTTGCCAATGACGGAATTATTTATTACTAGTTCAGGTACCACCCTTTTGGTTTATAAAGCAGTGACCGAAAGGTATAGTCCTCAGTAGGGTGAATTCTTACCACTACATCTTCCAGAAACTCTCCAGCGGCGTGATAGTATTGGTAGTGAGTGCCAAGTGTACACCTTGTATAAGTGTTCCGCATATCTAGCGCATCAGAATATGCAATGTATTATGCTGCATCAAGCAAGTCGGAGTCGAATGCAGGGTGTGAAAGAACAATATATTAAGCTGTAAGAATGACTCGGTCTGCGGAAACTTTATGAACACTTCGTGGTCATTCACTTGGGAGCTTCGAATGCAGTATTTGGATACTAACAGCCAGCATAGGTCATTCAGCTGCGGATAGAAAAATCACACTTTCAGCAAGATCCGCCTGAAGGCTCACGTGCTATATGCAATACAAGACCAAGTTGGCTGTGTGCATCATGAAAGTAGTGGCTACCCGACAACGGGAGCTTATTTACAAAATTCGATCGTCCTACGGCGGCCGTTTGGCTCTGAGAATCCCGCCAGTTAGCGGGAATTAGCTCATTCCAACTCATAGCGTGGCATCAAATTTTGAAAGTGAGTTCAAAATCAGACCCATCATAACCAGTTTTGATTTCGTAGCGAACCTTTGATGTCCTGCCCTTGTAGTATGCCAATGGCCGTCTGAATTCGAACCTCCATCTTCGGTTGAGAATATAAAGTAAGACTGTTTCAGGTGCACCAAACAATTCCATGAGCTGGCCCGCGGCTAGCGACGCACATGAGGGTCAGGAGAAAACAGAGAGATCACTAAGGTCGATGACATTTATGCTTATTCTTGAGTTTTTATACGATTACTCTTTATTGTAAAAGTAGATTGGGTTGTCATTCTCCTCTGTCTTTTTCTTTCTTGTTCCACGTGGTTCGTGGTTGGTCTTATTGACACTGATCAACATTCGCAGTACATACACTACCGCCACCTGGGTGGTTGTAAGACGCAGGTAAATTACTGTTAGCAAACGGCATGGATATGGTCCTATCGTTTTCAGTGACTTCACATCCTTGATAATTTACGGTTCTCGCTGAATGACTGATTAACAAATTCCGACAAAGAGGAAATGAACTTTAGATCAATCGTGGCATAATTCGACATGACAGAAGTAGCCGGGTCTTAAAACGAATACAAAGTTTAAATACACTTCTCATTTCTAGTACCTGAACACCACGAACCAAGTCTGTTTTCTACGGCTGGAAGGACGTCATGCTGAATATGTGAAGGCCGTACAGACCAGTTGTAATTTGTTCTGTCGATCACTATGTGGTTAATTATTGTCGTGCATTTTTGCAAAATAAATGATTTTTCTTGTTCAGTTTACCATGCTGTGGCCATCTGTTCCCGCTCGCAGTCTCTGTTGTTGATAACTGCAGAAGCATATATATATAGAGAGAGAGAGAGTGTGTGTGTTTGTGTGTGTGTGTGCGTGTGTGTGTGTAGCGTCAGGAGTGTGCATGGAATGTGTTTGTCGAAGAGTCCACAGAAGAACCACAACTGTGATTTATTGATAATTCTTTGTTAGTTGGGCTGATCCAACCTTAGGAAAGAGGCCAGAACGCCTCAGAATACTCATACGTATGTATAGAAAGTGTAAGTAGTACCTGGATTAGGGAACAAAATTTACCCGCAAGCACGCGACCATTTCTGCGGTTATTGTCACTCGCCTTGTATCCGTGTCCGGTACTCTCTTGCCCAAACATCCTTATGGTTGTACCAGAATCGAATTTGTGGTTTCAGGTGTGCAAGGAAGTGACAATAACCGCGGAATCGGTCGTGTGCTCCCGGGCACGTTTTGTTCACTCCTCCAGATACTACTTACAATTTATATATATATATATATATATTTAACAGATGCAAAACGAATGCATATAACCTAGCATTGCCTAGTTTTCTGAGCTTTAATTGCAACCGGAATTAAAATCAACGGTTACCATCGGATTAGTTTTTAGCTGCAAAAGTCTGTTATCAGAGCTCGACTACCTTTATAACTCTCCTAGATATTTTTTTATTCTTTCCGAGTCATTTCATGTCTATTTTGAGTTTAACTTGTTACATTGCATTTTTTATTTTGGCATTTGTGTTTTTGGACCTCCTCTAGTCTGTTCCGATGAGTTTGGTACTCAGAATTGATCTCCGTAATTTTTGCTTCACCGATGTCTGGATTTTACTGTCGAAGAACAGACCGTAAATCAGAGGGTTTTGAAGGTGGACTGAGTCAGTTTACAACAATAACATGTCAATTGCATGTTAGAAGTGACCATGAGATGGTCGATTTGTGTCATTTGAGTCAATTGACTCCATGGCATCTGCCCAGTAACTTCAATGGTAGAAAACTCCGGGAATAATTCTCCTTGAAGCATCGATCTCTCACTCAACCATCCACTCTAGTATTTTGTGGTATCTCCACTTCCGGGCGAAGTAGAACAAACCTTGAGGTTATTGTCAAAGTTTTACTGGGAACTAAATGTGACATGAAGTTTTTACAGCTCGACATTCCGAAAATGAAAATTTGGCGGGAAATGAAAATCATTGTCAGAAAAGGGTTATCATACTCCCTCAGATTTTGTAGAAATATACGAAGTTCAAAGCGTGGGAAGGTGTTGCTTTGGATCCTAATCCTGGAACATTTTTCGCAAAGCATCTGCATGGTTCTTTTCTTTTTCTTTTATTTTTTACTTTCCTTATTAATGAGATAACAGTATACATCACTTTTCAAGAAGTGGGCCGCGGCTAACAGAAGGTCGCCAAGTGGGGAAGCTGAACGGCTATGGGAGGATTCGAACTCGCGGCCTTCACGTCCAAACGTCAGGACCTTATCCGTTTGGCCACGGCCTGCCACTTTTGTTTGAAGATAGGCCATCACGTCCGTTTTATTTTGGTCTCTATCTAATCACTTGATTCGTTTATTCTCCTAACCGTACACTAATGCAAATCTGAATGGTGCACATCGTCTCAAACGGCTTGGTGTCTTAGGTGAAGGATAAGAGCATGCTTCCGGTTGGATGCACGTTGTGAAATGCATTACTATCATACTGAAAAGAAAAACGGAGCTTAGCTGTTCATCGTCTTCAATGATAGGTGGCATCTGATTATGTACGTGGTTCTTGGGATCATAGGTAGGATTTTCTAGCTATGATTATGCCTTCTCGAGGAAAAATAATTTGATTTCTGAAGCTGATGAGATCTGGTAAACAGATTCAAATGTAAAGCTACCCCGATCCCAGTAAGACTTGAGGACGGGCAATGATGCAAACATCCTTGCCATCTGTTTTCCATAACAATGAACTTGACCCGGACCCATTACTGATTTCAAGAACACGAACATCATTTTGGCATATTGATGACTATCGCGTCCGAAGTTCATTTGCGCAAGACTTAGTGCTATCGTAAACATAAGAACAAGCTCTCTCCAGTCTTAAGTCACAGGGTTCAACCTGAACTAGTTTAGGTATGAATGGCTTTCACCTCTAGTACTTCAAACCCATGTTGCTATCAACCTGATCTCTGACAGAACATTTATCGAGACCTATGTTAGATGCAAAGGATTTTCAAGTGGATAATCCCCGGGTTTTGCTATTCGCACAGGTCATCAAAATTGAATAAACAAGACTAACATAAGAAGTGGAGACGTGGAGAGCTACCAAATTCTTCCTTTCTGAGGACTGCTGGCTCGTCGGAAAAAGTTTTTACTGGTGTGTTCGGATGGAATACACGCTTCTGTAGACCGCGTCATCATTTGGGCAGTGCTGTTGACATGATCGCCTGTTCTGAAAGTACAGCAAAGTAATTCCAAACACCATTTTCCCTAGCTGTCAATTGCAACCACGTTCTAAACCGAAGTTGACGAACTGTGGTCGTTTTTTCACATCTCGTCTCAAAGCCAGTAAATCATTGCGGAGGGAATAAGTCGAATCATAATTGCTATCTTTTTGACGTTAGGTTTTCTGTTAATTGTAGTTCGCGGAGTTGACACATTGATCCCTTAGCCGTTTGACAGGGGGTTTCCAGTGAAACACGCCGAAGCTTTGGCTGGTGAAAATAGTAAAATAAAATTAGAAGTCCATGATTTTCATTGTGGTCGATCTGCTGGTTTTTTCCATTCGCCTTTTTGTCTCGTAGGCCTAGCTACCAATCATGTCAACCTAGCCGATGCAACTCACAATTGCCCTTCAGGCGTCGAAGATGCAAAATCCACGATTTAAGTTTACTAGAACTAGACGTAATTTGGATTGTGATGTGATTGGCGAATTCATCCATCCACTGTGAAAAGTGCCTCTCAGATCCGATTGGTTAGTTCAAAAGTAGTCTTGCGCATGATCTACCGATGGCGCAAATGCATATTCCATTTTCATTGACAGTCAACACCTTCACATTGTTCATTGTTGAGCGTTAGCGTGACAAGGATATTTGATCAAGATTATCCAGAATTAAGTCCGTGGGGAACTGATACAGTGGCTGAGCAACAACAACTCATCCAGGCTGCACAGTCCACGGAACCGGTGTACCGCATCCATCTCACCAACAACAATTTTAATGGTTAATTCGTTAATCTTATCAACTTCTCAAAATAGTGTCCAGGGACTGGATGAAAGAACTCTCCCAAATGAAAAGTACTACCTGATTGATCCAGACAATAAATTTCATAAATGAGGAATGTGATAGTACTGGAAGTTTATGAAAATGAGATGCACGACTGTAATCTTATATATTTAGTACTGAATTATCTACGAAAAATTGTCACCGCATCCGGTTTGGACATGTCATTTGCAATAACTCCCGTTGTTTAAGAGCTAAACATCGTTTTAGGAGTCATCCACCCTTGCCCAAATGGTTATTTAGCCTCACTATAAGTAAAACATGAGTGACTCCGTCTAATTTAACCAGATCGATATGTTCGCGGTGGGTCTGAAGTGCCCCGTGCACCTGCACGAATGCCTTGTTAATCGGACACGAAGATTAGGGGTTGCCAAAAGTGTGACATCACTTGCTATGACCACACCTGCTATTCAATGCGACTTAGTCGTCACATAACTCAAATTAATCCTGTCGTGCTTGTCGGTTACGCTGAATGACTTTGATATTTGATGGAAAAGACGTTTCACGCTGCCTTGACGTCAAAAAGTGTTGATCTCACGCCGTGACTTTGTAAAAGCAAATGAAAAATTCAGGTTTCGAGTCTTGTAAAACCTTTGCTTGATGACAGTACTGTTAACAAAATTCCTTACAAGTGAGCCACTGTAATGGTGATCCAACCCAGAAGTAATGGTCTAGTTAAGGGAACCAAAGGTGCTAGTGTTTTATGTATAGGGAGGTGAATAACCCGGATGACAGGTCCGGAAGGTCCTTAAACTAGCCAGAAACTGTTAATCTTCGGTTTTTGCCTCGGAAAATGCTATCGAAGGGAAATAATGAGACAATCCGTGCACTTCGCTCTAGTATGAGAGAGGTAGAATTCAGCATATAGAAAGACTGGCCTAAATGCAACGTGTTAGGTTAAGTCATCTGTCGCTCACTGTCACCAGTAATCAAATATGCTAATACTTACAATCCCATACTACTACAAATAACCGTATTAAGTGTACACATATTTAATTTTAAGTAGTATCTGGATGAGTAAAGAAAATTTAACCGGAAACACTGCCTGCTTGGCAGTTATTGCCGCCCGTCAGGAATGCTTTCCGGTACTCTTTCGTCTAAACATAATTTGACTTGTCTACTCCGAAATGGCATTTCTTGGCAGAGTCCTGGCGAGCGGCAATAACCGCGAAACCGGTCGTGTGGTTCGTTCGCCCGTCCAGACAATACTTACAATTTGTATATACATATATATATTACATATGTACATGTATAAGTGTCTCATTATCACATTTGCCAATGACTTTAAAGTCAGCATTCAAGATCTGTTTCAGGTTTTCTCAAAACTAGTTGTTTATAAAGCATTGCTGTGATTAAGTTGACGATGACAAAGTAAGTCATTCATGACGCTAATAGTAATAATCTTTTATTACCTTCTGCTAAGCAACAGCTGTTGCATGTTTCCATAGGGTTTCTATAACCATTGATTATTATCATAAATGGAAAGTGACCACATGAGGGAGTAACCGGACTAGGAATATTCACAAACATCTCAGCCTTGCCCGCTTTATCCACAACGGTTGAGCACATCCAGTCAGAGACCTTAGTGCATGAGGCACATGAAACGGATCTCATCAATAGAAGTTTTGCCTCCAAGTTCACAAGCACAGTTTTCGTGGACATCAAGAAGGACAGCTTCGGATCTATTACCCAGTTGAGAACTTTGAACCAATAAATTGGTAGGAGTGGACGCAGATGTACGGTCCATCTACGCAAACACTTCGACAGAAAATGACAAATCCACCGTCGAAAATCATCAGCGTTCAGCGTTAAATGGCAAGGCGAACCCCACTGACCGCTGCCTTTCCCCAGAGTTACACGTTTCTGTAAAACAGTTAATATCCAAAAGGAACAGGGAGTAGACCTACACAGGCGGCAAAAGATAAGATGCTACTGCAGCCAACACACGAAACACAGTATAACTGTACAAACGCACTCTTTCAATCATTCTGATTCCCCAGAAAATTTCAACACGATCGCCACTATTTACGGTTCACTGCCATATCCTTCAGTGTCTCCAGACAGTTAGTCGGTCAGTCTTTCAGACTCCAATCACGAAGGCGTGAGACACCTACTTTACCTAACTTCGCTGTACATTTTCTCATCCCACGTTGCCACGTCATCTGTTGACTACCAGGTGGCTTCTTCCATTCCTTGGAAAGAACACAAAGCAGGGCATCATACGGTAGACGAGTGTTCGTCATACGCAACCATACGCTAAAATAAGGTAGTCTGAGAGCCAACACCTAGTACTAGTATTAGTATTAGTATTCTCGGCCTCCACATTAATCACCCGGCCACTCCATCCAATCCTAGCCATACTAGGTAGTCGAAAACCTCTAGCCGACTACCATCTCCTACATGCATACTCCATCTCTCGCAACCGTGCAACAGAACTGGGTCCACTGCGGCACAGTACATACGATCTTTCAACTTCAGTGAAATATCAGGCTGACGCCACAAGTGCTTTAGTCCAGCGTAAGCTGCCCGAGCCTTCGATATACGCGTGTTTACCGTCGAAAATCGAACAAGCTAACTGGCCGGTCTCAGGTTGACATTTAGAGCTGTCTAGCCCAGTGAACTCAGCTGTGTCGTTTGCGTTTGGCTGTCGACGCACATTATAACTATCTGCCCAAAAACTTTCGTTCACTAACGCTCTACCCTAAACCTCTGTCCTATTTTCTCCTTTGATATGTCTATAGGATAAACCACACTGAATGAAAACATTAATCAGGTCAGTCGCATGATCGAACTGAATAACTGTACATAATTCATAAAATGGTTACATTGGTTCACTGATTATCAACCGATCAAGTTAGAATGGTAAGTACTGCTCCAGTCGGGGAGAAGGAATTGCAGGAAAGAACTGTTTAGGATGACGGAATTCGTGAACTCGAATTTAGATTTTTTCCCGTGATGCACTGGTCGCCCAAGGCTGACCAGAATGTGGACAAAATTGGCGCATGAATTAGCACACCAGATGCGTCTCTATCCACGTAGCAGCTGTTTGGGGAGGATGTGAACTGCAATTGGGCAGCCAAAGACTGAATCGCTGTGGACCATTTCGTGGAGTTCGTAAAATCCAAAGGGTTAACTAGACCGTGAGGTATGAACGGCGAGGAAGCCGTGACATCCAGTCTACTCGAATGGTCCTGGTTCGAGTGACTTTGTGCGATCATGTTCACAGCGTTTCGGGCACGCTCGTGCTTGCGATATTTGGCACGTCGATTTTGGAACCATACCTATAGAGATAGATAACAAAAGTCGGGTTGTAAAAATAATGAATGGGAGAAAAGGTTATTCGGTATAGTAGACGTTTCTTTGAAAATCTCAGACCCAAACGATAAGTGGCTTACCAGCACCGAATCCTATATACACCACCAGTCCAAACACACAATAACTTGATCAAGCTCCGTAGGACAGGCAGCGAACAGTTTTCAAACAAACCCAGTCGATAGGTTACTAAAAACCAACATCGAAATTACGCGGTCGAACATCCACTGTTTCTGAATCACGTAAAACCGATTGCCCCATATAAGATATTCGGCTAATTAATCCATCTCGAGTATTATACATAAGATTAGCCTTTGTGTTGTCGTTCGTGGCTACAACATTTGGATGCACAAAGATTGAGCTTTGCTTCCACTAGTTATCATGCAATTTAGTGACGGTAGCTAGATCGCTGTTAATTATCCCAGACAGGTTAGTGATTATGTGTCTGGCTAAAGATTGTCAGACCTAGTTGAGTTGAAATCTCGACTGTAGATCGGTGATGGCGCAGTGCCACTAATAAACTCGAGAGTCATAATGAAATAGTTATGCAATGCTTCCGTGAATTTTAATATTACGCTGAGATCTGTCATTACCTTGATCTGAGTTTCGAATGTTTGAACTGCACCGTCACCAAGTCACTATTCCCCATAGCATTTCCATTGTCAAACTTTGGTAGTCTGTGTGATGTCTTACTTGCAACAGGCTTGTTAATCTGAGGATGGTACCTATACCATCATTACCTTTGCAAATATGATCTGATCCTTTAGTTGGATTCATTTATTAGGGATATCAGTTCACCTGGGACTCTCTCGTCTTTACAGCTTTGGATTCGAATTGACTCGACTGTCATTGCTCATTGGTGGGAGGGAGCAGTCCACGATTTTCGATCATTCTGTCCTGCAAGTGTGACATCCGACCGCACCTTGACCCGAGCCCGGTTCTGCTTGCTATTAGACTGTGGTCGCACCATCAAGAAATCCATCGGTCCTCCATGGACAATAACCGTGAACTTGAGTTTCTATAGGAGCTTTCAACGCTCCAGTGTACTTAAAGAAATGCCCAGGATCTGAGCGAGCAGTGGAAGCAGACTTTATGCGCGAGACAATAGATGGCAAGCAGAAACTTCAGTACATGCAAGCAGTAGAAACGATAGATACCTTTGACGTAAGCTGCTGTGCTATAAGCCTGCACGGTCTATCCTCCAAGATGCCCCAAACAATAGGATGAGCCAATTCCTGATATGGCAACTGACCAAAAGCATCAAACGTGACCGTGAGCGGTGGTGGATAGCGAGGTGTAGGAGATGGAAAAGGCTGTAGCTATAGCAATAGCGGCAACCTTTTACCTATTTATTAGGAATAATGGTTCTAATAAGCCGATTGCAAACGACGTACTCAAGAAGCCCGATTGATCACTGATTCACTTTCAGAAGCATTTTAGTTGAGTCCAACAGTGGTAACAGGGAAGTACCCACCCTCAATGGTAAATGAAAGTGGTCACTGGTTTTCTGGAAAGGTTTAATGCAACTTGATTAGATGAGTTGTCTCCCTAAGTCTTCCAGGCGCTGACATCGGGGTTAACGAAACTCCTGAGGTTATTATGGGAGAGGAGCGAGCGCCTAGAGACTGATGTGGTTCGTTGATTGTGTCGATTTATGAGAATGATGACTGTTCTTCAGTGAAAACTTGGTAGTTATTGCATCCACACTGCTCGTGAGTTTTACTTCCCACCGATTACCTAGTTTACAAGTGCGTGTGCAGAAGTCTCCGATCCAATCGAGGGTGTATTGAACATACCTACAGCAATCTGCAGAACATAGGCGCAACTTTTGTAGACACGCGATCGGTTTTCCTTGATCCGAAAGTGGCAATCGACCCAGCCGATCACGCATTTCTCCGGCGCTAACTCTCACTGTAGAGTTGGCTAAAGAAATTCATGTCTCCTCCAATCGCTGCATGCAAAACATCGAAGCCGAGTTCTTGCTTATGGCAGTCTTTCATTTTTCTGCCCTTTCGCTTCAGCTTTAAAGTTGCGATGATAGAAATCGTATTATTCTCATGCGCAATAGTGGCATTGATATTTGGTCAGACAGTAGTCCGTCACAAAGAATATCCGGACGATGTTCTGCTGCTGACTGAATACCAAAATTCCAAGTTATTCTTAACCGTCAGAACCATACTGCAGACATGGCTGGGATAAGGCACATCTGAGACACGAAGTGTCCTCACAGGAATGAATGGGCATGAAGCGGAACCTCGTTTATGCGATGAAGAATTGGGTGGAGGAGTAAGCTTTACCTGATGGTAGCATATCCAGTGAATTGTCTTCAAGTATACAAAAGGCTAGACTAATGCCCACCAGTTTGAGGCATCAATGGGTTCGGCTTGGAATCCAGTTGTCGATCAAATACCGAGTTAGCATAGCAGCACTAATGTCGTTTCTGCTGTGCAGCTTAGAAACATGGCCCTTGAGGTAAATGTGTGAAGATCCTTCCTTGATGGGAATCTTCGCAATACCTCAAGGATTAGGTGTAACATACTTGGCCCTGGGATACTATCTTTAGAAAGATCATGGAGTGTTAATGGTTTAAAGTGGTTGGACGTGTATCGCTAATGTCCACAGAGGACATGCCTCATTGTGCGTCGTTCCGGGCGACAGATAGTAGGTGAGAGATGCGTCGACCACACAATGAAAGCTGCAAAAGTCTTTACTATTCAACTGTTCAGATTAGATAGAGTTAGACTGCCGATATGGGACCCAGCATGTCTCCCCAAACGATATTTTGAGAGAGTTATTGCTACGATCCGAGGCGCTCTTACACTAAGTGTTTCCTTTTCTATATATTACCTCGCTTCCCGTCCGTTTGTCATAGTGGATGATGCTGTTTGGTAACCACTAAAACCAGAGAACTTCGAAGGAAGGTTAGGGGCTGTATATCTTTAAATGAGCTGAGGAGCTGATCAAAATGTTAATCCCAGCACTCTCATAATAGCATGATTTTCATTAATAAGAAACATAACTGAGTCAAGCGTGACAATCTACACGTGCCAATACTCCCTAATAACTTAGGGAACCAACTTTGTAACACAGATAAGTTTGGACAAAGCAACCTTGGTAAATATTAAACGAAGGGTACTATGTTAATCCTAGGGTCACTTGAGCAACTAACGGTTAGAGTCACCAATCCAGAAATTCCCCGACAACTTAGCTCACAAACGACTACTTACCTAAATGACTTTCGGTAGATTCTTTAAAAAGAGGCATTATTTGCATACGAGATACATTCTAACAAAGGTAGAAATACAGAATCAATCCGCCCCTGTTCTCGACATACAAATTTCCACTCTTCGTTGTTGGGTTTCCTTTTTATCTCGTTTTTTAAATTATACACGTAACTACCTAAAGTGTGCTAGCAGTGAGCGATTACTGCTGACAGAAATTTACTTGAATTAACTTGCAAGATCGTCCGAATTAAAATTTATTGATAAACTTTACGCTAATAAATAAAACAACCACAGGGAACCAATTCAAGGGGGGGAAAAGTGTAACAGACGGATTAGTTTATTGACAGCGGTACCAAAGTCTGCTAACAAAACTCTGAATGAGTCCGTGTGAATTTCCTGTACGCCAAATGGTCATTACTGTGATGTAAACTGGTCACGGGCAGTGAGTGATAGAGACTTCACTGAAATTTAAGGTTGCCTAACAGGCACATAACTAACCACTAGTTGTTTAACGGATATGCGGATTGGTGAATTTGCTACTAGGAAATTGCTCTGCCGCCACTCCTACAGCAGCCGGTGATCGCGCTAATATTTTTCCAACCGTTCTAAATAGAACGGAAAAAATAACGGCCGGGAATCAAGTACTGTAGAGAACGGAATGGAACACAACAAAGTTACCTGTACCATGAATCTCAGAACGAAGATTGAAATGTTTTATTAGAGCAATTTTTACATAGCACAATTTGTTTTCATCCACCTTCCTGTGGTTCATTGTTTGAAAACGGATAATGAGCTATTTAAAAAATTCCTTTAATTTTCTGTTCAGCTGCAAAAAAACTACATTCCCCAAGTAATTCCATGCAATACACTGACTACTAGAAGTAGCAGTACTAACTAAAGTAGCAGTAGTATCGATTCTGATAAGAACGGTAACGACGGTAGAAATAATGATGACAATGATAATAGTTCACTTTAGTTTAGTTTGGAATTAGACAGAGACGTCTACCTGCATTCAAAACTCTCGCTGAAGTTGCTAATCCTAAAGCAACCTTTCCCGAAAGGGTGGTGGGCGGGAGACCCGAATCACTTGAATCGGAGGCGATAAATTGAATGATGTTAATTAACACTTAGCTTGCATCATTAAAATGACTTCGATGTGTATTTGACTATGTAAATGCAGAAGACGTTGGTAACAACAACAACAGCAATCAGTTGTGAGTGTTTGTACTCGGGTGGGGTGAGGCTCGGCGACTAGAATTTTCTTGAAAGTTCAACGTATGTTCATCTCTAATCTACACGAGCACTCTGGTCTATATTTTGCTGAAAAGACGGTTACGACTACACGGATGGTGATGACGATGAGTAGCCAACGCGATGAGTTGACGACCTAATTTGTGTTCGCATCCCATTCATTGTCGCCAGTTGCCGAGTCGCTAAGCTCCGGATGACCTTAGCCAACTGACGCAGTGACTAAGCTTGTAAGTACCACTTGATGACGCGAGCCATCTTGTTCGAGTGAATTAGCAAGGCTGCATGTGGACGAGCGAGTGACAGTGTGCATTTGCATGCGCGTGTCCCTCTGTTTGTGTGTTGTGCGTGAATAGGCAAAGGAAGAAGCATAAAACGAAGAAAAAGAAGGGGGAGTGCGGAGAGCCCAGTGATTGAAATAATGTATGACGAATCGAATTAGAAAGTGAGTTAAACGATTCATTTTAGCCATGACGCATGTGTAAAGAGAACCTAAGGGTGTAATTAATAGACAAATGAAGTACTGCCGCACAAGCACCTACAAGCACGCACGCACACGCACACTTACACACATGCACATGCACAAGCCAGCGATCGTGCGAGGGTGCATGCTGTCGGGAAAATTCATTATCACCAAGTTTATGAATGTACATAGCTGAGCAGTCTATGTACATGCATGCATGAACGTATGCATATCTGTGCACAACCGAGTTCGCGTGCATTGCTAGTTTAGCCCAAAGCACATTCACAAGATCTTATCAACACATCCCCTTTGCTTCCTCAGAAAGTAGATGAATCCTCGACGAGCAGGCCCGCGAATATTCCGACGATCGTGGTCACTAATGCAATGAACGAAGTCTTCGCAATGTGCCGATACCTGGAAGAGATTGGTAAGAATTCAAGAAGACGGCAATGATGACTTTGTGCAATCGAACGATGCACTGTAACTTTAAAGACTGAAGACGTTACCTAGGGTTGAGAAATGCGTTTTCTTTGCATTTTCTTGGAAACAGTGAGTTTCGCGGTAAAAGAAGTAGACTCCATTTAAAATATCAGATTTAAATAGTGTACCGAGTGAACTGACAATAGCAGATTGTGAAGTGTTACACGTAAGTTGATTGAGAACAACCCGCGGGATTGAAACGTCGGCACGTTCTCGGTTTCACTAACAGCAACAGTAGTTTTTGCTAAATTCATTCTTCTAAGTAATTCCCAGGGCATGAACTAATTTGTTCACTCTGGTTTCTGCATAGAGAATATTCCACCGAATCGTGAAGAAGAAAATATCATGTGCCTCTAAGTTTGAAATCAATGGTTCACGTGCATAATCCCATATGACAAAGCAAAACTGTGGTGGTAACATGTACAATTTCGGAGGCCAGAAGTTATCCTCACTTCATTTTTCCGATGCGGTTGATTAGAAGAAACTGGGTGAAAGAATCGGAAGGCGAAGAAAAATACTGACTCCATACATCCATAATAAGTTATTCTTATGAAGTTAGGCGTGACCTGTTTCTGCTAATATTCAGTACTGTTTGCTCCGGTTTCGGACCACAGGTGGGAATGGAATCACAAAATTCAATGAACTCATGTGGCCAGTGAAAACCATCATGAAGATTGTTAAAGCAAATGAGGTGGACCATCGGTTGTTTAAGCTTCAACTGGATGTTACGGGAAGATCGTGCTCCAACCCTGGGTTACCTCGGGAGTACAGTATAGGAGAAAGAAGCGTAGATTACACTAAAAGTTGAAGTAGCGAGCCATATGAGGTTTTCACATGTCGGATGAGATAAATACTGGCAACAAATTTGCCAAATTAGGAAATTCGGAGGACTATTTGTTGTTATTCATCGTAAGAACTAATCTAGAAGTACGTTCGATGGTGGTATCTGGTATTATTCCGTGCCGCTTCTCATGCTCAAAAATAATATTTGCCTAGAATATGTTATGAAGTTGTTTGGTATCTGACTTTTGCCAGGAGGAAGTCTCTCTGGGCGACGATAGCTTTCTAGCTAAGAGCTTCGTAGATCGGCCATAATGGCTAGAAGTACCCTGAAAATTCCGGATAGAGCTCTCGGATAGATGACGCCATGTTCTGGGGGGCGGCTAAAACATCCTTTCAATTTCCGTCTCCTAGATTACACATAATTACGGAGTTTGAACAGTGATCATTCAAACTAGAGGACAACAATAGCACTAAATCTCCATTCTACGTTTAAACGGAATGATCGGTTGGTACTCTAAATTCGCCAGCAACCACTGACATTTGCAAAGACAAATATACTGTTTAAACCTGTAGTTTACTGTAAGTCTCAAGTCCATTTTGATCTAATGAAATTGTTTGATAATTATTACAACAAAATAAGGCAACCGAGTTAAACACTTACTTGAACTCTTCCATCTGATAGGTTTAATCGACTGGCCAATTGATCGCGAGCTGCTACATCCGGATATTGGTTGAACAAAAACGCGGTTTCCAAAGCATGTAACTGATATGTGGTAAATGTTGTTCGCAGTCTTCGAGGTCGACTGGTGTAGGATCGAGCACGATGTCGTGTTTTTGAACCGGATTCATGCAATTCTGCCAGTCCACCATTTCTCGAAGGGATTTTACAAGGTGATTTGCACGGTTGTGGTGAGACAGGGGATCGGGGCGGGGATACGCTAAGTCCATCTTCGGAACCGGCTGGGGACATGCGATCAGGTCTCTCGCATATTAATGAAATGGGAATGTCTGTCTCATCCTGTATGCTGTGGTTATCCGAATTCGTGGATGATTGTAGTTGTCCTGATAGACACGTGATCGGATTAATTATCATAGCCTGTCCATTGTTGTAGAGTGTGCTTGCAAAGCTAAGGAACAAAGAAGGGTTGTGATCCCGAGATTCATCGGACATCGCTGAAAGGGGTTCACGGGCATTGCAAGAGGATGGTGAACTGATGGATACAAATGAATCGGGGATTGGTTCGACGTAATCAGTCGGGTGATTAACTCCTTTGTCAAATATGTATCCGGCTGGTGAGCGAAAGAAGAAGAAAAAATTCACAATCGTTGATCCTTATCATTTTCCTGAAATACAATTGAGATCGTTTGATCCTAAACGTCATCACACGCACTTTATGCATTATAGAGAGGAATTATCAATATTATTATTATTATTATTATTATTATTATTATTATTATTAAGGTTCTTTGTACGACCAAAATAAGTTGACGCCGATGCTGACGACTTATCGGTGTCACATAAAAGGTATCCTGTCAAAGTACTCACACTTAAAAGATGCTATCTTACAGCACCGTCGTTGGAGTAAATGATGCTGTGATGTTGGAACCGACACGTTGTTGCAAGGTTAACGGTTGTAAAATCTTAACTTGCTAATTGCACCTACTTCAACCGTGAAAGAATCCTCGCGTCTGATAATTTCTATTTCTGGACGTGGTTAAAAATTCCCAAGATTGCACAACCCCAGTCGATTGCCTATATTCACCTCAGTTATTAGATGCTATGGCGGCGCGTCAGCATTAGACTCTTCACCTGTATTTTAAGTGCTTCGTTTGTCCCTATCGGTTTGGGGTTACAATTATACCGAGTGACTATTGTCCACATTGGCTGTTCCGATTCATTTTACAACTAAATCTGTGGACGCATCCTGCGAATGCGCCGTTCCACTTGTGGGTTTCACTGTTACACTATAATGACCATCCCTAGCAAACTGCCGAATTGGTTGTATTAAGTCCCTTCCGTTTCACTAACACAGTTACACATGGAAGCATTCAGGCCACTGTGGAAAGTCCCGAAATCTTGAAAAAATGTCTCATTTCCATTATTTACCTTAAACATCCAACGAAAATCCGTGAAATAATTTTCGGCTCCATCTACGAACAATTTCAAACACCGAATAATAACATTTTACCGATATTAAGTCAAACAACCCTTCCTCCAAAAAATGTACTTCACTATAACCAACCAAAGGTTTGAGCATTAGCTAAACCTACGAGTGCCGTTGAAATGTTCAGTTATGAAAAGAATAGTTCGATCGCTCCCAAGCAATTCTTTAGTAGCTTGCGATAATCTTACAACAGTAACCAGAAGAGTCACACAGGCTATCAACCATCTGATTGCATTTTGTGCCATATTACTTTATTCCTCCATCCAGATAAATACTTCACTTCCACACGAAAGTGTTAGTACCACGTCTTCTTTTTTTTATCATTTTTTTTACTTTCCACAATCTCGACAATTTCCTACGCCTCCCGACATTTTTCTCGATCTAGATACGATTAACTTTCCCAATACTTTCCTAGACAATGAAGCGGCTCTTACTGGAATGTCTGATCACAGGATTTGTATATTTTTCACGAGGGTTACAATGAAAGTAATTTCTTAGCCCTATCCTTATTACCAACCAGCCTCCTGTCTAGGCATGGTTCCTCCAAACAGAACCTGAGCATGCTGTCATGATGAAGACGTAAATTTCTTCCCATCTCTCCGCCATGTATGATGGGTCCAAATGATTATCTAAGCCCTTGTCAAGACATTTTTTGCCCCACTGGGGCATATTGTATCTGGCTCGACAGATTTTCGTTTCCCTATTTAAAACGTTTACGTTGAGTTAAAGGAAACGCAAGCATGTTTGGCTGCGATACGTCATCAAACATCACATTGCAGCTACTAAAACTGAGATCATGATATTGAATATGCTGTGCGCGGACACGAAGACTGCCATCACATTTGGAAAGTCCTGAAAATCAAAGTCAATCATAACGTCAATAAAATCAAATACCGATTTTACAAAAGCATTGACCAGCCCTCACGTTCCCCTCCAATCGTTGTTCCTAGAAAGCTCACTTCAGTTTCGGAGGACTAATACCTGAAAAATTTGGTCAATGACCAAAGCTAAAATTCTTTACAAATCATAACTCTTTTGCCCCACTTTGTGGCTCCATCATCTATCCTTTTGAATATTCCCTGTCTTCAAGCAGCACAATCCAACACTTTTTCTCCTTTTTCAACTCGCTTCCCATTTAGTCTCTGCCATTCTTGGAAATTCACGTATGATATCGGTTCTAGTCCTTCTATTGATTTTTAAATGTAAATAGCGAACAGGTAATGAGTGACCTTAGAGCTCATCTGTAACTGTACCATTTATGCACCTTCATTCCTGTTCATTAATTTTTCATCAGTTGGCTTATCCCATCTAAATCTCATTGATGTGCCTTCCTCATCCCTCCTTTTTCGGGTTCTGCCTGCAGTCGACGGTCACGTGTTTGTCAAGAATCCCTATCTTCCATTCTCACACTGGAAGCAAGTTTTCTTATGAGAGTTTCAGCTGTTGTCTCCAACAGATCATTAGCTACCAAGATCATTTCACTCCTCTGGATGTCCGCAGCGGTCGGTCCCACCCCAAACACAACTTCAAACATTTTATCGAAGCTATTTCTCCTCTTTGTCATCAATACTTCTGCGCTTACGTTATCAAAATGTATCGTCCCCAGTTGTTTTTGGTCCTCCTTTGTGGACCCCAAGTGACATTAAATGTTTCACGCAAATCGTATAGTTATACTCCCAATGCAGTAGCCTGACGCTGGCAGTTTGATTCTAAAGGGCCAAATAGCTCGGTGAAACCAGTCCACCCTGTCTTTTCAGGTTAGTCCTCTGCTTTCGGCTCGGTTCCCCGTTCTCTCCATCTTCGTATTACTGAGTCTTTTGTGTGTCCTGTTTCCGAAATGTCGTGGCTGGAAGACTATTCCCCCAATAGAACTCAACCAAATAAACTTGTTTATCACTGATCGAGTGCCTTTGTTTACAACTCCGGTGCTTTACCAGGAGCTCTTCTTCCAATTTGTCTTCTCCCTGCTTAGGTTAGTGATTCGTTTACTGATCCAGTAGCTCAATTTCTTAAGTGTGCCAATGATGTCTTCCTCCGTCAGACTATTAACAGTCAGTTAGATTTCATGTGCTTGAAAACTTGCGTACCTTTTCTAAGTTTTGCCTTTAGCTGAAAGCAGTATGTAGGAATGATTTTGTGGTGGTTGAACGACGTCCCTTCGGACTACAGCTTTCTCGCACGGGTTCCAGTTTATCCGGTAACCTTACTGCGGAAGCGTATGAGACTTAAATTTCTTTCTTATGAAACGTCATCGGCGGTGCATATCCACCATCTCCCCAGGGGCTTGAACCCGTGCCTTCCAAATGGAAGGTGCGCGTGGTACAATTCCGCCACCAACTCCTCCCTGGTCTAATAAAAATTGCTGATTTAAAATGGTTCATTTGTATTCAGCGGCACCAGCGCGGGACGATCAGTTTCCTGTTAACTGCAATCGAAAGCCCCCAACGGGATGGGTACATGTCCCCGCTACCCTGTTTCATCTTTGATTCATAGGCTAGCGATTGGTGTGTGGGATTGATGTCAGCGTGAGGTACAGAATTTTCGCTGTTCCTCTTTTTTCCCTAACTTCCATTAATTTAACGATGTTCCAGAGAAAAATTTCAAAATTCTTTATAGTGACTCGAGTTCTTGCATAGAACCTATCTAGGCCTTACTCATTCTCGAAAATTCAATCTGCATATATTCTAGCTTCTTTTTCAGTGATGAGAAGAAAAGGTCCTTTTTTCAGGCAAGAGTTCGAGGCCAATTAAAAGCTACCAAATGAGGAAGTTGACCTGCGGTTCATGTTGAAACGTCACCAACATGACCGCCTGATCACTAATTTAGTCTGTCATGGTTACCTGTTCTGCATTTCGCGCCATATCCTCTGAGAATATATCATTGTAAAAACACGTCTGTCTGTTATGGCTTTTGTATCCCTTTTCGAATGTCCTCGCCTTCACATTCGATAGTGTGATAAGTATTTTTGCTGGAATACTAAAGTCTACGTACTCAAAGGTTCAAGCAAAAGGACTTCAAACACGAAATTTATGAGTCGACTACTTCCCGTCAACCTTGATCAGAGATACTTAATTCTGCTTACTGACAAATATTACTCAGCTGGCTGATAAAATACGTCCTTCTATTTTTGATTACTCCAAGAACCCATCTGCTTGTTTTTTCGCGTGCAAGTAGTGGGCTCGGTCGCGCAATGTGCAGAGCACTTTTTCTGTCGGAATATTATACAACAGTAATTAACCGAGGGGAAATATAGTAGGATCCACTCTGTTGAAATCTCAGCCTATCTGTCCTCCATATTTTTCCTTCACCAGTTTCTCATCTTTTTCATTGTGTGTGTGTGTGTATGTGTACGCTGGGACTATAGTAGAAGTGACCAAAAACAGTCCGTTTGCGGCCAGTTTTTTAATGAAAATGATGAATTTAACTTCCATGTAAATCACCGATATGAGTGCCTAAGCAAATCGGAGTCTTGGGTTGTCTAGTTTTCGGGCTGATTGAGAATAAACTTTTCAGTCCATTTAAACACGTTCAATGGAACTGTTTGTTTCAGTGCTAATTGAAACGCTTTAATTAGTCGGCTGCTCAATCCTCAAACATAACCGTTACTTTTGATGGGGGTTAGGACATCTGCATTGAGTAGCTTTGTGATTAGTACTCCATTATTATATCGTTATAGTCAAATGTTAAGCTTCACCCCACTCGTGGAAGATCAGAAATAAATTTCCGTATCCATTTTAATATTTTCATCACCCTGTTATGCAAGCACGGAGCAAACCGAGTATCATGGTGTCACGGTATCAAGGACACCGGTTCGCGAAGAACTATATTAGATCATCTGCCCCACGGAAGTTGTATTCACAAAAAAGATTCTGTATCCGCCTTACTAAAGGACTTAATAAGTTTTTTCCTCGATTGGTTACGATTGTGATAGTGATAATTTTCATGATGATTTCATGGGTCTCGGGGACAAGTGAGATAACATTCTTTCCATTAGCTCCACACTGCCTAATATCAATGGCACCCTTGAGCAACGAATTAATTAACCATAGCTCGCTATGGCTTGACACTAAACTGTCGGGAACAGGGGTGGATTCACTTGTTCTCCCCTTGTGAGAAACAGAACATCATCCATCAATAAAAGGGGTCACTGATAAGAAGGTTGTGCACAAAGAAGAAGGGATTACGTAATGCGGAGAACAACCTTGTTGACGGATAGATTACCTCACTGACTAAAGCCAGACAATAGGTTATGTCAATATTTAATTGGTTTCCTGTACCCCATACTGGAGACTGTGATCACGTCTGAAGATTCCCATATCGAAGTAGCACGTGACGGCCCTAGGAAATCCGGGGAAATATGTGCTCCTGTGCCCATACGTACGCGTTGTAAAATAGCAATCTGCTTTTTGTCCTGTATAATCACCACAAAAATTTTGAACGCTAACATTGACCTTGGGATAGAAAATAGAACTGATGCCTGAAGTGGCTTAACATATTATCACTGGCCAAGTTTTAACGACCACCGAATGACGCTTTCATACGTTTCACTCCACAAATGGCTTTCCGTTCACATGGGCAATCCATGTTCGTCATGATATGGCCCTCCCGGAGCTTGATCAATACCAACTATTATTGAAGCGGTTTCCAAGGCCCGACCTTGTCACAGTCGGCATGCAACAAATGAAATAGGATAATCTAACAAAAAGTTTAACCAAGCAATACCCAGTCAATTCTGTGTTCGATTATTATTTCCTGCTAAGATGTAGAAACGCCTGGGTTTCCGTTTCGCTGATCGTCACAGAGCGTTTCACCAATGCCTCCGTCAGCCACCAGAAACCCAGAGAAAGCTGCTGCCCGACTCAGTGCCAAAGAAAAATAATTCCACCTCACAAGTTGTTGAGTTGTACATTCTATTTAGGTCATAAAAACATTTCAAGAACCATTGATACCAAAACAATAGCAACAACCATGACAATGAGAAACGCTGGTTTCCCTTTGGGGGGAGGAGTATGTCATGCTGTTCGCGAAAATTAATTACGTTTGCATTACCTAGTAATCAATGAGAAACTGTTGAACCTCGGATTTACTCGGGCAGCATTTATCATGCTTGAGTGTCACCATACTGGATGTTTGGTAAAGGAGGGAACACAACCGAATAGTGTGAGAAAACGGTGGAAACAGTTGTGCTCGTGAAGGCATTTTCAGCTTGGTCTGGGGAAACTCGATCCAAAATAAGGCACGACAATAAAAGCACAAGATGTTCAGCTCACCAAATCATTTGTGAACCACAAGCATCACGGTTCGGCTGCCAATTTTATATAAGATCAACTCGGAAGTAATAAGATGAACAACTATTTAGGAGACTACGAAAGATTCTGAATACCAGAACGTCACGCACTGCGGCAGGGAACGGAATCACCCATTGTATGGAACCAAATTATAGAGGTACCCCGAGGACTCTGACCCAATGATCTAACTGCAGCCACACTGGTTAGGGTTTTTTACCTCTTGAAATGTTATCGATTAACCACCTCCAACTGTGTTTCACCTACTGCCGGCCTCATAGAATGAGTTACAAAAAGGACAGACATTCTGTTGGCCTGCGCAAAACTTGTCGCAGCCATTTAGTGCCTCTTCTGAAGGCTGGCCCATAAAAACTACTACCTAACGTCAAACCTCTGAATTATTGCGACCATTCTCCCTCCATTTTCTATGAGTCTTACAAAGACAACAGTGAGTAAACATCGAAAGTCTTCACAAAACTTCGTTCAACGGCTACCGTTCTGAGCCTCATTGCAGAAAAGACCCTGTTGGTGTTGCGTAGATTGAACTTTTGATCAACCCGCAGATGTTATACCGATGTCACAGATGTATCAAGTGACTGGATGTTAGTCAAGCCTTTGGTATGCACGAAGAAATTTCATCCAATATACGATCTCCTGTTACAAGAATTAGAAAAGTGAAACGAATTACCTTAATGAGAGACGTCAAAGAATGGGATGTAGATGTTATATGTCTGGTCATTTTGCAAACTCAATCGATCTCCCATTGCAGAAATTAATCTTCGTCAGATATAACAACTTCATTTGTGGCTCACCTATTCTGGTCGGGTTAAAATTCCCCTCAGATAAATCTGAATTTTGGGCAGCGAGGCAACCATGTTCCAGTTTCTGTCGTTACAAAATGTGAATTTTACTTTGGCAAGAACAGAATTTCAGCCAAACATTTTGCTCCCAGTCAAGCAATCAACTTCAAATCCGCATCATGGAAACCTAGGCAGCCCTACCAATTTCAAGACACGTGGATACGGACACTTGCAGTCCACATCAAGCGTAAACTGAAGTCCCAAGGAGATCGGTTCAACTCCTGAAATCATGAGAAGTACTAGTTTTCTGAAGCTGAAAATGACGCCCTAAATTAGGAGGCGCGTATCTGTACACAGGACCGATTATTCCTTGATGTCCGTGGGATGGTTCCTATCTCGTGGAATTGAACAGAAAACATTTGCATGATCCTAGCCTCGAAGGTTTACGGAGATATAAGGCTTTATAGTACAAACCAGGTAGGCTAATTCCTAACAAGGGAGATGATAATATTGTAAGAAATTTCATCCGGACTTCAAATGGAACGGAAGCATAGAAGAAGAGGTGAAGTTCTGGTGGGGAATGGTCAATATATTCCGGTTCTAGGTTGGTTTAACTAACTTGAATCCAAGGAATTGCGGCGCTCACACCGGGGCCAGCATTGTCACTCCGTACTCCAGACGGAAACGCATGACAGGTTACATTTTAAGGGTACTCCATGTTATTGCTGCATCTTGGTGACTCGATTTCAACGGTGTGGTTTCTAACTCATAATAAAGTTCAAGGGTGAACAGTGGAATTCTCACTCCATCTTCCTTCTAAGTTTTTGTTTACATAAAGAATGACGTAATAGAAGTTTATTTAAATTTTTCCACCTCACTGACGTTCGGATTCTCAGCAAAAATCAGCAGTAATGCATATGGTTGACCGAATATCTTGAAAAAAATTGGGAATAATCTATTTCAGCATAGTATATTTTTAATAAATTCCATCGATTTTTCTGGTGCGATGTCAATGCAATTGCAGAAAGCAACTGACAAATGCGGACGCCTCAAACGCATTTGTAGTCCTGTATTCAACGTGAACAATGCACCAGTTCTCAGTGTGTTTAGTGAGTGGTGATCAGACAAAATTCTAATTCATTCAGTTTACGAAATCAAACTAGTACTCAGTCACAACGCTGAATCGTTTCTTGTCCGCAGACCTTGCAATGACCCGCAAACGTCAATAGTACATAAAACAAGGAACTGTAAATGTTGAATAGTTCAATTCTTTCCGTGTTTAGCTATTCATGGCCGGGTTAGCATGCCGGTCGAGCATCCCAGTCACGCGGCTAGATCGCTCACACGGCTCTATGCCATAACAGACCATAACTTACCAACACAATAGTCCTAGGATTCCCCCAACAAGTGGCAACAAACCATGGCTCAACAAGCCCAGCTGCAAGAGTTCACGAATAAGTATGACAAGTGACTTACACATTAACCAAATCTGCTTCTCTATAATTCTTCTGGAACCGACTGACTTAAGAGATGAAAAATTCGGCATGCTGATTGGTTAACCTACACTTATATGTGACTAAACTAAGTTGCAGATGATGTCTATGCCTGATGGGCTGTCTATTCTACCCTAAATAGACAACTAACCCAACGAAACAACTGCGAATTTTAACGACTTCATGAGTGGTATCACAAAATTCATATCCAGGGCTACCTTTATAATGCGACTTTCAGCAATAGTTGAAGACCCCATTATGAAGGAAGTTCAGGTATTGAGGCTAAGCTTGGATGCCGATCACGTGTCAGGGCAGGATGATGGTTCCGGCTGGAGTGCACAAGGGATCCGGGCATGTATCCGGTAAATTTCATTAATGTTCAGGCCGAATGGCTAGTCATAAATTCTTGAACGATCCGAGATTATGCATTAAGGGAGGGAAATGGGGATTTCGAAGGAAACCGTTCATACAGACCTAGAGAATACTGATCTACATTGTTTCCAACCGAAGTGCCAAAATACCGAATCTGCAGAGGTTTCTAAGAATGGAGTTGCGCGTGCAGCAATTGTTATAATTTGCATTGCATCTGCCGCACGTGAAGATAATATTGGTGTTTTCCGTGTCTAATGCAAATTCACGTGACCGCCTAGAACGGGTCGACAGTCACGCATGATAATTAGAAAAATGGTTAAATTCGACGGTAAGTTATATAAGCTTTTACTTTCTATCTCCCTAATGGGATGGAGCAACACTGATGTGAATCCCGAAGGAATCAGCTGAACGTCAGTCGCTCAGTTTTCGGAGGTGGTCCAGCTCACCATCTCCAATTGGGAAAAATCACAGGCCAATTTTCTTTAATGAATGCAGACAGCGAATTGTTTTATCAGGACAGTTGAATCATCTCCTTGCACTACCCACGAGACTCATGAGCCAATACACATTTCCCAGGTTGCCAATACGGCTGTTCATATGGCTAATCTTTCTAGAATATGACATTTGTAACGAATTAGCAAGATCACCAACTAGTCTACTGGCAATCCGGATTGAAAATACCTAGATCTTACTGCGTGCGCGTTTATTTGCATCTAGGAGAGCCATCGGTGAGCTGGCCGAACTGAAGATTTTCGTCTTTCGTGAATAGAAAATAATGTAAATTGAAACCGGTATGATTGAAAATTGTGTTGCAGACGTCAACAGTATAAAATAGTGTTTTTCACTCAGGATACCAATCTACCTCCTCATGAGGAGTGAGATCAGTGATGTCTCAAACCACTCAGATAAATTACCTCCAATTAACTGAATTAGTACAGCGGTAGGTTGACTAATGACCGCGGCGAATTCATCGTCTTAAACCACTGGGCTTCACAGGGATCAAAAGAAACTGGTTAATCATGAGTCGCGGACCACATTCACATTTGATAACAGACGGTAAAAATGAGACTTATTAGTCTACCAATTGATCGTCTATCAAATTTCTAGTTTAGACGTTGCTGTGATAGTATTTATGTTGTTACTTCGTTTTAAAAAGCCATTTAAACCTGAACTTTGGGTCATTTGCTCCTGAGTCATTATCAGTTCTGATGTAACTAAGCAAATTTTGCGGTTTTGACCACTGTCGTTGATCGGAGCTTGTATTGCATTTGGCGCATGAAGTCATTTTATAATCAACCCGAGACTGGTATCATTTCCAGTGCCAGACGACTGGCAACAGCAGCTAAACTCAACGAATGGGGCCTAGGAAACAACTAAATGTTTTTAAGACACAGGCATCTTACCGAAAAGGAAAGACAACAAAACAGCAACGTTGTGAAATAATCAAATACTCACACAGAACTTTTGACCCTATCAAAGTCTGGGCTGAATCGTCAATCTGAAACGCATCAAGAGCCGAGTCCAAGATTGAATCCCGTTTCTTGGTGGGATCGTCAAATGGAGCCAATAAATTGGCGATTGTGAAACTCATTGTCGAATCCTGGTGTAGGAAAGGGAGAAAAAAATTTTCTTCAGTCATTATGTAGTAATTGCAGTGGGAGAATCTTTTTCCGATGCCATTTACGATCATAAAATTCCTGCTTAATCTTGCAGTAATTCAAACGCACGGACACCTGTTACATGCGGAATAAAATTGTACATCATGTCCTAATTCTGAAATCTCACGAGATGTACCGAAGAGAATAATGGTTGGCAAACAGGCTTGTCTGTTGTGACTCTTACCCCAATTACGTAACCATATGCAATCCTTTCAGTTTCACTGTGAGTCATTTGGAACGAACTTCCTTCGAAATCTTTGTCCTGTAAGTATGATTCCTTTTTTAGAGCAAGGGGTGTTTTTGACATTTGTTAACCACTTTGCAATGGCAAGAAGAGCGGTGTTTAGAATCTAGCCAAAGAAGGAAAATAAGTCATCACCAATTCGGCAAGTGTCTCGTCAAAACCGGGATCAGGATTGCATCCTTCTGAGTCTAAAAGTGGCTATTGTTGGTCTTAAGTAACGCCGGCCCGCAAGATTTTCCAGAAATGTAAAGTATCGAGATAACGTATCGAAAAACATGGCCAATTTCCTTCCATATGATCACTGTCTGACACAGCTCCAAGCTGATGCAAGTATAGGAAATTGTGAAACAGTACACCTGGTAAGTCAATGAATGGGGCCATTCATCTGTGGGGAGAATCATCTGCAGGTCAAAGACTCTTAAGAAAGTCCGATGAATTGTTTGTAATAATGACCTTTTATACATCTTTGATCGTCCCTCTCCCCAAAATGCACATGAGATGGACATTTCAACGGTTATTTATTTTTTGTCCCCAGACAGACAGCGGTTAAAAAATTGGGATGGCTGTTCTTCAGAACGGTAGATTATTTCGACCGATCTTCTGCCCCTCTGTATTTATTCAACAGGATTCTTTAGAGCTACTAGGTCATCACGACGTCCTGAGTTAATACTCGGCTAACCAGACTGCAGTCGTGGAAGCAAAAATGAACGCATGTGTATGCCAATATGCACTGTTTTGAAACTGACTTCACAACTATTCATATATAAACGACTAGTTCGCTTTCAGAAAGCCGCCACGCCGGACAACTGACCTCATCCATGACCGACCAACAATTTCATCCTCTTCAGCGGTAGTTGAAAAGTAGATCGGATGCAGAATTACGACAGAGTTATCCAAGCATTTGAGGCATTAGCCACGTGTTATCCGCTATCCACTTTATTTCGCAGTTCAGCCCACTTAACAAATTCAAGATATGAGTTTCCGTCAGATCTTCAGGAGCACCGAAGTAAACCTGACCCAGTTTTCCCTCTGATTAATGTTTTATTTGATTCTCCGAGAAATCGAATTATAGATCAGTCACAGTTGAGGTTAGTCATTCGTTTAGATGGGTGCGATGGAAACTAGACCAACTATAGTGGCTACTTCCGACTGTTTAATTGTAGTTTCTCACCTCAGTCAACAACAAAAAGTTAAGCATGTAAAGCGCTGGAAATGGAGATCTTACATCAGTCTAAGCAAATCAGTCGGAATACCATTATTCTTCGCCAATTCCGAATAACGAAAATAAATTGGGAAACACTCAATGACTAACAGACGGCGAAATAATCCACCTCACTGACAAATACTGCTGCAGAAAAAAGCTACTTTTCTAGTGATAGATCAATGCTGGATATAGTTTTTTTGTCATACACTACCACGTTGACCAGTCGTCTGTTAAGTTATGGTGGAACAAAACACTCCTGTTAGAACTTGGATAAATTGCAGGATATTTGAGAAAAAATGGACTATTTATAGGTGAAAATCAGTAATCTTTTGGTCTGGTGCCACCCTCGTAGATATCATTAAATAACTGTGACAAACAAATTTGGGCATGCGATAATATTAACGAACCGGTAACTGTTTTCTGTATGATCCAAATCACCAATCTGGCTGTACGTCTCAGCTGTGATAGTCGTGGTGACGAATTGCACAAGTCAACCGGCCACTCGAATCTGCTCGATCTAAGTCCATCTGACTGACCAATCCGGAGCGGATGGCAGTCTGTTCCAATTCTCATTGGTCAAGACAGCGTCATAGGGTTAGATGTGATGAATTTCATACTTCTGGGATTGTCCGGTTGGGAGAGGGGTGGGCTAATGGGCCATGGAAGTCGCACAGGTTGGGTCGTGGTAGCCATGGCGTTTCCTACATCGCCACCCCGAAGAATGCGAACAAGTCAATGGGATAAGGTTAGGGGGAATAAAATCACGACTGACGCTGCAGCGATTAAGGACTCAAAAAGTGTGATTGTGCTCGTTACTGGAGGAAAATGAAACTTCAGCAGTAGCGCTAATGTGCGTGTCCTCATCTGTTTGATAAGGTAAGCATGGGATCCTGAGAAGATTAAAAACACCGTAAAATCTGTTTTCTGAAGCACCTTTTAGTCTACATCCAACTTGGTCCACAAACTATCTCGTCCTGATGGTATATGTATGTACACTTTCTGCTATAACGCAAATAGCTCGGCTCGTAGCATCTCACTGTTACATGAACCATTTAGGGTTTCCATTTTCACTATCAGGTAGTTCAGTTGCGCCAGATGTTTTTGCACACTACCTTCATAAGACTTGGAATACCTCTTCAAACCTGTTACAAGGAATTGGAAAAAAAGGAAGTGTGAAGTTGGACGAAGAATTTGCTCATCTAGCAAGACCAGTTTAAGAAAAAATGTGAAATTTTAAGCCAACCTGATAGATTTTGCACTTCAGTTTTGCCCAGTGGAAACTAGCCGGCTGTGACCGTCCGAAAGTAGTAATTGCTTATCCAGTGACAGTTTTGCTGGGCAGATCAAAATATCGCATTCTGTTAATTTTTTGCTTTATTGCACACTGATTTCACTTATTTTTAAATCAGCAATTATCTAATTTTCATTAGTTGTCGAACAATGGCGGATGGATTAGCGTTAGAACCTAATCACAAAGAGTGAACAGAATGAAAGAGCAACATCGTTCGGCGAAGAATGCTCATGGAAAAACCAGAGAAAATATCAGCAGAAGTTAGAATCAAGCGATTTCTATACACATGAAATCATTTACAGAACTCTGATAAACAAGGCATTCGACAAAGACCAATTTTATCCACTAATACTATCCCAGGGGACAAATAGGCTATATAACTGAGTGAACTTTCCATAAATGGTTAATGGATTTCGGAATGTGTAGTTTATTTGCAGTGAATCAAGTACTATAGGACGCAGATACTTTTTCAACAACAACTTCACTGTTCACTAAATGAACAGCCTAATAATCCGCGAATATCGTGTGTGTTCCCCATAAAGCGTTCGAATTGCAAAACCAGTGTCGATAATGTGAAATTTTGTTCCACTGTACCTATTGCAATACATAGAAAGAATGGTCTTTACATGGGTCGCCAGTACATTTGCAGTGACACTGGAAGTCGAGAACAATTTAAGGGGAAAGCAAATGTAATAGGACACCTGCAAAGGTGTGGGACTGAGTGAATATTGCCCTTAAGCAGTTAATTAACCGTAACTAGGTATTTTATTGGCATAACTTTATCGTACATTCTGATAACAAGCGAAAACCCTTTAACCATAACAGACGTTGTATAGTTTTCGGAACGCTTTTGTTGGTGTAGTTCATTATGAAGTGCAAAAGCCCGCCCAAATGGATCCCGACCATAACATTATGACTCTCAATTCGCCAACCATGCATTTTACTGTATGACTGCATCAGTTGTGTTAATCATTTGGGTTACTTTTCTGATGGATACTGGAACCCCGGGCTTTTGATAAATGTTAAACAGCAGTATAAATTAACTTTGCCTATGAAAAAAGAAAATATTTTCGTGCCCCAAGAAGTCGGAGTTGGAAATATGGTTTTCCTAGGGATTTTTCTTCTCATCGGGGAGCAGTAAGAAGAATATGATTTGGCGAACAGTTCGAAAAAGACACTCTGGTTAATAAAACATTTTCTCTTGTCCACCGTTGCATTGCTTTCCTTCATTATTTAAGCGAAAGCTAATTTTTCCGTCATCCTTCTCAAATTAAAAAAGACTTTATACTTTGACAGAGCAGTCAGCCAGAGGAACGATACTTTCTTCTATATACCATAACCAAGGTTACCGGTTCGATCAGTTTCAGCTTTCGGTTTCCCTTTTTATGGTTTTTACTCAGCATTAAGCCAAAACAAATTCTGAAAAAAGCCTACAGTGCATTAAGTCTGTAAAATGATTTTGTCTACGGACCTTCGTTTCACTTGGACTTCCCATTTAGAGGGCAATTACCATGTGATCGCCTTGAGCATAGCCGGATTTTCGGTCGTAAAAATTCGGCAATTAAGAAGAACACCGGATCATGCAATGTTGAATTAGAATAAATTGCAGAGCCCCAGTGCGAAAAACTTGGCAACCATGTCCGACGTAAATCGATTATTGCCGAACCTTGGTTCCTGTATGGGGCCCGAGGGATATCTGCTTTAAACGACCGTACCAGACAAGCAGCCACACACTGCTTCTTTAAATATTTCCAATCGTAATTCACATACTACAAGTGTACGAAGAATTGCTAGATTTCACATCCCACTGAAAAACCTAAACTAAATTAGCTACCGAAAGACACGGAACCATTGCATTCCTGTTTCATCTCGGTATTTGGGAGACAACAGCCGTCGCAGAGTTTCATCTAGTCCTGACTTAGATTGGCGTCCGTGATACCTATTACGGCCCCCTTCTATCTTCGTCTGTCTGTAATAAAAACAAATCAAACGACCGTTATAACAAACTGTTTACGAGTAATTTGCTCATTCTGTTACTAAAACTATACAGAGCTTGCTTGATCGGCTTCACTACATTCAAATTCTCTTGGATGGAAGACGGGCAAAAGGTCAAAGCAAAGTAAAAATACCTGAGGAGGACTGGATTCAACTACACATACACACGCACAAACTGACGATGGTCCTTGACATATGGAAAATCGTGTGCGACCAGAACATCAACTGGGGCTTTTTAAGAAGCTCTGATGTTGCTATTTTGTTAACACTCAACAACTTTGATAGTCATCCTTTCCCATTGAATGACTTTGCTCGAAATACATCAAAGTACATTTTGTTTATTAAACCATTGATTTGAACATTCCTATAACCAAAGCCGATTCGTCATTGAATGACTGCTCCACAGTTCTGATTCAAACATCGACTTCCCAATCACCACCAAGCTTACACTTGGATGTGGTCGCTGCGAGTCTTATCTTGTGATTTGGGCGCGGTACTCTTACTGTGTCATGCACTTGTTGGTTATTGTTGCACATCTGAGGAGTTCGATATTGCCCAACTGACTAATCTGGACAGATGTCAAAACTATGCGTTGGCGTTGACAAGTTATATAAGCAGTATAAATTGAACCCCTGTAGTTCCTTCTGCAATACATTCGTCTGCGTGGTTTTTGACGGAGAACACCCTAGACACGTACTGATAGGAACATCATCGTAGTTCAGGAATGATCAGTTTAAGGTACAGCATCTGCAACGCCATTAGAATTACTGAGAGAGGGGTATTTTTGGTGTTGTTTGTATATCGATTTAATCAACCATTTTGAGGAAGTTTTCATTTTTTACTAGTGGCAGGAAATTTCGGTAGAAACACGCAAAAACCATGGAGATTGACAACGGTAAACTGTGATAAGTGACAGAAAGATCTGCGCGGCAGGATCCGACGGCAATCCACTGACCGAATTTCGATCAATGTACTTGTGAATTGAAAGGTCAAAACAACTAAGTTGTGTATTCCTATTGTCTGCTGAACATTCTAAAATCTAAATGTAAGTAATGCCCAGATGAGTTAACAAACTTCTACCAGAAACATGCGACCAGTTACGGAGCAATGACTGATCGTCGGGTACGCATACCAAGTAATCTCTTGTCCAAACAACCTTACATTTACACACTCCCACTTGGTGTGTGACCTGAATCCAATCTGCATCTTGAGGAGTGTGCAAAGAAACTTTTCGGTGAAGTGTTGTGGTTCTACCACGGACTCCTCAACGAACAGTTTTCATGGGCACTCCTAACGGCACACCTCAGATTTTGATGTCATCCTATAGTTTGATTGATTAATCAATCTTGTCGCCTTTCTCTCCGACATATAACAAAATCAATCCAAACTTTTCCCGCATTATAGTTCCATATCTTCAAGCCTAATTATTTGTCTACTCTACCGTTTTCGGTTGTTAGATGATGCAATCAGGCCAAGGAAGTCAGTCGACATTGAATAAAGTGGGTACGACATTCGGATGTTTGGCCGCACCCCCTTCCTCATGCAGTGCAAACGGTCTTCTTTGCTTAGCCTAAAGATGACGCAATTTGTCGTAATCAATAAAGCTTAACCACGTGTCACAATGATATAACTTATCCTTTTATCATGACCCTTCCTTATGAACCTCATAATGGTAGGTCATCGTCTCACGAGGTTAGTTACTGGGCCCCAGATTAGGAATTTGGATGCTATGACCACGGTGAGTTCATTTATTCCAGTCGGCTCTGCGTACGTGGTCCGATTCCCCTTGGCGCGACGGAAGTGATTCAACAAAGGATGAGTTAAGCGGTAAGACCTCATCAATTTTGTAAATGGATACAGGCGACACGAAAAGTGACCGAGTTAAGAAGACAGAGGACTGTTAGCAGGCCGGGTTACCGTGCTTTCACATCTTTCTATATATGTACGTACGTAGTCGCGAGGATCTCTGGATGCTGGTCGAGATGGGACCAAAAAAATTAGGTCATTCATAGCCAATGCGTTATTCAGTCCGTGTCTACGTGAATAGGAGAGAGAGAGAGAGGCGAAAAGGTAATTAAACTGTAGACGTAAAACAAACCATAATGATAATTTTGAATAAAACTTGAATATTTGGTTTGATGTAATATACAGCACAGCTTTTTCATTACTTTGATCATCGGTGGATTTTATATACGTTTAAGCTGACTAGTCCAAAAGTATCCGTGATTTATTCAATGTTGAATAGCAGCCCGGAAGATCCTGGGGTTAGATCCATACATTCAGGATTGTAGACCAAAATGAGGTAGTAGGAGGATCAATTTCTAACACATCACATGAACTAGAACATTGCTCCGATCAGTCATATTACTGAGATAGGGAGCTTCTGAGGTTTGCTTAGGACTTGGTTTAATCACTCCCACAGAAATTTCCAGCTGTCACAGTAAGAGAAAAATAATTAGCAAAAATATTGATCAGACGCAGATAAGCAATTAAGAAAGTTATTGAATTACTTTTTACTTCGACCGCAACCCTGATTGGGCAAGTGTAACAGGCCAGGCAAAAAAATCGTCTGCTGGGTTGTTTCCAAACTCATGAAACTTGATCACGGACCACATTGGCAGAGCAGCATCATGTCCAAAATGCGTACCCACTGCGTTAAGATGACAAATACAACTTAAATCAATTAAAACATTTGTCCTAAGAAACTTAGGCGCTTTCCAAAGAAGTCATTCTATTTCATTTGCTCTCCTTAATTAAATAGGCACCCTATTTCTCCCACTCTCAGTGATTCCAAATATGCTGACAATTTTCAACTCAGATACAACCACAATGATGAAAACAGCCTTAGCCGTCTCCCAGACAGTCTAAATGAACTGAGCGACTGTTCTGCTTCTCATTCGCTATCACCGAAAGTTCGCAATTATGTTGATAGCCATTCTAATCTATAGCCTAGTTCCCCATATTCATCTGTCTGCATTGACTTCCTACCCATAACAAACAATTGTAAATAAATTCGAAATGACTCATCTGTCGGTTACTTTGGAATAGATTTGACCCAGGACCTTTCTTAGATCACGCACGTCCAATATGTATTCCACAAAGTACAGAGAATCTCGTTCCCACTCAGTAGACGGAGAGGGCACATCGAATCATATACATCTGTTCCTTAATCTGTCACTTCATATATTCTCATGGCCTGGTTTTACTGTTTCTCAATATTCGTTCCTGAGTTGGCAAAAAGATTTTGATCTTGCCATAAGATTTCTAAGATTGCTTGCAAGCTGCAGATTTCACTGTTCGAAATTTCAATGTTTTTAAGCAGTACTATCCAAGTTCTTTTATTATGCAACTCGATCCACATGAAGGCGTTCGCGTCTCTCGCTAAACTGGACGCAGAAGTTTGCCATCGGTTGACGCATTCTTCTCCTCTCGTTTTCACTGGATTAGCCTTCATCACCACAGGATGATTTGTTACCCTCTTCAGCGTGTTATTATGGCTTTCCAGTCATCGTTCGATTGATGAATCACCTGTTTTACACTACGCAGATGAGTTGAAGTTTACTCTCGATTTTGATGTTCGTTTGGATGGTCTATTGAAATCAACACGGCCAAATTCGTAGCCTAATCGAATACACGGGTTAAAAATTAACTTCATGCCCGCGGACTTACATTTTACCTCACGTCTTGACATTAAAGACATTCGGTGGGGTCCAACAAAATGGAATGCCAGTGGATGTGTAGCGTTAGGCACGGATTATGACCCAAGAAGAACTGACAGATACTAACCAAAACACTCGTTACCCCAAGTGTGCGTGTACCGTTAGATTTGTAGTTTCAAAAAAATCATGTCCTAATAAAATGGCAGCATACAAATGTAGAAGTAGAGTCTGAAATAGTCATATGAATTGTGTTTGAGTCTGATGATAACATGACAGTGGGCATTTGTGTGACTAATTAGACTTGAAGGCCCACTATGGTCACGGGCCACCCGACGGTCCTATGAGTGAGTCAGTGTGCCATCGGACCCTTAATCACTTCGCTTACACGTGGCTTCTGTGGATGAATATTCCCAATCAGTCGGTAGAGGTTGCCACTACTGCCAACAGCCACAGCCTTTTCCATTTCCATAACCACCATTGCTCCCGGCCATTTCTCAAATTCCTGGTCAGTTGGCGTCTCAGGGATCTACTCCCCTCATTGTGTGCTGGATCCGGAGGGACGGGGCTGCAAGCATCCAACAGTGGAACCGAAGTCGACAGTATTAATCACTTCTAAGGTTTTTCTGGCAGTCGGCTCTGAGTGCAGAGCTTCCTTGATCCGCTCCCAAAGTTCACTCGGATCTTGGGGATTTCGTTGAGACGACAACGGCATTGAAAGTTTTGATTGCAACTGTAGTCCGCTACCATCACCCGGAATCAGCTGTGCAGGACAAGTGATGTGACCACTGACTAGATGTAAACAAAAGCGAGCTCGGAACAAAGCATGGCCTGAGTCCACAGGTGTAGACAAGAATGATCAACAGTCCTCTACTAATCAACGCCATCGATGAACAATTGCAATGTGATCAATCTGAGCCGAAAACTATGAAAAGGAGGGGGCCAGGTGAGCCTATGTCACTTCTTAAGACAAAAATTGGTGTGCGCCGGAAACAGCATGTTATCGGAGCAAACCTGTATGAGACGATCTCTGTTGTCAGTCCGATCGGCTGAGACAAAAAATCGTCCTACGATGTGCCGTTCCATCTGCGTTAAGTACCTAAGTTAGGCGTTAAAATTGCCAGCAACGGCCACAACGTCCGTTGAGCGCACTCTCTGGACTAATCGAGATAAATCCAGGTAGAACTCCTTTTTCGCCTCAGGAGAGCTGCAATCAGTTAGTTCATACATAGGTACGATGAACAAACAACGGCACTTTAATCGGCTGCTATTGACACCAAAAGAACTGTCCATCCGAACTGCACATAAACGACCATTGACTAGGATCTAGTCTAACAGTACATGCTTAACCAGCATGCTCAGAGCGATCCCAACTCTAGTTCGACCACAAGCGCTCAAAGCCGGATCACCGGACACGTGAAGAGTGAAACGAGAGAATGAAATTGCATCTAGGTTACGAAGAGTGATCGGAGAAGTCAGATCCTATATGCGTGTTTTGAAGATACAACATACAACTATTTTGAAAGTTTCAAGAGTGCTAAGTAGAAAGGCTTGTTGTCATATTTCGGTGAGTGTGCGAACATTGAAGGCACTTAAGTAACGTGAACACAGGTTTAGACAATGCGTCCAAATTATTTCTCCTTCCCTTAATGCTGCCATCAGGCAAATCCGTCAAGCCGCAATTCCTTGTGGTCATTTGTGTGGTCCCTACATCAAAGGAAAGGAAATTAGAAAGGTTCTCTGCAGAAAGGATGCTGCAGTTGATCGGGCTATCAATACTTCGCGGCTGCCCACACCACAAAGGGATTTTCTTCTGGAACCATAACCGCAGCCTTTTACTTAAAAGTCTAATCCTCAAGTCCGTGCGGCATTAACCCAGCATGGGAATTCGGAGTAGGCGCATACTTATCACTACCCACCAAGCTCGATGAAATGGACAGCACAGTCCTGATTACCCTGATGGATGACCGATGCAGTATGAAATTGTTTGTAGATGTGTAACTCATGGGGATTGACGGACGGGTACAGCTAAAGAGTCCAGTCACTAAGCAAAAGAACGATTAGGATTGTCAACCAAAGCCTTTGGTCCTAACAAGAACCAGACCGCACGACATCGGCAATTGGCTGAGTGGAAGTCAATCTCCTTGCTTCAATTTTTCTTTCACTCAATTTTCCGATTGAGCTGCAACCTCAAATCAACCCAACAGACTACTTCGTCAGACCTCTGACAATTGACATTCCAGGCGTGACCGGATCCTAGGCTTGAGATGAATCATCTTGTATAATTCTTTGTGTCACGGAGGCATGCAAACCGTCAAAGGGCAGTCTTGTTGTGACGGGATTATTAAGTGTTAGTCAACGAAGAGATTTAAAAATGTAGCATTCACAAGCAAACACCACGATTATGACCGCATAACCCCTGAGAAGGAAATTTATAGCGATTTACTTATGAAAACCGCTGGTCGCTTTTCGTTTTTAAACCCAGTAGATCTATTGCGATACTCATAATTCATATTTCATAGCTGCCTACTGATGCCTATTTAAGTAGCTCGCGGAGAGGGAGAAAGCAAACATCTTGCCAGATGATTAAAAACGAAATGCACCCTATAGGTCGTTTTAACAAGCTGGAGACCAAATACAGAAAATAATGGTCTACTCACAAATAGGGATCAGAAAAAATATCACGTAATTAAATGCAGTGCGTTGGAAGGGTTTTGCGGAACTGGCTCACATCAAATAACGATTTCCACCGGAGAAGTCGCTAACCTCGCAGCGAAAGGATCACCAGAATTCGGACTGAAGTTGGATGAACTTACTTACTAACTTATTTTACGATTTCACTTTTTATTAATGGAACTATAGTGTACGTCGCTTTCAGGAATAGGGCCGTGACCGAATGAGGGCCGCCAAGTAGAAAAGTTAATCGGCAACGGCTGGACTCCGACAAGCGAAACTGACGTCGAAAGGTCACAGTAGTGATAGGTCGACCACTACCGTCATGTGTACAGGGAAGATGAAAGGATGAGATAATATTAAATTGGTTCAACAGATTTCGGAATATTGTACCGAGATGGACATTATATTTGACAACTTTTGAGGGAAACGAGGAGAACCGGAAATTTCCAATCGAAAAGCTGTGGCAGATAAGCATAGGTCATAACTATCTGAGAAAAGCTGGATAATTGGGCTTTTTTCCATGGATTAGCTGCATTTTTGCTGCATCATAAAAGTAATATTTCCCAACTTCCAGTCAGCAAAAGCCATTGGTACATAGCTTCTGGTAGAGTAACCGGTCGATGTAACAACAATAGAAACTTCAGTCCATTACACTAGCTACGGGCAACAATGTTACATGCAAAAGTGGCACCAAATGTCAAACCCTTTGGTTGATATCCTACGAGCACTGCTGTGCTATGATTGTGAGTTTTCCAAATTACAGTGAAATGACTGTTAATTTATTCCTTTATTCCACTTTCACGAATGAAGGTCTATGGTACTTGTCTTCAGAACATGATGAAATGTAAATATTTACCTAGCAATGTTCGACCGGGAAGCATCGATTTCAATCACTGCTCCAAATGTCAGACTACCAGTAAGATTAGATTATGGGAAGTGAAGAGCGGGGAACAATCAAGGGGAATTTCACCGGGAGCATGGAACGACCTCGCCGTGATTGGTTCAAAAAACAGGATTTCTAAATGAAAACGTAATCATTTTCGCATATTTCACGACTGATAAGTACCAAACCGTAAGGGGCAGCTTCTAAAATGTAGTCAACACTGAACAGGAAACTGAAAAGGATACCGACCGTTCGGAAAGAAACAAAAGCGGGATCCAGCAAGACTAAGAGTTAGCAGAACGGCACACCGATCAGACGGTTCCTAAACCGGCCTGTTTCTTGTCATAAGCTTCATTGTCCGAAAGAGCCTAAACCACGCAGCCAGGCATTAGACCACGTTTAACCAGAACAGTCATCATCATAATCGTTCAGCGTTAAACAGCAAGACAAGCCTCATTGACTGCTGCCTTTCCCCAGGGTTACACGTTTATATAAAAAGAGTGAATATCCAGTGGGAACAGGCAGTGGACTTACACAGGCGGGGAAAGATAAGATACTGCTGCAGCCAACCCACGAAACACAGCCTAACTGCACAAACGCCCGCGTTTTTATGCACTCTGATTCGACAGAAAATGACAGCAC
>LUCM01008786.1:0-17724 GCA_008360955.1 Fasciolopsis buskii | reverse complement strand
GACGCGAACTGTGTCGGAAATTCGTACTAGATAGGAATATATGATTATAAACACAGAATTGGAGAAGTCTTTCTCCGTTGCCTGTTCGCTGTGCAGGCAAGGCGCATCGCCCACCTAAACAGGATTCCGATGCACTCAGTTTTCCAACTTGTGCATTAAAGTCACCTGCTACCACTACAATATCAGAGCGTTTGTTCTTCCAAACAAGGGTGACGAGATTATCGTAAAATTCGTCTTTCTCCATATCAGTGCTGCAGTCTGTTGCAGTGTAGGCCGAGATAACAAATAAACTACGCTTAACACTACTATCCTTTCGGACGCCGACTGATCCCTGCAGTCTCATGGCACACAAGCGACTGTTGACTGGGATCCAGTCCAAAAGGGCTGCTTCAGCCTCCTCAAGCAAGACTATCCCTACACCACGTTGACCCACAGCTTGAGCTGCTTCGTCTCCTGAAGTGCGAAGAAAATACCTTGACGAGTTGTTTGGCACAGCTAGTTGAATTACTCTACTGAAATTTTGGATTCGTGTTTCACTCACGCAGCAGACATCAATCGAAAGTGAGTCCACTGTCAGAGCCAAACATGCCTGTTGGCCAACCTGCATCAAAGTGTGCACATTGAAGGAGCCGAGATTCAGAGGCCGACGAGGCTTGAGAAAATGTGAGCTGGAAAACAAACTGGAAACCACCTGCCACACTATTTGACAACGAACCGTTGCGGGTATTGGGCGCGTGATCAAAGGGGACACTAGGTAGACAGAAGGAGCAAAGACATTTTATCGAAAATAGAAGAGGTTGAATGAAAGGGAACTCTGAGCAGCAGCAAACTTATCACTACCCACCCCGCTTGATGCAATGTGCAGCGCGGTCCTGACTACCCTGCGCGATGACTGATTCAGTATGGAATTTTAGGCGTGTAACTCATGGGGATTGATTCACGGGTACTGGTAGGGGGTCCAGCCATTAGGCAGAAGAACGACTACGGTTCTCAGCCAAAGCTTTTCCTTCCAGCAGGAACCCGACTACAAGGCGGCGCAATATAGCTGAGCAGAAGCCTATCTACTTGGACCAATTATTCTTCAATTGAGCTGACGACTGAAATCAACCGTCAACCAGGAGAACCAAGAGACCTCAGAGTTCTACTCATTGACCCTGCAGGCATGATTGGATCTTAGGCCTGAGATAAGCCATTCTGTAGAGCCCGTTGAATCGTACAGGCACGCAAGCCGCCACAGTACGTCAAAGTACGATTTCGGTAGCAGTGAGCATACAGCCATATGATTAGCACACCGCCTGTGGCCCGTTTGGAACTTCGCGGAACCTCGTGGATTCAATCCCAGTAATCCAATGAGACAGTGCGCTGGTTACTGTTTTAATACTTTTTGTTATGTCAACGACGGACCACCTCCAACCATAACCTCCCTCGGATAATAGCATATAACGGAACAGCAGTTTCGCGGATATGTGCAAAACACGTCGCAGCTATCTTCGCCTATTTCAATTAAGTGCTTTCCCCAGAGTTTAAACCACGCGCCTCAGTACTATAGATTTAATCTATGGGCAACTCTAAAAAGCACCCCGCCATATTCCACTAATACTCTGAAGACAACGTTGCCAAAACACCAAAAGTCTTCAGACACCCGCCTCCAGTCAGCGTGTTTCTGGATTGCAAGGCAACAGCGGCCCCACTGCGGCTTTGGATATACAACTGAACGTCACGCCGATGTCACAGATGTCTGGACATGATGAGTGCGGCAAGACATTTAAGGCCACCATGTGATACGACTATCAAAAATGCTAAATCTATTAACCCAATCCAAGCCTCTCCCCATAATAGCACATTTCGGCTTCGAGACAATCCAATTTTGCAACAACATTGCTACTATGAGGTACACGATGGGCTTGCTGGACCGACCACCGATAGAATTAGGGACAGTGAATTTACCGATAACAATGTGAAGTGGGCTAAAACAGCGCATGACGTAAGACGCATCAAAAGCTCAAAGATCTTAAGGTAGACTTTTAAAACTCGTGCGGTTTTCCGAAACAAGCAGTAATTGTGCAAACTAAAAACCCGTAACTTACAAATCTAGGTGAGAAACTCACGTCCCACTTCCGCTTACGTAGCAAAAAAGTGAGGTCAAGTGAATTGTATCCAAGTAACAATACTATACCGAATAATGGCAGTTAATTTCAGCGGAGATGTGCTACTGAAGTTCAAGGATCAGAATCGAAGCCACAACACAGTGCCAACTTTGCGGTAAAATCAACGCACGGTGTTCATTTCTCGAACTCCGTCGAACGCAAGGATAATTGGCTGTATCAAATATCACTAAACGAAAGCAAGGGAAGTCCATTCAACGGATTTCATAAAGCAAAATTTCAGTTGATCAGGAAAACAGTGAGACGGTAAGCAGGCGGAATACCAGCGGAAAAACATGGACAAACAAAATTATGCCGCAAAATTCCGGCTTAGGTTACAGATAGAAATGGCGATATACCGATAAAACGAACACTAGTCTATTAGCTATGATGGCCCCATTTCAAAGGTTACCTTCAAACCTAAAATAAGAACAAAAAAGTAAAAACAGATGGCCCACGGCTCAAAGCCACCAACGTGGTTCAATCTTCGTTGGTCGACACAAGTCACAACAAACAACGTAGGAGCACACTGAACATGTCCTAGGGGTCCAGGTCACCTGAATTCAGTTCAGTTCAGTACAGTACAGTCCCAGTTCGGCTCAGTTCATTTTTGCCGAAAGTGACCCCGAGGATCAATCGGGTGCTCAGAGTTCATCGGATATTATGGACAAAACTGGTGTCGACCACCGCAACTGTTATCTTTGCATTATCCTTGGCCTTCCACCAACCCACTGCTGCCGCAAAGGAGTGCAACAGTTAAAGGCGCTCATCTCACTCCCAAGACGAGAGACTGACTACTCCATGGCCGTTCCAGGTGGTTTTGCGGTGGCAAAAGTAACCCACGCATTTCTAGCATGCAAGCTTACTAGATCACTTCATCCCCTTTACGATCTAAATCCACCTCAAAGGCCTTGACAGAGTGTGTCGAAGGTTACCCTAGAGAACACATCCTTTTCATTTGTCATCATGCTACATGCGAATTGGGTTCTAGCTACCAACCAAGAGCGATGCTTTACCGGTTTTTTCATTTTCCCTGGTCCACGGGTCGAGGTCTTCGCGAAAGATGGTCTGGGACGGAATTCCAATTGGATCCTTAAGTTCCTTGAAGGTCTCATTCAGATCGCTGCAAACTCTTCGGCGCTCCGATGAAAGCTATCCCAGTTGGCTCACTTTCTGTCCATAAGCCTTCCGTCTTTGATCTCCTGTCATCTGTATGGTTAATCATTGCACCTCCTCTTAACAGCCGTTACCATTAGGTGTGTGGGGAACCAAGCCTGAGCGCAATATTATAAATATGGCCTACCGAAATGCTTAAGCAGATGAAAAACCTCCCAATTTCGGCACGACATCACTGGACCCAGCCCAAAAGTTATCCGTTACCGCTGTTTGCTGCTGCAGCAAACTGACCAGTCCATTCGAAGTATGCAGTTGACTGAATCCCAAGGTTCCCTAACCTGGTTACTGCATTTGTCGCAAAAGGGCCACCCCCGAGTGCATTTGTGAAGCCATTTGGGTTTCTTGAAGGCAAATGGATTTTTACTGCGTTGAATGGTTGATTCCATGTTTATTCCAGTTTAACATTTGAATGGCAGCTCTGCTTAGTGCACCCCGTAAAGAATATCCAACTGGCTGTACGTCATACTTAAGAAAAAGCTAGGAGCCTTTAGTGAAGAGCAAAAACAGCAGTGGCCGGAGTGCCGTGCACTGGGTTACCCCATTGCCAGCCATCCTTGTGCCTGACCTAGCTTCCTCAGCTCGTGCGTAAACGTTCTTCCATTCGAAATATTACCCACCCACTTCAGCAACCTGCAAAATATGTCAAAGGCCTGCAACTTCAGTAGCGGCAGCTTTTGATTTTTCGGGCCAAACACCTTGCTAAAGTTGAGATAACGCTTCTACCGGCATGCCTTCATCCAGTCTGCCAGTTACTTCGTTTGAGAAGCGCAAGAGGTTGTCCAGACAAAATCTGTTTCGGAAATCCATGTCTAGCGGGCACAGCGTAGAGTGCTGTATCATGTTTGAACAAGTTATTTCCCTGATATTGTGTTCTGGCGCTGCAGGGAACTTGTCATTCACAATGGCCTGTATCTCCTCACTTACGAAAGCGAGCCACACTTGTAAGTAGCCCCTACCGGCGCCGTTTGCCTGTCCGGGGGCAAATATCCAAACTGCAATTTCAATATAAAACATACTAATTGGTTCTGCCGAGAGCTAGGGAAGAGCCTTTATAATAGCCGGGTGGACCCCATCCGGTCCAACTGATTTATTACCGCTTATATTTCCCAGATGCAGACTCACCCCAACGCTATTATCCATACGTCTCCTCTATCTGTTGACAGGAGCAGAAGTTTCAACTATCTATCAAGTTCCACGTCCATTCTACGCACTGCCAAGTTATTCACTTAGTACTACTGCCTTCCCGATATCGTCTAATGAACCATGGCAAACCTTGCCTCCTGGTATTACCTGGCGTCCTGCGCTAATCTTTCAGCCTCATTTTTTTGCTTTGGATGCCGAGCAATGCACGGCTACTCTTCTTCCTTATGCAAGAACCGATATTGTTTTATAGCCCGCCTATTCCTACTTTTCACCATACTGCATCACTTTCCATTTGTTTTCTATTTAGCGGTTCAAACTGGTCTTTAAGGGGGACCAGGCTCTACTTTACTAGCTGCCACAGGTTTTCCACATTGGATTCATTAGCGTCCCACGGCTGCCATCTTATGCACAGCGTTTAGGGGCCCCACAAAGTGTGAACTTATCGATCATGTGATCATTCGTGCCCAGAGGAGGATAGAGCTGCAGCCGATTTGTCTTCCTATTTTATTTTGTAAGTACGAGGTCAAGTAAGGATGGCGAACATTCAGCCTTATAAATTGGAAGGCGATGGCCAAGCGGATAGTGTTGGGGCGTTTGGACGTGAAGGCCGCATGTCTGAGCCCCCACCACCGGTCAACCTCCCCAACTGGCAGCCCTTTGGTCAGGGCCGCCACCCCCTTCTTGATAAATGATGTACATTGTTATTTCATTAGTAAAGGAAGCAAAAGATTGAAGACAGAAGTTCTCTTTTATATGTTGATTTATGGTATTTTCAAGCAGTCACAGAAGAAGTATGTTGCTGGAATGTCCGTTATACAGCTTTCAACTTCCCAACTGGTGTACGGTTAGCTCACGTTCCCTGTCAATGCTTAGGCGGTGGCAGATTTAGCGGCTGCAATGATTTGAAAGTGTTGGCCATCTTTTTAATGACCGAGCTCGGGCCGCGGTGGGCGCAGAAGTCCCTGAATGAAACTGTGTTTGAACAATCCTAGTGCAAACCTAAGTTCCGGATCCCGGGTCATTTCCCCTTCTTTAACAAGGATGTCCACTGCTCCGATAAGAAATTTTTTCTTCTTGTCCAGCCCAAATACTGCAAATTACTGTAATACTACGCCACTATTACTACTATGCAGGAGATAAAAATTCTAATTGTCCTGTTAGAGGTAAAAGGGGAGCTGTCGATATCAACGGGGCTACCTGGGCCATCCTATGTGGTGGATGTTTCAATGAAAATATGATGAAATTCAATGGCCGGCGTGGTTAACGGACCAATCACACGCTCATGTGAGACCACAACAGGTAGGGTGGCTGCTCGCCGAACAGCAACGCTCACATTCATATGCCTCAGAAATGAATCAAAAATGAGAGCATCGGCCTGAATTAATCGTTTGGTGCGAATACCGTCAAGCGCGAGTGATTCTTTCTCGCATCACTATTCTAAATACCACGCACTCTCGAATTTCAATCACCACCTCGGAATGGGTGAACGACCTCTTATCTGGTGCAGTGATCGACTTGCATTGTGTTCTTCATGCAAAGCGTCGAAAATTACAAACGGTGTGATGCTTAACGCTATGCAGGTGGTTAAATGCATTGTCCTGTTTTTACTCAGTTCGATGCCCACATACACGTGGCCGCTTGTCTGAACCACCTGGTGCAGTATACTTTAAGATGGTATAAACAAATACGATCAAATGCACCGCGACAACATATAGTGCACAGTTATCGGCTTTAGTGCCAGCCTATTTTCCTTGTCTCGCTCTTTCTGAATCCATCAAGTTCCCCTCCAGAAAAAATCACACAACATATAACGTGTGCTTGCAATCTTGGATCGCAATTTCTGATCTCCGTTCAATCATATGAGTGGGACTCATCCCATCACAGGCAACTCAGCTTCACCCATGACTTTTAAATCCTCCTTGCTTTGTCGAAACACCTGTCCTAATCCATCACCACAGCCAGCTCTATCAACATAAAATCGGTTGCATTCTCGGCAGTCCACTGAACGAGCACAGGTAACTTTAGGTGCCCCAAACAAACATTTCTGCTCAATTGTATCCCACATACCTTATATTGCGCCCTTTCATTTCTTTCCAAATGAAGCAGAAATTATCACATGACATCACAAAACTACCCAGCCGTCCTCACAGTTTTAACCACTGCCTTTTTCTCTTGTATGCTTACCTTAACTGTCAGTTAGAACACATTCCAGACTGTCCGCTACCGTCAGTCCCCGTTTTCAAGCCTATAAATTTTTGTCGTTGAGAATTTTTATTCTTAGCCACCAAATGGCTATAGATAATCTTTTCCAAGAAGCTGAAAAATACTGCCATGGCCATTGTTCTACTGTAATCCCGTCGTTCGACGACGGCCAAGCCGCCGCACGCATGCTGCCACAAGAGGCTATAGCAGAGTTCGATTCACAACACAAAGCAGTCCGTTCGCTGCATTGGGAACCCATGCGTGTGTCTAAGACACCCCGATGGCCTCCAAATTACATCATATCTCGTCGTGCAAAACCTCAGAACCAGGAGATCACATGGCCACTGCGAAGCTAAACCTTCCCAAAAGCATCACTAGATTCTGCGGCCCAAAATAATGAAGAGAAAACAGTATGCGTCCTTAGTTCCTGGTAACTCACGCAAACCCTCTCTAATAATATGCATCACGTCCAGCAGCAGCAGTCTACTCATCCATTCGGACACCTAGACACACACCAGAAATTAGTGCCGACAAATTTTGACAGACCAAAGCTACCAGTATACGCACTTACGCCTACACAGAATCCACCATAATACACGAGTCTATCAAGTATATCTATTTAATATTTGCGTTTGTAGAATCCAAGTGATTTTATTCCGAACAGGGCAAGCCCTGTGACTAGCTGCGCTACAGGGTTATCTTTACATCGCGGTTTCGTTATCCGATATATGGTTCGGGCATGCATCCACTTCGGAGATAAACCCGTACGGAAAGATACCACAGCGTTTCTCATCATCGATTCGCCCATCTAAGATTCGGTTTCACCTCATACTTCCTCACTTTCTCGCACGCCTTCGCTAATGTACTTTTTGATCTCCCTTGCAGTTATGTACCCTCTTCACCAGCGGCTTAAAGAACTAACATTTTAGCTTATCCCAATGTTGGCTGACGAAAATGCCTAAATACATCTTGACGGATCCATTCTCTCAGCTCATTCCGTGTTTTTAAACACTCTCAGCCTGCGTACTTCTCGCTCTTCATGTCATCTTATCCTCTTTGCTGGCCTGGCAGGGCTGAGTAGGTCGTCCTCGGTAGCCCAAAACCCCTAACTACCCATAAAACTGCTACCAATGCTCAATTCTAGTTACCACATTTTGCGGAATAGATGCATTATTTTGCACGTGTTGTCGCGACCCAATAATCGCCATAACCCCAAGCTGGCACCCAAGCCAGACTAATTCTCTCCTGCATTTCAGATCTCGCACCCGGACTAGATGCGCTCCCAACGCTTCCGTCCTCGTAATGACGAGTCCTAATCCACTATCTTATTATTCCTAAAATGAACCTGTTAGCTAGAGCTGGCGCTCGAGTTCTGGCCCGGTCAACCGAAACTACGCGGATTATCGCACTGGATATCTCAACTCGAATATTTGCAATTGCATAAAACCGCTATTACTGCTGTCACCGGAACATCCTTCGCACCGCATATTCCCCACCTGTACTGCTGACTAAGATCGAATGCTACGACAACAAAAATGACAGCATAGAGGACATTTTTGGCTGGTGTATTTAGGGAATGCTCGTACACAACATTTCTCTTATCTGACGCACCTCCCAGTACAGCTTACTGCCATCCGTATGCAAATATGATCACTATCCCTGGGAGTTCCATATCCGAAGCTTCACAAATTTCCTCCAGATAGTTTGAGAAAATCTTGACAGTCTTCATTTGCCCTCATCATTTTTTGGCCATTTGTTTTCAAATACTTGTCCTATTTCACTTTCTAGTGAGCCGCTGCAATGACCCAATATTGCTCCCACCCCCTTATCCCATTTATTTTTCCTGTGCATCATCCTTGTACAAATTTGATCTTGCCTTGTGCATGCTTCTCGCAAATTAAGAAATATACATTATTATTGTTATTCACGAGTTACAAATTATATAACTAGCCAAATTTTTAACTATGAGCCTCAGTCACTATGCAGCCAAGAGTTAGTCGGATGTGAGACAGTAAACGGCATAGAAATGATTGCTGGACGAAATGGAGTAAATAGAAAGTACTTGTCCCGTGGTTCAAGCAAACAAGATATTCTGCACGCATGTTCAGGTTCAAATACATTCGCCTGAGCATGACAGTCAAAAATCAGCGTGAGCTTACGGAACATCTACAGCCGACAAACGTGAGCGATAAAACAAAATTGGAGTGTAGCAAAACATGGCGCTCTAATTCACGTGACCCGTGACTGCATTAAACATCGGTAAAACAATTTCAACTAAACAGGCACGAAACAACAGAGAATAAATATATAGAGGCGAAAATAAACAGTGACCGAAATCAGTGCAATCACGAGCAAGTTGAGTAGGAATAGCTTGGTATCGGGGGAGGAATGAATAGTTGAAGGGAAAGGAATTTTCAACCATTCAAGTGTTGCAACAATGGAGGGCATTTTTGCAACTTTGCGGAGAGCCTCTTTCCCTGCGCAATCCTCGGAGTGTGCTGCGAATTTTCGGATTTTTGCTTGTCGATTATTTCCATTTTGGCTGAAGTGCGGATAGAATGGAAAAGAGCTAAATAAGCGGAAAAAGCGGATAAAAATTTATTCCATAGCAATGATTCACGTTCTTTGCAGAACCAACTACACTGCTTACCAAGAACCACCGAAATGGTTCTGAAAGTGGGATATCTTCATAGGATCCTCTCCAAGCAGCTTGTTTAGAGCGCATAACAGGCGTACAACAGCCAACATTACGGTTTCCACTGCTTCTGGTTTTATCATGCACAGGTCTGTATTGTTAGCCCTGGTGGCAGCCAGAACCAACATCCCTGTAGCCTTGGCGGAAACATGGCACCCGGAAGATGTTCTTGACTCGGAGACACATTTTGACTTACACTTCTCTACACAAAAAGACGTTAACCAAGGTGTGGAGGATGAACGGCTTTTTATGTCCGTAACGGCTATCCTGCAAATCAAAAGTCGCATATGCCAATGAATATCACTTCGACGAGGTGTTGTGGGAAGCGAAAGGTACCAGCGTAATGCAATGATTGCAGTGATTTTGTCAACGTTGTCTATTGCATTTCAAAACGGATTACGTAGAGCAGCTTCCTTCGCAAGAAATCCCGCACTACTTGCATGACTGACGGCCTGAACACTATCACCGAGGCCATGAGTACTGGGAGATCAGTAATAGTAATCGTTTTAAACATGACGAAAGATTTCGACAGAGTATCCTACCCTGGAATGCTAAGTAAAATGGCATCCTACGGTATTGTTGATCCAATGCTGTCGTGGTTTTCATCTTATTTGTCATTTAGAAGGCAGACACTGCAAGTAAATGGCTTAACATCTGAACCTAGATTGGTGTCCAGCGGTGTGATCCAGGGCAGCCTCCTGGGCCCCCTGCTCTTCCTATTGTGCGTAAATGATGTCTTCGAATTTTTTCGAAACGGCAACCCGTTCCTGTGCGCACATGATAACAAAATTGTGTACAGCTTTCGCCCTGAAGCTTTAGAATCCACCGTACCTCACATAGCACAAGACTTAGCGTCACTCAACTCCTGGGTAAACGACTGGATGATGAAATTTCCGCTGAAAAAAAAGGCAGCGGTCATGGGTACAAAGTGCGTTACACCCAAAGAGAATTCGGGCTTGGAACCCAAACCGTCCCCGTTAACCGCCAAGTTCGGGATCTAGGTCTAAATTATCCCTCTGCATTCGCTTTATACTCCTCATGATGTAATGCCGGCCACAATACAGGTTCCGAAAACAAATAAATTAGTGGGGCTGTTACACCGAAATCCGAAGTTGAAAGAAAACAACCTACATATTCTTTAATCACAACCACGCAGTCCCATTCTTGGAGTTTTTGGCCTCCTCTAGTCTGCTCTAACATGAGGCAGTGCGACAGAGTGGCGATTGAAAACGTCCGGCGTGCATTTACGAAGCAGTTGATGCGCTATTCTCCAAGAATAAATTACATGGAACGCTGTGATTCGCTGAAATTAGGTCCCTCGTGGCTCCGACGCATAAGAGTAAACCTGGTGTTCTTTAAAAATCTTATCACGAGGGGTACAGATTGTCGCTCGCTGCACTGTGTTAGCAACGCCGCGCCGTACTCCTCACGAAATGCGATCCATTATAACTCCCTGTTCAAGACTTCCGTCAGAGCCAACTTTCTTTATTTTTAGATACTTATCACAAAGGAGTAAACTCCCCCATCAGCTGCGCATTCTGTCAACATTATCTATTGCATTTAAAAAGAAGGTACGTCAAGTGTGACTGTAACCCTCTATTAATCTGTACCAATCATACACACTTGAGCATCGAGTGTATGAAACTGGTTTGGGCTTCTGAAAGGCGCATTGATGTCACCTATTCGTTCATTGAGGAAAGGAACGTAAATCTCCCTACTCACACCATACAGGAATCAACCTAGTCTCTCCCACTTCAAGCAGAGCTCCGGCACCAGCACATGTCGCTTATTTACATGCAGTTCCACGTACGATGCATCTCACCGTTCCTCTGCCTGCAATGACCTGGTTACCTATCGTTCAGTTGTTCTGATATTCAATAGTGCATGAATCCTTATTCCGTCAGACTGCGTAGAGGGTTGCTCAGCGTAGCCCTTCTCCACCGCACTCACCTAAACTAACTCCGGCATCGTCGCCCAAAACGCTGGTGGCAAACCCAGACCTGGTCACCGTCTTCTACAAAAGCAAACATAGCAGCTATCATTCTCACCCTTACTTTCATCAACTCTTCTCTCCAACAAGTTAAATTTGCCCGTAGAAATCATACTGTGTTTCTGACGTAACTCAAACGGTAACCGCTCAGACGAAATAAGGCCAACATCTTGGATTACTTTTCTTTCTCAGTACTCATGCGTTTATCTTCGTCCACGTTTAGATAATGCAGGGACCTCATAGCTTGTCGTCCACCATTACACAGAGTCGTTCGTCGGTATCTTCCTCATTAGTGGACGTTTCCATCCTGCCATAATATGCTGCCACCGACATTTCTTGTTTCGAAGTCACGGCCTCTCCAGAGTGAAATAGTAGTACCTTATTCCAAGTGCAATTGTGAGTCAATCACTGGTGCGGTTATCTTCTTGTATTCGCTCATTAATATTATACCGGCACATAGCTTAGTTCCCCCTGTCCAACGGCTATGAAATTACCAGCTCATTCCTCGTTACTCATAGTGTAGACCGATGCTATCAATAACCGTGTCATTCGTTGTATAGCTCATTAGCGCGACGTTAACAAACAGTTACCAGCCCACCAGTTTCAATATATATATGCATATTAAAAAATGCGATTCCGGACCACCGTCCATAAATTTTGAATTGCATTATGCACGTGCTGTTTTTTTAGGTCTAGGTTGCAGCTGTGTGCGGGTGCAGCTATGGTTTGGCGGTATAAATCACCTGCGTTCAGCCCCAAATGGTGATTTTCAATTGGAGTGGGCCAGTCACTATGGTCAAGCCCACCCAAGCAAACTATTGTTGTTAAACAGCGCTCTAGCTAATAAGTTTACGTGCGGCCATTTTTTACGGGCTTCCTCTTGCTCATTCTTAAAATTTTCTGCCGTATCCATACTAAACGGACTCACGAATGGGCAGCATTTTTATTGGCATCTGATAAAAACTGATGTTCATAATGTATCTTGGCACCTGAAAACAGCTGGGGACTGTCATTTTTTATCGACCTCCATTTCGGTCTGCGAAACTTGGCAACAGACCGGTGCTCCCGGCGATTGTTTTCCACACGAGTCCACCAGACGTTGCCCCATTTGATTCCGGTTTTCCTTTATCTTTTCTAACCCTCATACTTCCCTCTCGTCAAGCCTGAAATTCATGGACTTAATGTTTCCGGAAACGACACTCTTAGACTAGTCTAACCGTACCGTACATTTTCCACCGTGTGCGGCCACTGTACTCTGTTCAGGAACTGTACTTCCAAAATTTTTACCTTTTATACTACCTCACATGATACCCGGTGCTGTTTCGACTCATCTCCACCCCATTGTCAGATCCCAGTCCAGAATCCTTCTTGATTTTTTGAGGATCCCGGCCAACTGCGGGCGACAGCCATGCTTCAGCCAGTAATTTGCGCCGCGATGCGCAACTTATGGTGCATTCCCAAACATAGTAATTACTTCGCAGTAATCATGAGGAATCACACGTCAGAAAGACAGTCTCTTGCGGATCGAATTTCTAGCTGTTGATTAGAACTCGGAGACCGGCCCAGCAAATAGCAATTGGTCTGTTAGAATCTTTTGACAAGCTGCAACACGTTTGAATGCATAACTGGACTTCTGAATTTTTCGGTATCGTCTAATTTGCCTTCCTTGCTCAATTTTGAATCTTTTCCCTGCGCAATGCCTCTCGTATGTCGATGATAATTCAATAACTCAAGGTTGCTCTCTCCCCCTTTTCCCTTTCGATTTATCTGCAATTTATGTATATCATTTATATATGCATCTCTGATGTCGAGAAATATGCACATTACATTATCATTATCTGCCATTCACCGGGAGGGATTATATTTAATCCTCTCTACTTCATTTTCCGTTTGAGCGGTTGATGGCCGCTGCCCGTCACTGGGAGACTTCAACACGCCACACGTTCATTGGAGTTCGAATGCTTTCTCCGCCTAAGAATAGCTTTCCGTGCGGGTTGTTAGGGTTGGTTAGTGAGCCAGCACTGCACCAGTTCGTGAATCAACCCACTCGTTGGCAGACAAGGGAGGGTTTTATAATCTCACCCAGAGCCCTTGACGCGTCATTCTAACAACCCTGGACACCAGTGACTACTAGATGCACGGCAAATCAGCTCCGGTTCCAGTTCGGCGAACTCAAAACGTCTGCGCAGCCCTTGCAATTAGTAAGTAAGTGAGTCGTATTGATTGCAAATGAGGAAATCACAGCTTGGCATGTGTAATCTGAAACACATATACAGCAATGAAACAAACAGCCCCTACTACAACACAAACTACCAACCCAGAGTCAACACCTACTAACCTTAAGCTCCATCGTTAGAAGCCAACCGCCATACATGCCATCAGTTAGGGTGAATTGATGGCTCGCCAGCCACCGGCCTCTCGAGATCCACTTTGAGTCTTCCTACCCAATGTCCCCTCCTAACTGCAGACCACAGCCATAATAATGTTCTCACAGCCTACGCAGACCAGTCCTCTACATTCACTAGACTTCGTAGGGGAAGTGGAACGAAGCCAACTGTTCCATCCACTGGGTTCTCTCACCCAGCCTTTTTGGCCTCCATGCCCCCACCCTTCATGAGCTTCCAGCCACCCATGACTCATCAGCCATTCCTCAACTCTCACTGCTCATTCACACTTTATCCTTAAGCAGTGCCACTCCTAACAACCCTCCACAAGCTGCTTCACTCCCGGGGGCCGCGGTCTCGCCCGCATGCGACTAATCTTTTTTTCTCGGGAAATAGTCTGTTCCCTTCACCAGTAGATTCCCTTTTATTAGGCTCAGCAAAATCTTCCTGTTAAAACGCACTGAAACGACCAAGTCGCATACTTTTCTGCTCCACTGCATTTTATTCCCCAAACCCATCGCAGTCATTCAGAAAATACCACTTCCACTGTTGCCTTTGACGACAACGTCCTCTGTGGCTGAATTTGACGTTGATGGATTATATTAACCTGATCTGCTATATATCGATATGCCGCTATTCTGTCCTGGGCCGGCACCGCATCACTCAAATGATGCAACACCCTCCCAAATAAGCAGTCACAAGAAAGCGAACCAGTCCGCGTAAAAGAATCACAGAAAATCAAAATTACACTCCCCATTTATCGCTGTTTCTACTGAATGCCCGTTCTCTGTCGAGGAAAAAGGAATCTCCTCGTCTGTCAGCACTCTCTCCCAAATACGACTTTCCCAGTAATCCTGAACTTGGTAAGATAAATGACATTCTGGGACGTGCAATTAACAATTCCTGTATATCAATTCACAGTAAATATAGCCACTGATCTTAGCGTGGGCGCAGCTGCCTTTGTGTACGCCGATAATCTCAATACCGAAGCCCTCATTTTGCTCCTAAGACCCTAGTTCAAATTGCTCCGGATGTCCTTGTGGCTTAGGTGCGGAACATTAGCCAGCGAAAATACTCCGATGGGATTTCGTGTACTCCACAGCCCCTGTGAAGTGATATTCCTACTCCTAAATGAGGCAATTAACTTACTGCCTGCCACCTTACCAGGTCCGCAAAATCGTGGCAGGAGTCTGTCAATAGCTCCAGGGTATGCTGTGTCAAGCTTCCACCCGCTTCAAAACTGCCTCGCTCCCCTTGTTGCTGTAACAATTCATGTAGGGGGATTGGAATACACACCTAAAACTGGACCCGACTAGAAATAGAAATAACCTTGACCTTCTCTTTACGACTGGATTTACCTCGCAAGTCCGCAAAGTCCATCCTAAGGTAGTTTCCCCTGAATGCATAATCGCTCTGTCGAGCTGCAATTTCATTACTACCGATTGTCGCATAGGGTCAGCATGTCCAATTTTGTCACCGCTATAAGCTCATAACTTTAGTGCGAACCCTGGGATCGCCTGCTAAATTTGGGGTCCATCGCGTATATTGTAAATGAAGACCTTGTTTCTTAGAAAGTGAGGTGCAAATGGCAACTGATCAAAAGTCGTGGTTAATCATTGCACAAATTCCTGACGAGTAATCAGGCAGCCACAAGACGGTCCCCTCGAATGCCACAAAATAGAACAACCATGAGCGAATAAGCTTCAAAATCGTCAAACTTCAGAAAAACTTTCTTAGAAACTTTCTTTTTTCAGCGACGAAATCGCTTGTAAAAACAATCAGAAGCGATTATAGACTCCCGCATTAAGATGCAAGAACTACGCGCTTTAAACCAGCACAACCCACGAGCTTCTCTGGCATAATTAGTTAAATCAAGAGCAAAGAACTCCAGACTCTCGGTTACTTCTATCTACCACCTTACTTACATTACCACCAATCTCGACAATCCCCAAGAAATCGCTGGGCCATTGCGGCGATGCTTTGCCCGACATTTGCAAGTGATGGCAATCTCTCAACCCCGTATCTACTATGCCTGAATTCGGAAACATTCTCAACACTTTCTCTTCTTTCTCACCGAAAGAGATTGCTTCGTTAGTGTGACAAACAAGGGTCAGCCATCAACCTGGACCAGACTCGTTACCAACAGCCATTTTCACACTGGGTGGAGGAAATATTTCAATGTTGTTGACAAACATTCAACTTCGTCCAATGTGGCGCCTCGCCCTTCCAGTGGAGGACATCTGTCATAATTCCCATACATAAGAAAGACAACGAGTAGATCAGCAATTTATAGCCGACTCAAATTCGCAACATCTTGGTCGCCTTCTGGAATCGAACTGGATTGGCTGTGATTAAAAGGCAAGCTCACCGATTATTTATGGGGACTGGACCACAAACTTGTCAACACAAATCAACATGGTCTTCTCCAAAAGGAATCTTGCGATACGTGTATGACTGATTATCTAGATGCAATCACAACGGCTGCCAACACTGGAAATTCGATGGTGGTACTGTCCATTTGAATTAGACAAATGCTTTTGGCTGGGTAGGCTGATAATCAAATAAATCCTATGCCGAATCAGCCGACATATACATTCAGGGTTCACGTCATAACTTTCATCAAGAAATCGAGTAGCGAAAGTGAATGGTTTTCATCTCCCACCTCAGACAAGTAACTAGTGGCGTGGTTGGAGGCCGTGTACTGAGTGAAAAAGCTCTGCGTTGTTGCTTGAGCCGCAAATGTCTTCCAAGTTGTCCAAAAAGCTAGCCCAAACACATCCGCTAAATTTATCGGAATCGATTAAAAATTCCAGCCTCAGGCTATAGACTACATTGTCGCCGAAATAACCCAACACATATACGTGCCAACAGCCAGGCAAGGAATGGAGATGATGAAGTTCTCCGAGGAAAAACGCTGCGTCCTTGTGATACAAGTGCACCATATTCAGAAGAAAATTGAAAGTTAGAAGTAAAATCCTTGCCAGCAGAAAAAAATATGGATATGGGTCCGAAATATTTATGCAGATTCAACTTTTCGGAAAAGGCAATTACTAAAGTGCAAAAAACATGGGGATGACATAGGACATAGGAAATTTCCAGTGAAACAGAGAAAACTGAATTTCTTCAAAACACACGTCAGACCCATTCAAGAATATTGTTCCCCAATCTGATTCAGCATGAGACAATGCGGCAGACTTGCAATCGAAAACGTCGGGTTTTCTTGCATTTTACGAGAGGTCGCTAGGAGGCCTTTCTTCAAATTCCTTAGTCTGTTGCACGGATACGAGTATACAATGGTAAATTGTTTGAACTTTCTGGTGGCATCTGGCTTGCAAAAGCAAACTCAATATTTCGTCATCAATCTCATCAACTGTAACAGCTACATTTAGCCCTCAGTTCGAGAAATCAAACGTCCACTCCTTCTAGACACTAAACTCGTCGGTCAATCTGGACACGAGAAGAGAGCATTAGGCGCAGAAATAGATTTAACTGTTGAATTTATTGCTTCCTGTGGTGGAAATTTCATTTCCCAACAGTTGCTTCTCCTATCGATCGCTAGCGACCTCCAACAACCCTTAGTTCGTATATTTACGACCCGTAATCTCTTGAGACCCTGCAGGTAGCGCGATATCAGAAGCTTCGTGTTTGGAATCTTTAACTAAGCCAGGTTGTAATTCATAGTAGTGCTTCAAAGGAACTTGGAGTCCCGCCCAAATACACTCACAAAGATATTAATGGTCCACGATAAGAGAAGAATGCTGGACTCTATGGCAGGTACATTGACCGTCGCGATAAAAAACTGCCTTATTGTCGGTCTTTGCACCCCCGGATCCCTCTCTCGTAGAGTTACTTTGCCGTATTGCTTACTCGTATGAACATAAGGAGGAGGCATCCTGCACCTGACCCCAGGGCCGCTCCTCTTGTTCCGGGTACTAACGGAATCAGTTTCTCTCTTCACAGGCCTTTCATCAGAAGACACATTCGGGTTCC
>LUCM01008782.1:0-14582 GCA_008360955.1 Fasciolopsis buskii | reverse complement strand
CACTCACAAAATTATAACAGGCAATGTGATTTCCCGATCACGCGGTTTCCAGTGGCTGATTACCACTCCTGCACTGCGAGTAATACTATGTTTGATTGCAGCATGGGTGCGGATGGCGGGCGCAAAATAAGGCTGGAGGGCAATGGCTGTCGCCGCCTGTTGGCCGGGATACTCCATAATCAAAAGAGTTACATAGTGGGGATAAGGATCAAAATGGATGTGATAACGGAATGGAGATGAGTAAAAACCAGACTGGATATCAAAAACTCGAAAATTCTGAAAGCACAGTCCGTTAAGCAAGGGAAGCAGCGACAACGACTGGGAATTGTGCGATCGCAATACTACTACTTGAGGTTTGTTTCAGGCAATTTTGAGTCCATAAATTTCAGCTTGGTCTAGAAATGAAGGTGGCGTTCGAAAAGAAGAGGGAGAACCGGAGGCAAATGAGGCGTCGTCTCGTGGACTCGTGTGGAAAACTGTTACCAGGAGCATCGGTCTATTGCGAAATTCCGCAGACCAGAATAGAGGTTGATGAAAAATGACGGTCCTCAGTTTTTGGATGTCAATATGCATTCTGGAAGTCAGTTTATATTAGATGCCAGTAAAAATGCTGTCCATTGGCGAGTCCGTTTTGTGTGGTTTTGGCGGAAGAATTTTGGGAAGGAGCAAGAGGAAGCCAGTACCAAGTGGTGCACGCAAACTTGTGAGCTACAGTGCTGTTTACCACAACAGTAACTATTGCTTTAAGGGTTTGGATGGGGCAGGGCAAGCTTTGATTGATGGTAGACATTTTTGCTTTGCGCGGAGAAGAGAGGTTATTGAGGCCAACGGAGAAAGTAGTAGGCGAGGGGTTCGTATGCGGGCGTTTCCGGTATGGCCGTAACAAAGAAGACGATAATGAGCTATATAAGTCAACACTTTCCCGTCGCTATGTTGGGGCCACAGGGACTGGTTTATGTTCCAGGCTCCTAGCTATGCCGGTTAGTTTGGGGAAATTTATGCTTGGTGGAACCATTTTCGAGTTCTCACTTGCATGCAGCCGGAGGGCCTCCTTTGAATAGGGGTTATATCAGGGGTAATTTTTATGGATCTGAACGGGGTAGTTGAGGCTATCTTAGCTTCACTTCTCAAAAACAGCTCTGCAGCAGCGGGGTTAAGGAACTGGAACAATACAGGACATAATCTTTTAACATTACTTTACGTAGTCTCAAACGGTGGCAGGGGTGTCCTTTCGTATTGCAAGCACAGAGGACTGTTTTTGAACGAGTCTAGTGGAATGCGGTCAGAGACATTGTACACCACAGCATTAGACGCTCTTAGGTTTCGCTGTCTAGTTTCTGATGATATTGAGTCGATAGCCCGACAGACACCAGCGAGATGTTCTTGTTGTGGGTTTTGGGGCGTCTTGGTTAGGCAAGCAAGAGGAAGCGGCCTTGCAATCACTGGTTCCATCAGTAAAATTTTGTTGTTTATTTTATGAAACTGCTTTAATTTCCGTACTTTATTATTAGTCTCCACAAACACGTCTGTGACACTAACAGTGCACGCTGGAGGCCAGCGAATGGGTTGTGAGGGTGTGGACGCGGTGCGTCTAGCTGCTACGATATTGGCACGTTTAGGCCTAGAGACCGCCATTTTAACAAAGCGGGACGATGTGTACAGCTGTATGGTTGTGTTATAAGGGATGCACCAAGGGGCGCCAAAAGTTTTGTCAAACTGGAGAGCGGAAACTCGGCAAGAGGTCTTGGATCGATCTTAGGAGCCGTTATCTAAATTGAGATTGTACCAACAATAGTGTGGTGACAGTCAAAGGTCATTCAAAATGGAATCAAATAGAAATGGAACGCTCTGACAATTTATATGGAGAGGAAGGCTTTATCTACGCCAAAATAAATTTAAGAAGTACGTAAATACAGAGAGTATAAAAACCAGCTAATTCCGACGACCGCTAAGGAGGATGGTCGGAAACTGCTGCATTGTGACGATGCGGGAAGTATATCTGTCTGTGTCGCGCTGATTTTGGGCGACTGGACAGTGACAACAAGTGACGGGAGTGGTAAACGAGAAGGTGAGTGGACAAGCCGCCTGGTGCAATTAATCGCAAAAAGAGAGAGAGATAGATCGACGTTGTTCACGGTTTACAATATAAATGCGTCTAATAGAACGCCATGTCAAAGCTGTGTTGCATTTAGATCTCAAGTAGAAAACCAATAGAATTTGTGCGTGGGGACCAGCTCCAAACAAGGTGTTCAGAAACATTTGGCAAATCTTTCGACCGGAAAGAAGCTCTAAAGGTGTTAAAACTACTACAAATCACCCTAGTTGACTAAAAAGCTAAAAAATGAACTCGCTGCGAGGAGCGGTATAACTTAGGATTCGTTTAGCCGAAGGAATGGAAGGCTGATCGAGAGTATATCTTGGGCTTTAGCAGAAGCAAACAACAATCGCTAATTGAAATTGGGGCATGCAGTTTCAGGAAAAAATAAATCAGGGTGGTTGATAACAATTCTATCTAAAATGAAACCGCTTCTGGTGGGAGAAACGCAGGGGTCAGTCAAATCAGTCACGGTCAGTGGTAAGGTAGATGCATGATTGGACTCGCCTACAATAATATGCAGACTATCCTCAAGAAGATGAACAATAAACACTAGAAAAGAGTTGATCAGTGATGTATTATTTTGATGCGAGCTAGAAAGGTCAATGCGTGAACTCGTTATGCTAGTGCTGCTATGGCGAGAAAACCTGGGATGACATTGTGTCACAAGACAGTCAATTCTATTGGGAGAATGCCCCTAAACAACTTCGAACTTGCTAGACCGAAAGGAGTTCATGCACGTTGCCACAATCCCAATCGGTCTCCTATTCACTGGAATCCCTGTCCTGCCGAAGGAGTCCAAAGCTGTCTGTAGACACAAGCAAATCAGCAATGTCCGGGTTCAGCTACGATTCTTGTATGCAGAGGAAACAAGTGTGAACGTGGTTCGGTGCCTGAAGTATGAGGGAGAGATTCGAGTTTCGTAAACAGAGAGCGGATGGTGGTACTCAGCAAAGCCGGAATGGACATCTTGGCTGGAAGAGTGAATTTAATGCTGCCTGCCAGCCAGCATGAGCGCTTCTTCTAGATCAGTTAGAAGCTCGTCGAGGTGCAGAAACACGAGATCTCAATATAAGTGGAGAAACGGTACGGTTTTTGAACAAACGTAATTCCAAGCGATTGTGGCGTCGAACGGGGAACATGATCGAACCAAATATCCAACACCGAAATAACAAGATAGGATCACAGATTTGTAGCGCAGCCTGTCAAAGGACAACTTGTGCTCTCGCCGTTGCCACAAGCGCAGTAGTTTGCATCCGCCTTTGTTTTGATTTGGGTCAATTTTGCCATTTGGCGTCGCCCAAACGTTCTGTCATGGGGCTAGCAGTATCCGGCACTCTTGAAAACTAATCGACAATGAAACTACGCAGTCAAAAAGCCTGTGTAGATGAGCCCGTGGAAATCAACTCCCAGGTGACCCAAATCGTTTTGCCCGTGGGTGTTGGTTATATCTCTTCCCCTGGTTCCGTTTTGCCATGCCGTTCTAGGAATAGTCCAGTTTCCCTTAAGGCCAGGAGTGAATTGTTCTTCGCTCATTTAAAAGAAAGGCGGGTAAAAGAAGAGCCAGATCCTGATGCATGGTGAAGGCATCTTGAGGCAATGAACGAAATCGAGGTGGTGGAATTGAAGCTAGTCCTTGCTTATGGGGAAGAAAACGCTCCTGTTGAAGATACCTGCAAAAATGAGGCGGTTGGTGAGGAACACCTGTCTTGATGCTTGAGAGATTGCCGTATACGAACCAAACCAACTTTTGAGGCCACAATTCATTCGACCACAAAAGGCGCAATTAAATATCTAGTGGGCCTGCCCAGGTTCGAACTGAAATTTTTTGCTGGTAGTACGTCTTCTTGCTGGATATTTCCTAAGCAGCTTGAATATTACATGGAGAACAGAGTTAAAGGCGACGGGCAGACTCCTGTACCTATTGCACTATTGCAATTGGCAAGCCAGGGACGCCACAGATGAATGCGTCTTGCTGCCTCCAGAAGAGCCAGAGGCGTCCTGAGGGATCTGTATGGACAAGAACACGTGGTTGCTAGATCGTCGAATGGTGGGCAACTGAAGGGACCGAAGTCATTTTGTGAAGGCTCTGGAGCGCTGACGAATCAGCCATCAAGAATGCTCAGAAAAACTAACTCCTTAGGAGATCTGAAGTCTTTGCAAACGATGGAACTGGCCGTCCGAGCGTTACCCCACCGGATCCAGGAGTTATGGCCTGGGTCGGTGGATAATATTTTGAGGTGCGGAAAATACCCCAAGTTTAGTGATCTGTAGGTATCCCGTTTAGCGTGAATCACCCAAAGTAGGTTCGGTAAGTTGGTGTCGGACTGCCGGCCCCCTTGGAGCACGCAAACACCTAATTGGAAACAGCACTCACGGAATAATTACTTAGCTGTCTTACCCCTCAATACGACAGAATGTTTGTTCCACGAACCGCAGAAAAACGCGCCGTCTGCAATGAATAACACATACTGGATAAACTTCTCAATTTCCTGTCCGCTAATATATATGAGAGATGGAAGTTTCTTAAAGAGGTGAAGACATGCTTTCTCGTGTTTGAGTTGCAGACAGTTGTCGACGCAGTACCACCTGTCCCAACCAGGTTCCAGCCCTGGTTGTCGAATTAGGCACCATCTATTGCTGCATGATATGTGTAAACTATTTACTGGCTGGAATAAGCCCTACATAGATGGAGAGAAGAAGCATGAAAATCACTGCACACCCGTCTCAAAGCCAGTGGACCCGTCACCCAACCATTGTGCTGCCACCCTAATATCCGAATTTTGTATTAGTCTGGACATTCTACTAATGAGAATTGAATGACCAGAGGGCTGCGTAGAAACCTATGCCTTACTGCATGCAGGTTCAGATATGACCGTCGTTCAGGGGGATTTCTTGGAATTAGTAGACATCAAGGCTTCCCCTGCTTCTCTGTCGATTTCGATCGTCAACTGTGCGGCAGCATGGGATGCCGGAATCACAGACTTGAAGTTAATCTCGTTGTCGGGGAAGGATTGCGTGCATGTCGAAAGAGCGTTCTGCGTAGAAAGCCTCGCGATACAAAAGGCGAGATACTGCCCGGATGCTGACGTTTTTCGTGGCCTCATCTAAAATGCATCCCGATGCATCAGATAGCGGACGTGATGGTGAGAATCTTTATAGGCGCGGACGTCCCTGAAGCTCACTGGGCCTGAGAGCAAATTTGGGTGGACGAAAACAGCCGTATGATATTCGGACGTCATTAGGCTAGATATTAAGTGGGCCAATCAATCAAGTTGTGTAGGGCCGGGAACATGAATCGCATTGAATCCGAGGTAGATCCATTGAGAAAACAGCTCGATTAACTTCAAAGCAATTAGTTTAACGACAACGATTGCTTAAGGACCGCTCCTTTACTTGTATGTGAAAATGGCCATGGAAACAATGTTGAAAGACGGTCACTAAGACATTGGCTTACCTTGGCGGGATGAATAAATGATACTGTTGGATAATTGCATGATTGCAAGGGAACGATTGAATGGCCTAAGAAGGTTATTGTGGGACCAAGAATTTTTGTCAGATATTCAAATGTAGTAGATGATACCTTTGTGAGGATCCCCAATGAATGCCCAAGAAAAGACTACGAGCCAAGATGGTACTTGCCACATGAAGCTTTCACGAACCCGAAAAAAGCCAACCAAGTTTTGCTTCATGTTTGACTGTGCTGCAGGGTTTCTGGGTCGTTCTCTGAATGATTACTTCCTGTAAGGACGGAACACAACGATAAACCCGCCAGGGTGTTTTTCCGAGTCCAAAAGGTTCCTATTACACTGGCAACGGACATCAAGAAAATGCTTACGCAAGTTCGGATGTCAGTAAGGCAAAGAGGAGCCTTGAGGTTCCTGTGATGGGAGGACGATCAGTTGGATGGCAATCTGGCCCGATATCAAATGAATTCGCATTTGTTTGTCGAGCCCTCATCTCCATTTTGTACATCTTCGCTCTACGCTGAACAGCAATTGATTTGGGAACGTTGGTAGGAAGAATGCGTCGCCAAAGCGGAACGAGATAATTTTTACGTTGACGAATTCCTTTTGACTCTGCCAACGGTTCAGGCCGCTAAAGTGTTCGCCGGTCAACTCAGCGCCTTGCTAGCGAATGCAGGTTTCCGACTGCGTAAGTTGGTATGCAGTCATAAGGAAGCACTTGAATTTCCCCTAAAGTCGGAACTGGCTCGGTCCACTTTGGAAATCAACATTTTCAAATCATTACCGGAAAGAACCTTGGATTTGGAATGGGAAGCCATCGAGGATAAGTCAAAATTTACCTTCGATATCCAAGTAAAGCCACAAACGTATCGGAGGTTGTTTTCGATTATCTCGTCCATATTTAACCCACTGGAGTTGGTTTCGCCCTTCGCTCTGCCTGTCAATTGGATGTTACAGCAATCATGTCTCAAACGGCTGGATTAGATCAGGCTAATGGAATGGTCAAAACAAAGGCTTTGGAACGAATGGTTGCAAAGCTTGAGAACACTGGGAGCCCTAGAGGTCCCTCGATACGTGCGTAACTTCAGCACCGCAGTCGGAGGAACTCAACTTCATGCATTCTGTGGTGCCTCCGACGCCGGCTGTGTAGCGGTTGCTAACGTTGGAGCCCTTCTCTACTGGAGTTGGTCGCGGCAAAGCTGGCAGCAACAATTTACCACATACTCTACAAAAAAGCGCGAATTGTGTTCGCCAAGACGGACCCTTGGACGGAATCCTCTATTGCCTTGTAATACACCTGCAGTACAAGAACAAAGTTCAGCACCTACATAGCGAACCGGTTAGCGGGAATTCATAAATGGTCCAAGTCTTATCAGTGGCGCCTGGCAAGTTCGGGAGTGAACCCTGCAGACTTCGTGTTGAGAAGTACCACTTCCCATGAAGATTTGAATATTGGTTTGGAGACGAAATTCTTAATCATGGGTTGAGTTCATCGGCCATCGCCTCCGGAAATAGGGCTGCACCAAACATCGAATTGAGTTAGATGTCAGAGAAAAGTTGCATGGCGCTGCAGAATAAACGAATGGTATCTTCTCTCGTCTGAAATGCTGAGGTCCTTAGTCTGGCATATCCATTTGAGAACTTACCTTCAAAATGGGACATGTAAATGCCCAGGCTGGATGCCAAACTTAGAATCCTTGAAGTTGATAGATACATCAAGAGCGCCATTTGCGTAGTACGAAAAGAAGTGCACGGAAAGGAGTTGAAAGCACTCGAAAAACGACAAGCATTCAAGTTGTCAGATGCCGTTCTATACCGCCGACAACAGCCACCCTTACCACTTTTCTACTCAATGAGATCATTTGCGCTGGTGGCCGACTGAACTATTCCAGTCAACGTGGAAGCTTGAAGCATCGTGCTATCATTCCCAGATCTCACTCCAACACGAGTGCCTTAATCCGGTGGTATCATACTCAGAAGTGGCATCCGAAAACGTCTTAGATGCAGACACAATCCGCAGGAGACTTTGGATAGTCCATGGAGGACCAGCAGTCAAGCGCGTGATTGAAGACTGCTTAAAATGCCGGAAATACTTGATGACCGTGGGTAATCAAAGGATGGCCCCGCTGCCAGCGATCAGGACGCAGTAGGATTGGTTTCTCATGCAGTTCGTTGCAATCATCTACTTTGGTTCACTCCTAGTGAACCGTGGTCATGAGACCGCCAAGTGGTACTTTACTTGTCTTCAGATACATGCGGCACGCTTGGAAGTCTTTCATTCTTTTAGTACTGGTTCTTTTATTGTGGCACCATTGAGGTTCGCATGGAGGAGATAAGCGCCATCCGATAACTTCAGTGACAACGGGACAAAATTCGTTGGAGCACAATGCGAACTGAATAGACTAGTGAAGAACATGTGTGCCGGCAGGAATTCCGGTAGGCTAATGCTGAAGGAAGCGAAGAGGGACTTCATCCCACCCCCACTCAAGTCACTGAGGAGGAACACGGGAGATCATGGTGCTTTCGGTAAGATGTATACTGTTTTTTATCTGTGGTCAATAGCCAATGACCGACGATACGTCGTTTGCTTTTCTGACGGAATGTGGGCAGATAATGAATGGACAACCATAAGTACCTGTCACCCTCGAATGTCGTGAATTAGCCATACTCACCACCAACCATTTACTCATCATTGGAGACAAGTCTCGTGAAATCCGGGAAACTACATTATGGGCGAAACTGATTCGACTAGGGAGACAAGCTAAATATCTAGCGTCCGTGTTTTTGAAGCAATGGACAAGGAAGTATCTGCCAATTTTACAGAAAATACAAAAGTGAATGAATCGAAAACGCGGCTTCAGATCAGGTGGTGTGTTATTTCTTGTCTCGGGAGTATTACTGCAAGGTAGGTGGCTGATTGGAGTCACTAAAGCACGGAATAAACAGGTGACGCCTTAGTAAAAACGGTTTAGTAAACGATTTGCATGATAAAAGATTTGCGTAGTGAATGGCTGAAGCAAGCTACTGGAGAAGATGGTCGAGGTTGGATCCGTGAGTGAACTCAAAGAAAGTAAAACAACGTTCGAGAGTTTTATGTTTGCGAAAGATAGCATGTCAGCTGCTCGACTAAAATTATAGCCTAGGGGAAACTATACCATTGACTTTTCTCTTCTAGCGATTATGGAAAGGAAAGTTGGAATCACAAACATGATTTGCATTCCTACCATGTTAACTGAGAAGGGCTTCCATTGTCTTGTTGTCGAACGTCTTTCTGTTCCAAGGAGCTTTCGGTGGAAGCATCTGGACTATCAGGAATCTCGCGGTAGATTTCAGCGAACTAAACAAAACTTGAACATGTTATTGTCGAGACGGTACTTCGCCCGGGATGATGGCAGGGAGTCGGTGACGCTGGATGCCGAGACCCACGAACAGTGCTGGTGGAATTCACCAATCCACGCCACAGGGGCAGGCTCTTGGCATCAGCCGGTAGAATCAAGGCGATCACCAGGAAGGTGATTGCCATAGTGCCAGATGATACTGCCTTGAGCGGGATCAAGCCTAAGGACGCAAAGGGGGCTCGCCAGGATTAATACAGTGCGGCAGCAAGTCTCCAAACTGAGAATCCAAAAGTTGGGTGGAGGGGGCAGATAAATTGCACTCCGTGCAGCAAGGCTGGAGGTGGACTCACTGGATGGGCGCACCTTAGGCCACTAAGGCTGGACTCGACAACGGTGATTGCCACATGCCGGAAGATCCAAAATAAGGAGGCTGGTAGTGCGGGGGTGAGGGTGGAGATTTCGACCATCATTCGACAAAAGGGCAAGGGCTTTGGGAGTAAGTCCCAAGCATGCGACACCCCTGTCCGTTCAGCAACCGAAAGGACGGAGAGCGGGATTCATGAGGGCGGCCTAAGCAAATGCTGCAAATGTGTGTAATAAATAGCCAGAGCCACAATTCAGGACTCTGTATGTAGGTGCGGCTGCTGTCACTGAGACCTGGTTGCGGCCAGGGGAGGGTGGCATTAATTTAATGGTGCGGGATTATTTAAACCCTAGGATTTATAGAGCGGATGGGAAAACAGAAGGCGGGACCTTGGCACTAGTGGCTAAAGGTCTGAGTCGCGGGAGGGTCTCAAGTTGCATACCCCAAACATACAGGTCCTGGAAGTCATCATCTCAACTAGTGGCTGGAGGATCTCAGTTGTAGGCGTGTACAGCAGCCCGGGGTCGACGCAAGTAGAGGACGGAAAATTGTTTCTCTTTCTCGGTCTGGTTGCAAGGTCTGCGGGAAACTTCTTATACTGGAAGATTCCAACGCCCCTGAGATTGACTGGGCTTGCGAGACAGCCGTGGAAGGTACCTTTGGGCGTCAACTCCTACAGTTCGTGCAAGAGAGTGGGATGGTTCAAGACGTTACCCAAGCGAATAGACGGAGTACCTTCAACCCCTGACTTGTCGCTAGCGAGAGCACCGAATGATATAGGAAGCCTTGAATTTGAAGTGCCAATAGGTAAGGGTGACTACGCCGTAATCCATAAGCGACTGATTCTGCAGGGACTGGTAGCCCTCGAAAGATATGGCGAGAAATTCTCGGGAATGAATAAAAGTAGGTTGCTGGATCTGGGCCTCCAAACTCGGTGGGAAGTAGAGAGAGGCAGCAACTTCGTGGATACTCAGTGGAAAGCAATTAAGAGCAACTTATTAGCAATAACAGACTTGGCTGCACCCTTCCACAGAATCAAGCGAAAGGGGGTTATCACCATGGTGGAGGATCAGGATCACGTGAACCAGAAGAAGGAAACAGGGCTTTCATGAGGTGCAAGGACATACAAGGTTACCGAGATTGCCTAAGGTATATAGCGGAGAAAAAGGGAATGTCACACGTCAACTACAATGCCGAAACGCCTACGAGGAGCGTATCGCTGATGCCGTTAAAAGAAGGCCCAAAACCTACTACAACTAAGTACAGTCTAGAACTGATTTGCAAAAGGCCGTAGGTTAAGTTAAAAACCACCAGGGTAATAGGTCAGCTGACAACCAAGAGAATGCCTACTATCCGTTAAAGGTTTTACATGCCGTATACAGGCGAAGTTAAGGGACACAGGCCTTAACACTAGACCCCGTCGCCTTTTTGGTGGAGATGCCGGACGGGCCAATCACGGAGAAAGCAGTGCGGGACAGGCTAACAAAAATGGATGCGTTAAAACAGCGAGGCCTGATTGGATCCACCCAGCGGTAGCAAAGGCGCTGGTGGAGGCCCTGGTAAAGCCCTGCACCCCTCTCTTCAACTCGTCGCTGGACGATGGGCGGCTCCCCACGGACTGGTTGACGTCGACCGTCATACCGGTGCATAAATGTGGGGACAGAGACAACTTTAGTAACTAAAGACCGGTGAAATTGACATCCATCATGCTGAAAACTCTTGAAAGAGTCCTTCGCGACAGGATAGTCGACCACATAGAGGAAAAAAGTTAACGTTGATAGAGCAGCACGGATTTTGGCACGAACGTTCCTGCTCGAAAAACCCCATAAGCGTCCTGGACGAAGTACCAGGTAGAGTCGACAGGGGCGAAAGGGTAGAAGTCCGCCATCTGGACTTCAGAAGGCCTTTGATTCCGTGAATCACAGGCTCCGTTACCAGAAAGTGAAGGCTATCAGAGTTGACTCCAAGGTGAACAACTGGATAGCACAATGTCTGGAGGGCCGAACTTTCAGGGTGAGTCGAAGGGTGTCTATCGGACAGAGGATTGCTACAGAGTGGGGCGCCCCATGGGTCTGTCTTAGGGCGACTACTCTTCCTTATGTCTGTCGACGACATTGCTCATGGGGTGGAAAATCCCTGCTTGATGTTTGCTGACAACATCAAACTATTAGGGACAGCAAACAGTAAGGCTATCCAGATGGATCTGGTTAAAGTTTACCAGTGGTCGGTCAGCTCGGATCTTCCATCGAACTTGGACAATTTCCAGCGGCTCATCGACGATGAAGCAAATTCTCCTCGCCACATGGGTCCGCCTGGGAATTAGGTTGCGATGGAACAAGCTCAGCAAGCAATTCGCGAGTGCAGGCTTCAGACCTAGTCTGCAATGTCAGAGGCCAGCCAAGAAAGCATAGGGTGCTCCACGCCAACTCAAAATGACCGTAGGATCTAGAAAGCCTGAAGTTCTTCTGCCACCGTTCAAGACATTTGTCCGCCTTCACTTGGAATACTGCGTCTGGGCTTGGAGACTATATTTAGTAAGAGATAGGAAAATGTTGGAACAGATTGAACGTGTTGTGGCACGGTGGTTTGTGCATATGTGGGACATGAAATGTGTGCAGAGGCGGAGGGCGCTTGGATTGTACCCCCTGGAAAGAGGTGTGGAAAGAGGTGACTTACTACAGGCCTATGAGATCGTGGAGGGTCTGGCCGAGAGACGGGGTCACCATGGAGCCCAATTCCATATAAGGGGGAACGACACAGTTGACGGGAATAAGATTGTGCGAGAACTCGTAACCACTGGGTTGAAGAGCAAATCTTTTGCCACACGAGTGGTGAATGGCTGTAATAAGCTACCGGGGGAAGTGGTCGAAGCGAGGTCAGTGAGGGAATTCAAAGGGAGGCTAGATAATCCATGGCTAGCTGTGTTTGGAGAGGACAGTGCGCGAATTGTGAGGTTGAGATGTTCGAAAGGAAAGCATGATATTAATTGTTTCTTTCCTTGTAGGAACTGAAGAGGATTTTCTATCCTCCTCTTGTAGACGCATCGTCAGATCCAAGGACCTCTCGGTGGACGATGAGGCATCTCGCCGTATAGTCCAATAATCCAACTGGACCTGGAACTGAACTGGAATCCGGTTCGTTCAATGCCGTTGTGCAACTACGGGACCTGGGGACTCGTGCTCGCGGTGTGGTGCGAGGCAATTTGTTGCCATTCAGTAGGTTTGCCGTACTGAATTTCCCACTTACTAAGATCCGGCTCACGAGGTCTCTTTTCTCTAACTTAAAGATCTGATCATTTGCAGCTAATGGATGGGTGCTCTGCTGGAAACGATCCGTTCCCACTGGCGCAGTGAAATAACTGCTTATTTCATCTGTTCACGCGTACCAGTACATCTTTCTCGGTGCGTTTATTATCCGGGTCCATTTCGTGCACCGAAGTAGTCTCACGCTTCTTGTGGCAATATCTCTGGGTATCATTATTCTAACGTGCTACTCCTGTCCTGCAGCTCCCTATACTGTATGGCTTCCCAACCAAATGCCTGACAGGTCCTGTATCACGAACATGTTGTGCCTTATGGTCAGCTTAACTCAAACATTCGATGACGGGATGGTCACTTGCATAAGCTAGTCCTATGGTAGTTCTGGTCAGTTAACTCATTGGTATTCTTAAGGGTCGCTTCTTCACTTTCAAGGTGGGTCCTTCACTCTCGGATCACTCTCCAGTCCAACGGAGTCTCGCAAGGATCAGTCTTGACTCCCTCCTTCTCCTCACTTACATAAAAGACTTTCCTTCTAACATCCCAGGGAACAGTGTTATGTTCGCCGACTTTGGGCTATGAGCCACGCGAAGCGCTGATCCATCAACTGGAGCCTGCCGATCTGTGACGGCAATTTTGTAGATATGTCGTTTGGCAGTGCTGCGGCTCAAAACCATTGGACTATGGGAAATATCCAGATCCAGAATGTTGAACAGCACAAAATCTTGGGATTGTGGGTCAATAAGACGTGGTATTTCTTCCGCCACCCACGGTTAGCCGGTAAATTGATTTCCTATGCTCCTAACATAAGGTGCACCTTTTCAGCCATCCCTGTTGAGAATTTTCAAGTTCTCTAGTGCGCCTATGTTCGCTCTTTATTTGAGCACGGTAACCAGATTGTATATTCGGGGCTAGCCGGAGATCGCGATATACTTGACCGAGTACAGAGGAAGTTCACGAAGCAGGCTCGCAGCTTTTCCGATATTCCCTACTAAGCGTCTGAGCGATTGTTATGTACCCCCTGAGAGCTCACAGAATACCATGTGGTTCAGTTCCGATGTTTAATCTTTTTTCCGCAGGTCTGACAGATATGCTGTCCACGCGTTCCAGTGTGGACACTCAGGAAGCACTCCTAAAATGTCCATGAATTGTTCTAGAACGAGCATCCGCAAAACGTCTTCAGGTACTCAGTGGTATCTATTTGAAGCAGTTTACTCCAAGAAGTTGTTGAGGCGGAAAATGAGGAAACCTTCAAATGAAGGCTAGATAAGTTTTTGGGTCTTTCTTATTTTGGACCATTACTACAGCCCAAAAAAGAAGTAGGAAGAAAAGGTTGCTATAAAACAAAGAAACAGGAAATACGTTTGTGTGCTGTCTTAGTTTCATACGATGAAACCAGCTGTTCTCAGGATTGGCACCCAATACCAGATTCGTGTACTCTATATTACTCACCCGGTCACTCCATCCAATCCTAGTCATACTACGTGGACATCGGTTGTCGAAAACCTCTAACCGACGAACATCTCCCACACGCATACTCCACGTCTCGCAACCGTACAACAGAACTGAACGCACTACAGCACAGTACACACGACCTTTCAACTTCAGTGAGATGTCAGGCCGACGCCACAAGTGCTTTAATCCAGCGTAAGCTGCACGAGCCTTGGATATACGCATACTTTCTTCCAATCCCGAGCTGCTATCGTTGGAAAAGCAGCTACCAAGATAGGTAAAGCGGTTCACAGTCATTAGTTTATCTTCGCTCAGCACCAGGTTCGGCGCTGCTGCTGCACTTTGAAGGTGCAAAGCACATGTCAAACCGAGCAACCGATCTCGACAGGTGGTGATTTTGCTTCATTAGACCCAGTGGCCCTTGCGAGATCCAGTGTGTTTGATGAATGCCAGGTCTAGAACCACAAGCGAAATCTGCAGACAAATGAATAGCCTGCTTAATTTGATCCCACTGCACGTCTACATTGCTGCTCGTCGAAGTCCTTAGTTCCTCCGATAGTTTCTGCTTGTAGCTGCAGCCAAAATCTCATTAAAACTAACGCATGGTCC
>LUCM01008781.1:184669-194989 GCA_008360955.1 Fasciolopsis buskii | reverse complement strand
TGTCTTTTTGACACATCAGGGACTAACTATCCTTACCCGTCTTCCAAACCCTATCTGTTTTGGTGGACTGTCCATACCGAAAGAGTCGAGCTGGAGCCTTAGCCTTTTTCAAATACTGCCTGATTTTGTATGTCCAAGACTCTCGCAGCATGTTAATTTCGTCACTTTGGTATGCTCTCCATTGCAATATATGGGGGAACATCGATTTCCCCCAACGAAGAGAGCATATTGCTTCTTAATATTACAAAGGTCCTAGGCTTTCCGCTAGTACGTCATCTCGGATCTACTTACCAGCATGTATAACGCTTCTTCATTATTTCGCTCCATATTTTAGTTATTTTATAAAGCTTATCTCGTACTCTGATTACAAATTCATGGCTAACAGTGTTTTGGATGACGGTATATAATAGCCCCTCTAAGGAACCTCCACTGAAAAGCAGTTGTTTCAGAGAAATTCCACTAAAATTTGCTAAATAAATCTCACAGTGATACACTGCAAAATAAATTCCGAATGAATAAATTAATCGAATTTATAAACTGTCTACATGGTGACTGTAAGTAATAGTCCCAGATGGTTCGATGGTCGCGATTAAGGCATGACTGCAGTAGATCAACGTTTAAGAATGTTAGGCATTCATGCGACCGCCAACGTGCATCTGGATAACTAAAGTAGTCGCAGCTACCGCATCTAAATCCATTATCCTGCGGAAGGATAGCGGTTTTACTCTGAATAACCATTTGGTTGATTGAGCAAATTTCTTTGGGACAAGTGAGCTGGATACAAGTAAATTGCCCCCGCCAAATCCTTAGAGATTTTGCTTTTGTGATCCTCTTTGGACATAGCAAATTTAATAAAACTGCATACGTTTTAATTGTCTCAAACTCGGATCCAAATGTGCTCACGTGAAGTAGACTCAACGGATGTGAGAACGGAAAAGTACTGAATAGGACTTTCAACGATTGACTCATCCAAGGACAAGTCAGTACAACGAGCTAGCGAGCGTTGGTTTGTATATAGCTGATTAAATGTTGTTCTTGTTACATACTGCGCTCAGTATCACTATTCGGTTTCATCATAAATCGCACACCTTGGCCCTGCAAGACATGTATGGTCGATGGGAAAAGCGATTGGACAATACGAACAAGGTTAACTAAACGGGTTAGATGTTAACTAGGTCTGTCTGCGATAGAAAGACGTGCGCTACACTGTCCATGAGTTTCTTGTTTGGGTTTCATTGTTTTCGATGTGCAGACTTCATTAATTCCCAACGTGTCCTGATGTCATTCAAGGCTCATTAAGTAGAATGAACATCAGGTCAAGAAGCATGATGTTCTGTTCGAATTTTTTTCATTCTTTCGATAATTCCGTTTTCTCATGGATAGAATTCGTCGAATCTGTTTACTACTTATACCGAGCGACGAAGGATCCGGTTTACATCAGTATGGCTGTCGATGTGCTCACCTCAATCGAACAGACGACTAAGACGTCGTGCGGCTATGCGACGGTAAGTATTTGGATTTGTGTAGACTTTTGTGTGCACAGATGTCTGCATTCCAACCAAAAGATAACGTTCATTATCTCTTCACGATATACGGAACGGATATCGTTAAAGACGTGACTGTTTATGGATTGTTGCCAACACAGTCAGCTTAGGCATACTGCCGATTGGTCGAAATTCCGATCGGGTGTTAGACAGCCCAAATTCTGTAGATATTGATGCGTGTAAGTATGAGGCGGAACATTTCGAGGAACGAAACTACCACTTCGGAGCGTCATTGTGTAAAGAATGGATAAGATCTGGAAGAATTCCTTATGCAAATTCTTCCCATGCAGACATATGCAAACAGCAGTTCGGCCGATAAACCTTCCTGTAATGATAATTACAACACCAATAACAGACCTCGACGAAGAAGACTGCAATATTCCTCTCGTGCACCACAAGAATCCTTCCATCTCTGTCTTTTACTTCCTTTATTGATAATGCAACAACGTACATCATTTTTAAGAAGGGGATGGCACCCAATAGGAGGCTGTCAAATAAACAATTTGACCGAAAATAAGAAGACTCGTACTCGCGCACTTCAAATTGTAACGCCACGACGTTCACCGCCTGACTACCGTCGAACGTGAGAACAGCAGAGAAGGGATGGGAAACATTCTTAGACGAAAAAGAGACCGTTTTGTCTAGCTTTGAAATACTGCAGTCTTCTTAAGTTTCTCTACTCACTTAGAAATACGAAATCACTGTCTCAATTTCCTGCGGATAATGATTCCTAAGCATTTAGTTGTTAGTAAATGCAGGACCAGATGAGTAGACGGGGTTGAAAAAAGTGAGCAGAAGCTTAAGACATTTGGACAAGCTAAGACGTAAACGACAACAAACCGAAAAAAATCGTCCATGTGAATTAACGTTTCGGAAAATTCGCAGAAATCCTCACTTCTCGACACAGATCAAAAGAGAGAACAACACCGTCGGCGTCCTCTAGTAATGGACCGGGGATTTCGTCGATATGTTGCCGGTCCACGTCGAACGCAGATGATGAGAAAGGTCAAGTCCTTAGAATATTCCTGAAATTACTTACCAGGAATATGGATATTTTCCACCCGGTTTTTTTCACTGAATTTTATTAACGAAATAGTCAAGTAGCCATCCTAGCAAAGATTTGGACAATCAGACGTTCCCGGTTTGCAAAGATGTAAGACCGTGAAACAGGGTCAAAGACAGATGAAGAATCCATAGAAGCAAATCGCGACTACATCGAAGGATGTGAAAATATGAATCAGAACGGTGACACCATCTAAAGTGGACCTGTTTGGTTCGTAGACGGACTGAAAGGTGTCGTCTGGAGTATTACCGGATGATAGACATTTAGGGAAGGTACATTCTGTCAGTTTGGAAACAGAAGACGTTAAGACAATATAACGAATTCGTTTTGTTAAACCAACTGAAAGATTTGGGAGTTGAAACGATAGTGACGAATCTCCAACAACCACGAATGGAGAATAAACTCATTGATGTCTTGATAAAATGGGAAATTTTCTGTTGTCATCACTTAGGCGTCCGTTGGTGAACGAAGTGTCAACGCATTCATTCTCTTCCTTTACTAGAATGGGCTTGTGTCTGACTTGTGAGTTTCCGCAGAATTTATAAAACCCCCTCACTCCAGTAGCCCGGAAGCAATGCGAGCAGTACTCGTGAATATGAGAGAAAGCATAGTGACTGCCTCCACGGTGAGTTTATCATTGTTACTTGGTACAGGTTCAAAAAAGCATGATACCTTCAGAAGAAATTCCGAAAGTAGAATAATGTCGACTTGATAAGGAATATCGAATCGGACTTGGATTTTCTTGTTTATTCAAAACAGTGAAAAGCAGATCGGGCGAATATTTTGAGTCGTAATGAAGGTGGACAAGGATCACTTGTTAAGATGGATTCGCGTGATTTCAAAGCGAGCTAATAGACATGATTGTTGAACTGTGCCTCGACAAGTCTTACGCTTAAAGTTGCTTGTTAGCTGTACATCTAATATTAACAATAAATGATATTGGCATACTAATGTTGAATGCTAAATGTGGAAGTTTTGCTTTCAACCATTTACAGACAGCAGCGGCTTCCATAGGCCCGAGAAGTTAGAATTTCCGTTCAGTATCTTAGTCCCCCAGTTCAATAAGACCCCTCCCCCACTGACACTGACATTTAGCGTCTAAACCACAGGAATCCCGTAGTTGATCAAGGGAAAATATATTCTCTGATACACCTTTTATCGGATCACGGGGAAAAATTCGTCTAATATGAGCCGTTGGTAGTTCAAAGTTAGAATGGAACTGGCTGGTAATACGTCCCTCATAACAGACTTTTATTTACCTTGGCCTACCAAAATTTGTTCTGGGATATCCTTTACCCATTACAAAAAGGTCAGAATTTGTATCTAACCTGCACGAAGTTGAGGACCGAGATGTGCGGAGGCTGATTGTTCTAGTGAACTATCGAGTTGGAGCATGTGATGAAAGAAAATGCAACGTGGCCCGTTATCTTCTGGAATTTTAGCACAAATTTCACAAGAAATTTTCGCTTCCCCGTTCAGCCTTACGATTTTCAGTGCCAGTTGGGGCAACAAATCTTCGGAGTTCGTTGTTCAGCGTTAAACAGCAAAGAAAGCCTCACTGGCCGCTGCATCTTCTCCAGAGTTATATGTTTCTATAAAAAGGAGTGAGTATCCAAGGTGAACAGGAGTGAACTTATATGGGCGAGAAAAGATAGGAATGATGTTGCACACGGAACAATCTAACTGTATAGATGCACTTCGGAGTTACTTGATGCACACTCGCATCTCGGAAACAATACCGATGCGTGCATGCATTAAATGGTGGTCAAGGGATTGTCTGTCTCCAAAACGATCAGAGGTTCAAATCCCAAATCCGCTGGCTATCTTGGTGGTAGACGACAGGTTGCTGTCGTCTGGCTCATTACTAAACCTGACCTAATGTGATCTTGTGATTCTATGCCACTTCAAGTTGCAGGGTTACGGTTGCCGGTTCCACCTCCCTTCTGTGTAGTGGGCCCTAGCGGCTATGTGGCCTGACCCTTCCACTACACTCACGTATCATGCATACCATAGAAAATATATTGAAAAAAGGGTAACATCTGTTTTTCGCGTTGAAGTCTCATATCATGCTTATAGGTTTTAACGAAGTGTCTGCATGCCAATTATTCCTTTATGAAGCTCGTTGAAGAATACGCGGAACGAAACGGAGCCGGTTAAAGTGCAAAACAATACTTTTCAGGTCTATCATGTTGCTGTTTTATTATGCATATAAGTGAACTCCGCTGCAATAAGAATAAGCCGCATAATCAAAAGAAATGTTGTAATGCCAGAAGTTGGAGGCATCGGAATACGAAATCCGGTGACAAATTTGATGAAAATGGCTAGCTATATGTGTCCGGGATGTGCGGGAAAAGGCTGCAAGAATAGGATCCCTTGAAGTGATTCTTGAAGAACAAAGACCAAGATAAGGTAAGTAGATATAGGGAAGCAAAACAACGGCCCTATGATGGCCTGATGACGACAGATTGAACGTTAAAGAAGGGTCGTCAATCAACCAGATAGCCTTTTGTTGAACCCGATCAAGATGGGAAACAGAGGTAGACGATGTTCCATCCCACACTTGACTGTAGTATTCAAGTGTGGGGGAGGCGGATTTGTGTTTTGAATACCAAAAGGAGTGGAAGTGACAAGTGGCAACTTTGTACGCAACGCGAGAAGCAAGTTCAGATATGAAAGCGGACTGGCATAGTGAAGGAGTAACGGATAAACCGAAAGGCGAAACAGGGTCTGAGGAGCTATAATCAGACGAATCAAAGACAGATAGGGAGAAAGCGAATGCTGTTTCAGGGAAATTCAAAGAAGAGAGATTCTGAAAGTATTAAATATGATATGACTATTAAAGCCCGAGAACGAGTTGCGTTCAGGATCGGAGCTTAGAAGTCCACCAATGACAGTGTTTACGATTAGTGTTGGTATGCGGTAGGAAAGGGAACAGCAGAGAGTGGCGCCATTAGCAAAGGAGTGGATCGAGTTAAAGATGGTGGATAGAGGAATATTAATGAATGAAAGGGAGGAGATGGTGAAAGTACTGAACCTTGGAGAACGGTAGTACTTACAATGAGTGACTGGGACAGGATCCCACCAACTCGGAGATAGTTCCTCTACTGAGAAACCTTGATATCCGGAGAGCCGTTTCGCCGAACTCGGTCGAAAGCCTTAAAGATGTCGAGCTGGGTCAGGTGTTTTTCCCGGTTAAGGAGGGCTGACGAAGCTTTAATCACATTAGCTGAAACTGATGACTGGAACTATTAAGGTCTTATAACCTGGATGTGACGACCTATTGATGGTCAATGGTGCAGACGCCAGTTTGATGTAAAAAGGAAGATTGAAACGTATGGTCAGGGAGCTGAAGGTGAATGGTGCGTTGGATGACGGGGAGATTTGAGTTTTGGACAAGAATGGGGCAAAAGAAGTTTGGAAAAACTGGTTAAGACATTTAATGTTGCGATTCAGCCTGTGGATTTGAGTGCAGGTGAACACTGAGCGTGCGAACGAGAACGGATGCTATTATGAATTTTCATAATATGTCGTGCATATGGGGAATCTGAAGTCCTTGTCCTAGGACTTACTGTGGGCCTCAAGAGATCAGGCGTAGTAGTAAGCCGGACAATGGCAGAGTCGACTACCGCCTCTGGCATACGAAGTCACAACGTTTCTGCCAAAAAGGGGTTTCATTTTCATCGTGTGTAGCACTGTCAATCGCGTGGTTCTTTAGGTTTGTCTCTGTCATGCTCAAGCTATATGCTTTTTTACCAGCGAAAGTGTAAGGAAAACAGCGTTTTGTTCACATTCAGGATCTTACCGACGGGAAGTGAGCGGTCCACCTCGGAGTATTGGTTAAATTCGTTATAAGTCATAAACTGTTGTCATAAAAATCACGTTCAGTATTGAAAAAGTCTTGGTATATGTCCCACTTAAGTGAAACTCAGTTCTTAAGAGTCTAACCTCCCGCATGTTTAGCTCAGTTGTTGAGAAGTTCGCTATCAAGAGATCGATTTGACGTCATCATATGTAGACGATGGATTGTTTCAGTTGTATACAGCACAGTCACGAACATTCCAAAGTCGTTCATTTGTCAACTCAATTTGCCATACGTCGATATTCATTATGTGAATTGAGTCACGATGCTTTCGATCCAAACTATGACTTGTTCATAATAAACATCCCCCACCCATTTCCTAAATATCTTCTCCAATTATTCACTCAGGTGGCTAACGTAATCACACATCAGTTGGAAAATCGAATGGAGTCGTTCTTCCTAGCCGAGACAGTCAAATACCTTTATTTGATATTTGATGAGGATAACTTCGTAAACCGTATACCGGGTGACCTTCCGGCACCGATATCCCACATATCTTCAGCTGGAGTCGAATGCACTTTGGAGAACGGTGGGTACGTATTCAACACTGAGGCACATCCTATCGACCCAGGCGCGCTTCATTGTTGTTCACCAAAGTTCACGTCTGGCGGTAGTCCCTCTAAACTGGTCACCGAAACGAGAACAACCACGCAGCAGAATCTAGAACAAACCACAGTTAGTGTTGAGGATTTGGAACGATTAAGCCGAGAAGAAGCACAATACAATCCGGCTAAGGGACTGCTGGATCTGGTAGACAGTGTTTTTGTGCAACACCTCAAAATTAGTCCAAATTTGACGGATCCGATTGCATGCATCATTCCCGAGTCCCCTGCAATACAAAAACCATGTGCCAACTTAAACTCGATCAATCATGTCTTGATTGAACCGTGGTTAGATTTGCGTCAGTTTGTTTTGCAACAGAGCAACTACAATTTGATGAAAAATCATACCGCCAATACTTTGGACAATCTGAACGAAGACGCAGTGATTACCGATTTTAGCGCATTCGAACCACCTCTGTTAACTTGTCCCTATCCTCCGTTCCATCAGCGATACACTTATTCTGGACAAATGGTAATTGCGGAAGACTAAACTGTTTGTACAACTTTCCAATGATCACCATGTTTGTTCCGATTGGATTATGTACTTCTCAGTCGTTTTCCCAATCAGTTGTATTTTTATATTGTTTTTAGCTCGACTCCATATGAGTTACAGTTGTGGTTTTGGAACTCGTCTTTCATGTTTGTGCATTATTTCTTTTTCTTACAGCAAGAGATGTCTCGTGGTATTTTCTGAGAAAAAGCCTGTGACAAATCAATGTTTTTATTTTTCGCTTCGGATGTATGGCAGTAAACGCGCAGTTTTCATCCGACACTTGTATGCCAAGTTTGATATATAAGTGCAATGAAAGGGTATGCCCCATGTCCACTGCGGCCCATCACACGAGAAGTGGGGAACCGGTAGCCACTACCCTGAAATTTGGAGTGGGCTAGAATAACATCGGATTCGAATTAATGATGCGCTCTATCGAGTCGATGGGTCTGAGTTTCTAACCTGACTTTTTTAAGGAAGCAGACGTTTATTCCACTTGTCCACCACCGGTCTTCAGTGAGAATGCGGCTGAACGCCACTGTTCAGCGTAGTGCAAGAATTTGGATGCTATATTCATTTATGAATAACAGGACAGAGAGGGGTTCAAAAATTAGAATTTGGCGAACGTCTGCTTTTACTAGGCAGGTTCAAAATCTGAGTTGATGGGATCCGATGAAAGGAGTAATCGTTATTAAGCAAGGGAGATGACAAACCTACTTTGCTGCACTTTTCGGGAGACCGCATGCCGAATACCTACGTTGAGTTGCCTTGTGTCAGGAAGAATATGAAGAACATTAGACGCATGACTGCATCATACATTTAATGGAAGGACCGTGAACAGTTAGGCAGAGTAGGAATTCTCGATCTGAAGTGGGTATTCATGTCAGAAGTTCGGTTTAGAATTAGCTCAGAGATTTGCGAATGTGTGCTATTCAATCAAGGTCTACAGGCAGCCTCAGGAATACTGTACAGTACAGTGGAGGCATTAATTTGGTACCGTTATCTCATTCGAATCATCAGGAGTTTGTCTGGATGATTCGTCGGAAAAAGGACTTGAGGTCCCAGGGTTTGGGCTCTCCTCAATATCATGTATGGACGAAAGAGTTCCGGGTACGCATACCTGACGAGCAACAATAGCCGCTAAATCGGTCATGTGCGTCCGGGACAATTCTAACTTCCCATCGTTAATTCTTCGCAGGATGTTCTGCTGATCTGGGACCTTGGGTCTTGATCGTACAAAGAAGTGACGTGTAAAATCCCGTGGAAACCGAGATTGTCCTGTAGTATGGGACAACTTCAAAAGTGGATGAATTCAAAAGTAAATACAAGCCTTGAGTCTTGGGGTGTCTAATTCACAGGGTTAACCAAAAACACTTCAATATAGTGCAAGGAGCTGTGACAAGAATACCGAACAGCATTTAGCTGTGTCGGTCAAGGTGCAATGTGCCGTAGGTTTGATCATTCGTTGACCCGAAAATTAACTCAGGTTCTGGGATAAGGAGCCACCCAGGAGAGGTGACTTTTTGTAGGACAAGACTACGTTTATACATTAACCCTTTGTTCTCAAAGAGCGCACATCAAACTGCTTGATATGGATAGTATTCTGAAGTGGGTCAAGCGAGTGACGTCTGTGCGCATGCGGGTATGTGTGTGTGTGTGTCACTGCTGATGATGTGATCCGTGAACCAGTAGAACGAAGAAGCCAATAATGCGTTTCGAGGCAGTCACATGTACAGGTAGTGTATGTGCGTGTACACGAGTCCATAACTTAACCAGAACGAGGTCCTTCTGTGACGTGTGCCCAAATCTCGAGCGCGTTATCGGATTAACTGATTCTGCAAGAATTCAATAGCGAGAAGGAAATGGATGTCAACCAGGCCTAGGGTGGCCGGGATAATGAAACGTGAAAAACGACTCTGTGAAATGGAATTGGCGCTACTGTTAACTAAAATATACCGAACCTTTAAGTGTCAACTGTCAGCTTATGAGTAGAGTACGTTTTCAGTCGGCTTTCCTTAGCTGGATTCACTTTAGACAGATCAACATCGAATACAGGGGGCATTCATTTTCAGCGTAAGTTATTTGAATAATTATATCTTGGTTATAACTCAGCGGTTCGTCTTGTCCTAATGTTTGTTTTACTGTCACACTTGTAAATGTACGTGGTCGAAGTCAGTTACTGATCGCCTCCACTACTGTGCATGCTTTCTGCTCTGCTCTGAAATCTCGTTTTTTACGTTTTGTTTGAAACAATATCATGAAGTGTACTTTGTGCTACCCTCTTCTGTTTGCAAAGGATTCTTTACAAATGCCATCCTATTCAGTTCAAAAGTTGCACTGACCGCCGTCAGCTTCGTTTCTGTTCGTCCACACCTGTGGAATGTCAAATTAACGATGCAGCGTTTGACACTTCCGACGAGACCATTTGTATGGGTTTTAGTGTTGCTCTGGAAATCGATCCCGCTTTATCAATGGAGCTTTCATGGACGAAACACGAGCTCGTTGGATGTTGAGGAACGCTCCACTTTGGGTACTTACGCTGATACGCCTGGGTTTTCGAGGTACACTGGGGATCATAACCCGTTATCGTTAAACACCAAGGCAAGCCTCACTGATCGCTGCCTTTTCCCCTCAGTTACATGTTTCTATAAAAAGAGTGAATATCCAAAGGGAACAGGGAGTAGAACTACACAGGCCGGAACAGATAAGATGCCCCCGCAACTAACACGCGGAACACACTATAACTGCACAAACGAACTCTT
>LUCM01008781.1:149650-164137 GCA_008360955.1 Fasciolopsis buskii | reverse complement strand
TGTATACTCACACTTACATGTTGTTGCGTTGGAACCATGCTTATTTTCAAGCTTATAAATATATATATACATATATATATATATATTTGAAAAGCCGGTTCTGGGCAAACGACGACGCAAAATTAGTGGTCCATTTCTTGATTATGAAAGCTCAAATGTGTCGGCAAACTTCTCATATGTGAAACTCAGATTGTTGTTTCGAGATAATACGACTACGTTTCGATGGCTTTCGACACATTGAGTGTTCGGCTAGGCGACACGGTAATATTTTACTATCAACTGACTGAGACATGGCGAAACGGACCAACAGGTATAGCTCCACAACGTGAGCCTGATTTTTTCAACGTATTGGAATTTGAGAACATCGATGTACAACACATACATCAGACGCATTACAAAACTGATACCGGTGAATATACAAATCACTTTTAGTACATGCTTGGTGTATAAAAGCCGTGGAACGGGCATGTTCCATAGCCGCTAGGGCCGACTACAAGGAGAACCGGTAACCGTGACCCTGAAACTTGGAATCCCAGGGAACCAGATGAGATTTCATAAATCGTATATCGTAACAAGCTGGATGACCACGAAATACCGTCTAACATAAAAGTGACTGGCCGTTGTGGGATTCGAAACACTTGACCTTCGAAGATGCTGCCGCTTGATCACCCCCTCGTCGAGAAAGCTACCAAGAAGTATTTGGTGCAATCTATGGCGAATCCCAGCTCCACTTGGTGGACAATCTAACCGAAGGAAACACCAATGTTGGCCAGATCGCCTGGACAATTTAATGGTCGAATACTAATAAAACCGTTACCAAGTTCAATAAGAATCCTGATGAGTTTCTTCAGCCGAAAATATTGAGGATGCACTCGATGCTTTCTCAAAAACTTGGCATTCACTTTGGTGGATATGCCGGTTCTACCACGACTGAGAAAAGTAAATGATTCAAACGGGCCGATACTGTGCTATAAAATTCGAAAAAGGTCCGCTCGAGATGTCCGGTCGTAAATTCCCAATTGGTTTCACTTCCAAATTCCTACCATCTATTCCCAGAAACTCTAGTGAGAAGGCCAGGTGAACTGACAATCTCAATTCAGTAGTCAAAAATATTCATCAATGATGCGAACCAGTGCATATGTGAGCCTGTCTATGATTATCCTTGTTTTCGACTGATCTGACTGTCTAGTTTCTTTTGGTTGCATTCAGTCGTACGTAACAAAATAATCTCGCTTCTAAACTAGGCCGCTAATGCTCCGCGGCTGATCCACTGACGGTGGATTATTCACTTTGCTCTTCAATGGTTTAATTGTGATTTAAATATGTCTTGGATAAGCTTCGTTTTCCCAAATTGGTCGTGCTTTAACAAGGAAAGAAAGCATCAATTTAGTTATCGGCTAATATCTTCCCAATCCTAACTTCTTCTTGTGTTACGACAGAAAACCGATTTCTTAGGGTAGTTGCGGTTTTTTCACGGTAGTAGTGTATACCTCCGTACCCATGACTTACGGGTGGAATTTCGTGAACGACCGGATTGTAGTAGGAAAACCGGATTACCACAACAAGTGATTTAGTCTAGTCAGTGTGATGATTCGCAAATTTCGTGTGTATGCTACCTGGCGGATCATTTTTTAACTGTCTTTGTTTTTCAAGCTAACTTTAGTGGTTTTTTGTCCCGATCACGCTCAACAACCGATTTCATTCTCATCAAATGCAAAATGCTCATCTCAGCCACAAACTTTTCACGATATACGTACATTATCTCACCATGGAATTACGCCCGAACAGTTTGGAATTGCAGCTGGATGTCCGATTCGGTGCACGACTTCATTTTCCCAGGCACATACGCACTCTACACCCATGCCACCTGGCCTTTATCAACTTGTCACTGAACAAATCCTGAAACGTTCATGCTTGCCTATGAGTGAGAGGGAAAAATCGCTGCGTTAGGGAGACCACAATATTGGATTTGTTATGTTAGTTATAATGGTACGCATTAGAGATCCTTCAAGGTGGTTTCGCCTATGTTTAAGGCATTATATTTGCGTCATACGGATCGTACTTCACGTACACCGATCATATTGCTTCGATCCTGTTTTCCCTAACCATCACTTGTTTATTCCTATGTGAATCTACGTGAAACTTTTAAAATCTGAATCGAATTTTACAGGATAAAAATTAGAGTAACTCATTGCATCCGACTACGCTTCAAATGAAGACGAGCATGAAACCAATGGTGATTCCTGTATCCGTTACGCCCTGAAGTTCATGACGTGGAGTAAAAGTCAAAATCAATTGTGCTCCAGACGATAGCCATCTCGATTGATTAACGTCCATGGGCATTCAACAGATGAAGCTTGATAACGCAGTTCAGAGTCCAAAACAGTGAAGGAGGTGCACTTATCACTCAGTATGGCTAATCCTCACTGTATTCCTTTACCACCCATTCGGTACTTTGTATTCCATGCACTAAGCGTGCATATAACAGAAGGGTATACGCCATGGTCCTTAGAGCTCACAGCACTGCGGAGAGACTGGCAAACGTATCCGAAACTTGGAATGGCATATGACAACAGAAGATCTCAACAGCACGGACGTGCGGACGAGCTGGGAGGTGCATACGAAACGGATGATTGGAATAAGATACGATCAGCTTACCTGTTCCAAATGAAATGTGTCCTCTTGTTGTTCCCATGATCGATAGTACTCCGCTTCCTTGTCTCGTTGCATCATTTCCATTTCTTTTTCTCGTTCTTCTCGTTCTCTTTCCCGTTCGGCACGGCGTTTGCGTACGGATTTCAATTCTAACTTGTTTTCTTCCATCTTTTTCTTTTGTAGTGCTTGAATCTGTGATTTGAAAGGCAGATGACAGTATAAAAAATAATGGAATAATGAAGGATAGAGATAATGAAATCATAGGGTGAAAAATAAATATGAAATCGTTGGCTTTTGGCAATACGCCACCCACATTTAGCGCAGTAATTGCATTATTGAAAATGTCGTTAGTACCAATAGTCGAGTCACCCCAAGTAACTAAATCTATCTCCTCCACTCAGTTGTTTCCCTGCAAGGAAAAGGGTCGGCTTTGAGCCAATCTAGTCCTAAAGTGTCATCTTACACTTCGAAGACACAAAACAGATCCTAAACATAACTACATTGTCGTCCACACCATCGAGAAAAATCTGCAAATTAGTTGTTTCTTCACTCGACAGCACAGCGTCGTTCGCGTGTCCTAAGTCAGATAGATTCCTGTTCGAGCAGATACTAATGCCACCATGAGGATAGGGCTATCTCCACAGCCTCAATGAAAAAATTAAAGATAAAAGATGAGAGAGGGAGCCCCTGACGAATACTAGTTCTCCTGGTAAACTTTGGTGAAAGACCACCACAGGCACAAACACGCCCTCTGCTGTTCACGTACACAGACTGAGAAGGTTAAATGAATTTCTTCAGTATACCCTTCAGTGACAGGCAGCGCCGCGGAACAGCACGGTCGACTAAGTCGAATGTCTCTTTCGGATCGAAAAAGACAGAGATCTTGGGTCTACGGAAGGTACGGTTATGGCCTAGGACTTCCTGTAGAGTGCGGATCTGGTTAATCCAACCGCGACAGGGTCATAAACCGGCTTGATTAATTACCATAAGTAAACCACAGTCACAGTCTTTGAGACTGATCAACCATTAAGGGTAATAGCTGACGAATGAAAAATCATACTGCTAAGCGGGAGTATGGAGAGGCTCAAGATAATACTAAGGAATTCCAAAAATATACATATATATATATGATAGCAGGCTAGAGGATGATGTTCTTCCTCGTAGCTCAAGTTCGACGAGATGGCATTGGTTTGTTCGCTGAGTTGAGCAATTTGATTGCAAACGTTTCATTACCTACTGAGGTGACTTTGTCAGCACTGACGAAGTGTTCGGGCGCGGATAGCTCAATCTCCAAAACAGGTATTCGCCCTGGAAACCCCTGAAAATGTTCTTAAATGATCGTCCGTCAAACAGTGACTGCTGAGAAGGTTTCACTCATTACCTCCCTGTGAATATATTCCTACCGAATAGGAAAGACGAAGGTCAACACTCGATGCTCTCCATCAAGTTGACTCTTGCAGCACTCAGCAGTCAGTCGCAGATGACCAAATACTGATGACAAACTAACCACAGGCAGTGTAAGCAACACGTGGCACCGTCCAAATTAGCATAGGACACCCGAAATGCCTAGCCACGCCTGAAGAGCATAGAACCTGGGCCTCAGTAAGTAGCCTGGTGGCTGTGATATGCGACTCAATCGTTCGTCCCGATATTTAACCCCCGCTCAAGTGCGAAAGACCGCTTACCCTAATGATTTCTAACAAGGAATGAGCATCCGTTGAGTTGGTGTTTAACTCTGTGATGAAGTATCCAAGACACAAACATGATTGATGAAAACCATAGGGAGCATTTCCTTGACTTCCGTGAGAGGTCAAAGTGGCAACATTCTCCAAAGTGGAATAAACGTCACAAACGGAGTGGGGGAACTTTTTAAAAAGTGAACAAAAATGGAGTAAAACTGTTGTCTGTGTTATTTTGTCATTTATTAAGACTGTCTATCATACAGATAAGACTGGAGACAAAACAGATCGATAATACGAAATACTTACCTCCTCTTTGGATAGGTGAGATAAGCCTTCGGATTCCAGCTTTTGTTTCCACACAAAAGATTCGGAGAGTCGGTGATCACCGAACGGATTATCCTCATTTGTATAACCCAAATATTCCTGATCCCAACCCATTCGCTCACGACACCAGCGTTCTTTTGCTTCTTTCTTTGCTAGTCGGCGAGCTCGCTTCTCTTCGGGTGTTTCGAGCACTTTGAGAAGAGCCTGAGTGGAAAGAAATATGGAAAGGGGTCGAACAGGACTTCAAATCATGTTAATTTGTATAGTGAGCAATATCCAAGAAAGGCGCTGAGTGACTAACTGAAACCTGACAAGAAAACCAATTGCAACAAGGTTGCCCAAACCGTGGGGAGTTCACCCCACCTATGCTATCTGGTTCATTGCTCACGTCTACGTCAGTGGTTATCGATCGAGATTCCTGATCCACCAGCGGGCTAAATTTTGTTCGGTTGCACAAATCTCGCAAAGTTACGCAAAGGTTTTTGTTACTATCTTATAGTGCTATCTACTCGAGAACGAAACAATAATCAACAAAACACAGAAAGTCGAAAGTGGGGAACCACGTACGGGAACAGAGATCTCGAATGCAAGTATGCCACTGACTACGACAATCATCGACATCACCTGTTGTCTCCAAGCATCGCCCGCGGTGACTTCGTTGGTCCCAACTCGGTAGTCTAGTCGGAACCACTCAAGTCAGTCTACTGGCTGAAGTTTTCCTACCTCTTCGTCACTTCATGAATTGGCTATCATCAAATGGATTTCCGAACACTTCCTTTCTCGGATTACATCATGCACTAACCAAGTCGATCTGTGGACTCGTGTAATACATGTCCCAAACACCATCCCGGTTGTCCATTTAATGATTGATCTCAAGCCTTCGGTCATTTAGCTACAACCCTAGTACTGCTGGTAGGATTTTTCCCAAATATTCGCGCGGTACTAGTAAAATACTACTGTTCGAACGCCGACAGATCTGTGGAATTTCTCACTCGTGACGATCACGCTTCCTTTGGTGAATAACCGAATATTACGCCGACACCGCAGATGCTTCAAATCAGTGGAATATAATTCTATAAGCTAGAACACGTGATCGGATGTACGATCACCTGTAAGATGTAGCTGTCCAAGTGCCGGAACTTTTCAAATCAAACTAATTTCCGCATAGAACTAAAATTCGGCTTTCAGTTAATCCAGTGATGATGCAGAATGCTTACTAATTATAAAGATAGTATTGATTAGATGCTGCGAAAAATGTCCAATTCAAAGAGTTCGTAAATGACTTCGTTTCTGAACCGAATTCCTTAGCGTCAAGAAACAGTGGCCATTCTCGTCCTTTGTGGTCTCCGACTTGCTATCAGGAAGGAAGCATAAGCTCACAAAAGTTTTAAAGAGGCATCTTCCACAATGGAGATGAAAAATCCATATCAAATCTAAAGAACTTTATCGCCTAAAGATAAAAAGCTGGATTATCTGTATCGTCATTCAGCAAGACAACATCAGTGGCACATTTCAAATTAAAATAACTTGTCATTTGGAAGGACTTGAACCCTATCATACAATACCCTCCGCTGGAAATATGAAAAATGGACATACTGGATAGCCTTATCCCATTCAATTGGAGATGACAAATGGCTATGAAAGTTGATCATACCGACAAAGGTCTTTCTAAACTGATAAATGTAGATCAGAATTTCAAGAGGTGATGGCGCGGAAAAAAAACCGTTTGAACGTTAGAAAGAATGAATCGAATTCAGAAGTGTGCACGATTCTCTAGCACAACTTTCCTGCAAAAAAGTGTTATTTGTAATAATCAGAACTGAAGAAATGAATTACTTTTTTCTGACGTCTCTCTTCAAGTAATTTTTGCAACTGTTCCAGTGACATAGCCATTAGTTCCTTGGGAACACCAACTGCCATAGCTTTTAAGTGAAGGCTAGATTCCTCTCCCTCTTCTCCTGCTTCTTCTTCTTCGGTCTTATCTACAACCGATGACGAACTGCTTGAGTCGATGCTTTCTGTGGATCCTCGTTTTCTTCGTTTCTTGTGCGAGCGATGTGAGGAACGCTCGGAATCAGATACACGAGACTTCCTTGGTGATTCTTTGTCCCCTCGCCGATTACGACTTTTTCCCGAGTCATATTTTGGTCCTGAACGATCTCGACTGCTACGATGAGAATGACTTCCATGCTTGATTTCTCCGTCAATATGTTTTTTGTGATATGAATCACGATCGTAGCGGGACACAGAACTGTGTGAGGCATGCCTATCACATTCACGGTGCACTTTGTGATCCGAAGAGTGATCACGTGCCATCTGAAATTGCCACAGAGAAGAAACAGTGACAAACCGAACAATCTCGAACTATGCTCACAATGTGGTAAAATAAAAAGAAGAGACTAATTACTATCGTTTATTTAGTATTTGGCACTATTACAAAGCAGAATCCTAACTGTACAGAATGAAGTTAACTCCAGATCAGGTCATGATTTATGCCTGAAATAATAGTCGATGGCTGTGGAGAACAGGGCAAATCCAGCTGCCCCAACTATACCAGGTTGTAAACCGGCTGAAACAGGAGTAAAAGGATCAGTTTTAAATAAAGAACTTGCAAATAATAAGAGAAAATAAATTAATAGAACAAACCTCGAAAACCTATGGCACCGCCCACGATTGCACCAGATAATGTGCTGTTCAACAAGTCGCTTTTCCCACGATGCTAACAGATTTGACTGGTTAGGCGAAAATGACTCAGACTTACGCTTTCCAGTACACATTCGGTGCCTGCAAATAGAGCGCCAATCATTGCGAAACTTTTGGCATGAGACAAAGAACGTGCATACATTTCCCGTGCAACTTCACGGGTTGTTGGCGTCTCGCTCCCGTGAATTGTGCTTATTGGATCCACGCTGGCGGAAAAAAGCCCAAAAATCCCACCAAGTACAAAACCTATTCGACAGTTTCCAAACTATCGGTTCAATTCACTATTCGGTATTTACCTCCGAAGCAGCTTATTGCTGATTTAAAAGGGCAGCTATCCATAACCTTCCGGACCATGAGTTCTTCTTTCAAGGGAAGTGGAAAAGAGGGCAACTTCATCCGAATCAATTTCTCGGGATTCTCAAGAATATGTTGGGATAAAATGTGTTTCAGCAACGAAGGATTGTCATCAGACAACGCGTCACTGATTTTCTTCGAAAGAGTACGATAACGCTCACTATCAGCATCAGTCAGGTCCAGAATGTCTCTGTATCGCTCAGCGAGTATTTGATGGACCGATTCTTGTTTCAGACGTAGTTGTTCAGCGTCTACTTCAGGCGGTGTTACCGATTCGGTCATTTGGAACCGCTCTTAAATGTATGCCAAAGTAATCAGAACATTGTATCAGTGATGAAATGTAAAAGACGGAACACAAATATTATTATTTGTTATGGCAAGTGATGATTGAAGGAGAGATATGAAAAAACTGATATGCCGATTTTTTGCGGATGTTGTGTCATTCTGCACATGAACATAGCGAATGAAACACAGTACCGAAGAGAATTAGCAGCATCATGTGACCTATTTTCATTATTATTATTATTATTATTATTATTATGATCACCGTCTGGCGCAAAACTTACACTCGGAACCCAATTACATATTTTTGGCATGCTTGAAGCATGAGCAGTAGAAGAAGAAGAACGCTATTATAGCCGCCAGAGCCCAGCACTTGGGAGGTGTGTGAAAGTATACCCAGGAAATTTGGAGTGTCACAAGGGCACATAAGGTCTCACTGGGTCAGACGTGGTAACAAACCGAGCGACCGCGACTACCTACCACCGGTGATCGGCGGATCTGGGTTTTGAACTTTTGGGTTTTTGTGGGTGACAATCAACCCGACGGAGGTTCCTAGGCATCTGCTTTCCTCCTACCAATTCTGTGAAAACACCTCCGCCATGAGAAGGCAGTGTATTGGACTTCCTCAGCAGAGGCTAATGTGGGACGCCGGTCGTTTGCGGGCGTTTCGAGAGGTGTTCAGGACAAGCAGTCGACCCGAAGACTGAGAAACCACGCTGAGGCATTTAGAGGCCTGGACATATTTCAGCGGTACTATTCTTACATGAGGACGAACGCGTGTCTATTACGATCTCAATGATAAGGCGGAAAAAGAATGTGAGGGGGCAAGCCTGACGAACACTCTAAGGAACGATCCCCATATGCATGAACAGAGCTTCAGTTGTTCGAACACACACACACACAACAGTGGACATATCTTGACTACCAGAATTATAATCTACCATCTCCCCTCTCATTTGTAGTAAATCACATATAATGTTATTGGCATGATTACGAATAACTGGAAACGAGCTTCTTCGTCACACTGTTGCTTCTCACTGTGCTCCGTGGGAATATTCGGAAATTTGGTAACCTTAATGGTAACATTTGTTCTTGAAAAAGAACGGAAATTACCCTCCTGATCCAGCGGCCTCGCGTCTTTCCAGGCAATGCATCATCTTCATGACGTCTATTTCTGATAGAATACTGGTACCTATTTTCATTGTTTTGCTTCCAGGAATAAGTAGAAGGTTGAGTATGGAATTAGACCAATTGAACTGTTTTTAAGATACTCTGCTTGACGTTCTAAGCGGCGCCCCTGAGTGTGAATCACTGAACCGTCGGACTCTTTGTTCACCTCGCTGACACCCAGTTTTCGTCGACCAGCACTCGTGACCAGTCAGCAAAGGCTGCGAGTACTGTCGATGGCGAGAGTTTGTGTTCGCCAGAAACGATCCACGGTCGAAACAAACTTGGATGGGGGGGTCGATATCGTCGGTTCGATCGACTGAGATGGGCTTCCAATATGCCTTCCCATTTCCCAAAATCGGTCAATTTGGGCTTCGAAATCACTAGCAACCAAAACAAAGTCCGTCAAAAGAACCCTGAAGTCACAGCAAAACGGGTTTTCAGCCTCAGGAAAGCTGACGTCGGCGGCCGAACACGCAAACGCTACGAGCATGCATCGGGATTTTAACGGATTGTTATTGCTATTCACAACAACTCAACCGGATGGCACAGAAGACTCCTGAATAGGATCCAGTTTGACAACCTATCTTCGGCACTCGCGCTCAAAGCGATCCCAACGCCAGCATGACCATGGGCACTAAAGGTATGAGGCCAGAGGTTGTACCCGGACTAAGAAGGGGGATTACAGAAGTGGGGTCTTGTATGCACGTTCCGGCGATGCAGTATACATCTACTTTAAAAGTTTGAAGTTCTACTTAGGGGAGCCTGTTCCCCCATCTTGAAGAACGTGCAGTGAGGCCAGCAAGTGAAGCAAACATCAACGTTCAGCAGGACAAGTCCCACTGCTGCCCTGAACACCAAGGCTTAGGCAGTATGTCCGACATCTTGCCAGTGCTACTAACAGATAAATCTACCGAGTGGCAATCATTTGTAGCATCTTGTTTGAGTCACACATCAGAAGAGAAGTTAGAAGTATTTCCCAAAAAAGTGCAGGTGTTCAGGCTAGTGAGGTTGCGGTTGCCCATGCTACAAAAAGGATTTTCCTCGATAACAGGAAATGGATCCTTTGCCTCAAAAGCCTAAACCATAAGGCAAAAGCCCTGAACAGCAGCACCATTATTACTGCTCAAAGCAACTGTCAGTGCAATTCGGATCAGCATGCGCGAGGACCGATGAAGTATGTGCCAAAGGTGAGGGTTTATAGAGCACGACAACGATGGTTCTGGGGATCACTTCATCAAATACCTACAGGTTAAATTCATATTCATGCCTAGGTACATTGTGAGGACACATGCCTAACCAGCTAAGGACTAATCCAAACACAGTACCGATTAATTTCTATCGTTCGTCATAAGGCCAGTGTAAAACTGGTAACAGAATTAGAAAAAAAAACAGTTCCTAAGCGTTTCTGTAAATGTCTCTGCAATAGTATGGAGTTCATTTTATTCGTGCGATTCAGTCAAAAAGGTGTGCACATACTTTTACGTACTCCGGAACCCAAGCAGAGCGGCTAAGTTATTTAGTTCCAACAAGAACCTGTCCGAAAAACAGCGATGAGCGGCTGAGAGGAAGGCTATCTGCTAGGACCGAGTTGTCAGCTTAAACTGACTTCAACCGGGAGGACTAGGATAAGAAGACCACTGAGTTAGGATTTCGCCCAAAGACCTTCCAGAAATGACTGAATCTTCGGCTCCAGAAAAGCCACCCCGTGTCTCATTGGATCAGACAGGCTCCCAAATCTTCACACCAAGTCAATATGCAGTCTTGATGTGGTAGATGGGGGCCACCAGACCACTACACACTAGAAATGACGGCCGGTCGGCTTCAAAGAAGACAACCTACGCAATCGATCCCTTCTTTCGTCTCCGACAACAATTCATGTCACAGTACCTGGACGCACATCAATAACAGCGTCTAATGCGACGACGACGATGGGTTGATTCACGGCGTGAACCCTGAAAGAGACCCAAACAAAAATAGAGTATAAAGTCTTGGAGTATTACGCAGGCTCGAGGCCGGAGACCTTTAGTTCCAGGTCTGCAAAGCTAATAAGCGGCCAATGCACATGATTTACGGCTTTAGAATGGGCGCAATTAAGGAATGCGCATAATTTCACTGTCAGCGGTGTGCAGGTAGGTTAGATCCAGCTATCACGAGAATCACATTTCGAGGAGTCCAAAAGAGTGCCGAAGACGCCTTAGTAACAAAGATTTATATTTTCTATTGGTACTGATGAAATACGTGAATTTTGGACACCCAAATGGTGGATAAAAAAGAAGATACCGTTTCTACAGCAATAACGTACGCATCTGTCATAGACGAAATTAGCCGCTGATGAAACGCTACGGAGACCGATTGACGACTTCGATTACTAAGTTTGCCACCCAAAACCATAAGATTATAAAGTTTACATAATTTAGCTTGATTTGGTGGCAATACACAAAGTTCAGAATTCTAGTGTAAACGAATAAAACAAATGTGGTTAAGCAACGGTTCAACATACCCAGCTAGAAAGGTAGTTTTGGTTGAAATTAAGGTTAGTAAAGCAGTTTTAGTAAATTAAATTGTTGCGAGTTACTTCATATATCTGATGAAAAATTAGGGTGCAGTTCACAGGGCAAAAGATGAAACAAGATGCAAGAACCATAGGGTGTCACCCTCGACTGCACGAAGTATTTCAAAAATTTCGAGCTTTCGAAAAATGTGTTCTCCAATCTTCAAGAATAGAGCAAAGGAGCAGCGTATCCGCCCGAGCCTCCTCACTTCACGCTCGGCATTAAACATTATGCATGTTCGATCCACCAGCTACCTGCGTTATCTAATTTTCTTTTTAAGTCACACTCGTTTTTGTTTTCATCACTTCTGCAAACGGTGCGTTCGACAGACTAGGTACTCTCCGAAACCGACAATACACCAACGGTGGCCCGGAAGACTGTTGCTTCATTAACGTTAGCGAGTGATCCCGAGTGCAGCAATGATCACAAACCGAGAGTACAAATGAAAGCTCTGCATCCAGATACCCTTGGATGGTACGCTTATCTCAGGTCAGATGCCCTTTGGTCTCCATACTACGAAAGATCCAATAGCTCTGTGATTAATACCAAACATTTCTGGCACCAACTTCGTGGCGACATGTAACCTCTCCTACCTGTTCAACTGGCAACCGTGCATGGCCTTCAATCCCTAGTCTCGGAAGGACAGGTTGGAAAAACAGCAATCAGAAAGCCAATGAGACAGCCGACCAACCAGCCAAGATAAATCTAAAAACTAATACACAAAATCATCAAACTTATCAGTATTTTCCTTAGTCTTCGACGAAAATGGCCTCAGTCTAAAGTCCTTTTCACACGTGGAAGTGGAAAACTGAATAATTGGCAAGCTATATACTACACCAGACCGACAAGCAATGACCACCTGACTAACCATCTTAGCCACTACAAGTGATGTAAAATAACGAAAAGAGATTATTTTCATCTTATGGTTCTGTGAGTGCCAGCTGCATGGCGTAAGGTCGCCGCTTGTTGTTTCACTAGATTTCTATGAGCAAATAGGTTGTAGGCCTTCCGCTGGCATTTTGCATCCCCAGACGTGCGACTACCTTATGGAACCTCCAGTCCGTTGTGGTGGAAGAGGATAGCGGGAATGGCTTCAAACGACGCCTCGACGAGCACTTAGTGAAACGGCGGCAGCTCGCGGATATGTGAACGGGATGCTGCCGGAGACGTTCGCGATGAGGCTTATACGGGGCGCGACCCCTTCTGTCTTCTACTCTCGAAGATGAACATGAACAGAACTGGTGACATGTGCTCACTTAGATAAATCGATAAACAAAAACCAAAAACTGCTGACGCTTTAGTTTTGTCGTCACTGACTCCCAGTAGCGAAGAAAGATCAGAGTTTGCTAGCAAGGATCTACTCAGGAGCAAGACAGAATGCCATTCTTCTGAGTTTATTTGCGGTGCATACTTCCTGCCGAGTAGGGTGCCAAGTATTAAAATCGTACGTATGTTGCGTGAATCGGGCATGGAGAATTGAATACAGTTGGTCATTTATTTAGACCATGGACGCGGGTCTCAGAAACGAGCCGTGCAAGGCAACGCCGGACCAAACATTCCGGGGAATAGTGCACGATGTGCTGCTCTCAACAGTATAGTACAAGCTGGGATGGGAGATAACAATTAGACCTAATTCAGGTCAGATCACAAGTAAATCCAATTGAGACTGATTCCAAATGCATATTCCTGTCCAACAAATCAACGGAAAGATTTCAATATCATTTGAAAAACCAATTTCAAACCCATTAATTACGTATTTTATTGCAAGAACGTTCCAATCGCAACAATGGCGCACTCTAGTGCGGTCGGAAAACTCAAACTCAATGCAGTGTTCCGGGACAATGCTCCTCCAAAGGAGTGCAGATGGTCTGATCTTCCATTTGGGGAAGAGGAGAGCTCGTAAGCCGGCATTCCGTGAGTGAGAGGGCCGACATGACAAAACAAACCAAATTGTAGCAAGGCCTCGCACTGAATGCACCCGACGGAACCACTACCCCGTAGTAGCACACCAGCCCCCGTTTCCAGTTCCAGTTCCAGATCCACTTCCACTTCCAGTTCCAGTTAGATTACAGGACTATACGGCAAGATTCCTAATCGTCCAGATTCTTGCAACAAGCGATCTTTGGGTCTGACGGTGCTTTGACAACAGGAGGGCGGAAAACTCTCTTCAGTTCCTGCAGGGGAGGAAACAATTAATGAGATGCTTTCCTCTCGACCATCTCCTCAATCTCACAATTAACACACCGTCCCCTCCAAACATAGCTAGCCATGTATTGCCTAGTCTCTCGCACTGACCCGACCTCGACCACTTCTTCCGGTAACTTATTTCGGCCATTCACCGCTCGTGTGGCAAACGATTTACTCCTCAAACCGGTATACTCGCACAGTCGTTTTCCCGCTTCCTCTTAGTATCTCGTTCCCTCTTATCTGGGAAAGGGCTCCACGGTGACCCTGTATCTCGGCCAGAACCTTAATGATCCTGAAGGTCTGTATTAAGTCACGTCTTTCGTTACGTCTTTCCAAGCGTCCTCAGCCTCTACTCATATCCCATGTGCCTCAAATGCCCAAACCACCGTGTAAAAACAAATTGAACCTGTTCCAGCATTTTACTGTATCTTACCAAATATGATCTCCATTCCCGGACACAGTATTCCAAGTGCAGTCGGGCAAATGCCTCGAACAGCGGCAGAGGAACGTTAGGCTTCCTAGATCTTACGTCCCTCTTCAGTTGGTGTAGGGCACACCATGCGTTCTTGGCTGCCTTC
>LUCM01008781.1:123821-148080 GCA_008360955.1 Fasciolopsis buskii | reverse complement strand
TGGGAGATTTCAACGCCCCTGAGATTGACTGGGTTTGCGAGACAGCTGCGGTACCTTTGGCCACCAACTTCTACAGTTCGTGCACGAGAGTGGGTTAAAGATACTCTCCCGAATCTCCATCTAGTGGCTTGGGTAACGTGTTGAATCATCCCACTCTCGTGCACGAACTGTAGAAGTTGGTGGCCAAAGGTACCGCAGCTGTCTCGCAAACCCAGTCAATCTCAGGGGCGTTGAAATCTCCCAGTGTGAGAAGCTTGCCCGCAGACTCTGAAACCGCAATTATAAAGAGATACAATTCTCCGTCCTCCACTTGCGTCGACCCCCGGCTCCGGTACACAACTACAACTGAGATCCTCGGGCCGCCAGTTGCGACGATGAATTCCAGGACCCGTATGTTTGGGGTATGCGGTCTGTGACCCTAACGCGACTCGTACTTTTCAGCCATAAGTATCAAGGCCCCGTCTCCTATTCTCCCATCCGCTCTAGCCATTCTAAAGAATGAATAATGCCGCGCCATTAAATTAGTGTCACCCGCCTCCGGCCGCAACCAGATCCTAGCGACAACCACCAAATATACATCCAGAGTCCTGAACTGTAGCTCTGGTCACTTATTACCCACAGTTGCAGCACTTGTGTACGCTACCGTCATAAATCCCGCCCTCCGTCCTTGCGGCCGCTAAACGGACGGGAGTGCCGCATGCTCGGGACCTAATCCCGAATCCCTTGACCGTTTTTTGCATGACAGTCAAGAACAACTTAACCCCCGAGCTGCCGGCCTCCTTATTTTGACTCTTCCGGCCGATGGCCGTCAAGGGTGTCGGGTCCAGACTTAGTGTCCCATAGTGCGCCCACCCACTACGTTCGCCTCCAGCCCTGCGCACGAAGTGGCTTTCAGTTGCCCTCCCTCGCCCATCTTTTGAATTCTTAGTTTGGGACTTGCGGCCGCGCTGTTTTGAGTCCTGGCGAGCCCCCGTTTCAGCTAGATTACAGGACTATATGGCAAAATGCCTGATCGTCCACGTTCTCGCATGGGGAGCTCCTTGGATCTGACGATGCTTCGATAACAGGAGGTTAGATTGCAGGAATTTAGGGTGCGATTGGTGATCGCTCAGGTTCTGGCACAAAATGATCATCGAATCAGACCATACTTCGACAACAGGAGAGCAAAATCCCCTTTCAGTTCTTATCGTTAAAGTGCGGATCTTTCATGTGGCCCCAACTCTCATTCTTATCACCTTTAAAAGGGGGTAAAAATCATTGAGATTAGTTCCCGTCGGCCATCCTGCTTATCCCTACAACTCACACACTATTTTCTCCAAACGACCAAGCGTGCATTCTCCAAAGTCTGTTTGAATTCACACAGAAATCCCATCTCAACCACTTCTTCTTGTGGCTCGTTCTTGTCATTCACCAGACGTATCGTCACATTCTGAAACTGCAGACTAAGTCTGAAGTCCCACTCACTAATATACCAAGATGCCTTGCTTGTTGTGCTTGCTCTGTCGCAATCTGATGCCCGTGTGGACCCATTTGGCTAGCGCAGTTAGCGTGTTCTCCCATGGGCCTCCGGCAAGTGCTGGAATTCAACAAAAGATCCCAGTTTACCAACCACTGGTAAACTTTACCCAAACCCCGCTGGATGGCTTCACTGTTTGTGGTCCTTAGCAATTGGCATTTGCCTAAATGCATAAGGCACGGATCTTCCAGTTCGTTGGTAATGTTGATACATATCAGAAAAATCCGTGGTCATAAGGTAGACCCTTGAAGCACCGAAGTACAGAAGCTTGTATCTGATGGGCACTCCTTGGTTATCACTCTGAAAGTCCTACCAATTAAATATTTTATGCTGTCTAGTTTTTCTCTGAGCGTCGTTCCCGAAGGCCTTGGCTTTCTGTTCAAGAAGCCTGTGGTTGACGGAATCGAAGGCAATCCAGAAGTCCACAAAGCAGACTTCCAACCTTTCCATCCTAATCGTTCCTTTGTCCGGGAAGCTCATCACCTTGGTCAAACACAAATGATCGTGCCAAGACCATGTGGGTTCACCATCATTCGTTTGCCTTCAGGTGGTTTGCTATCCTGTCGCGCCGGGTACTTTCACGGCTATTTAGCATGATGGATGTCAGACTCATCAGTCTACAGTTGCTACGTTTATTTCTGCACCCTCCGTTATGCTTCCGTGTGATATATGGCGTCAATCAGTTCGTGAGGAGCCGCCCTTCATCCAGTGGTGCACCCAAGAGCTGAGTGAAAGGTTTCATCAGGATCCCCGCTTGCGGATTTATTATCACTTAGTGGGTCTTACAGCTTTCGACTCATCCGTTTCCTTTAGGCTGTCCCGCACGTCCTGCTCCGCTGCCATCTGGTCTAAAATCTCCACCAGAAGAGTGGTGTGGTTCAGTACTTGTTCCTGTGCTCCTCGATCCCGCCTGCATACTTTATGTAAAAGTTCCAGCAGACAGTCCGCCTTCTCCGGGCTTTTGGTCGAACTAACTACCTGGTGGATTTTACTTCACCGAGGACTTTCGTAAAGCTGCCTTAGACTGTGCTTAAATTTGCTAAACCTTATACTTGGCTTTAGCTGCCACGGCGATGCGCCTCCATCAGGCGGTTTGGCATTGTCGTTGGACGCGCGATATCATCTTTCTCTCCCCTACTTTCCTCGGGTGAGCTCGGTCGCCAAGTGTAACCCTATATCTCAAACAAGCCAGTTGTTTGGCTTGTGGCCGTCACGATTATACTCCTCCACTGTGGTGGTCGCTCGTTTCGCTTGATTCCTCGGAGTGGCTCGACTGAGTTTAATATTGCCTGCAGGTTGCTTCTGATTGACCCCGAAGAGCATTCCAAGCAATTGTCACCCTCTTCTACATACATGAACTTGTTATTAGAAAAGTACGGATCGCATATTTTCAGGATGCCCCTCGTGGCCTCGTGTGCGAGAGCCTGCCTTTCACCAAAAATTTCCGTCTGGATTAAGACCAGGCAGGCCGTTTGCCATCTTAAAAGTTCACTTGAAGTCCCCGCTGCTTATGGTTTTGTCCAAGGAGAAGGGACTTGGCTGTAAAGTTGGTAATCACATGATTTTCCACCCTGTCTCTTAGCCATTTGCGTCGCTTACCACTGCACCTGGTCAAGGAAAACGGCCTTCTTTTTGAAGAAAGAAAACCACGCCCGCTCAGTGTTCCAAGCGACTTCTTACTATGGCCCGTTATACTGGCATGAACGTCTCCGGTGTAAAGCAGGAGAAGGATGACTTCAGTCTGATTAGTCCATCCCTGGCCTTTTGGGCTGCCGCGGATCACTAGTCTGTCCTTTCAGATTCTGGCTTGGTTTTTATCCCTGGGCCCTTCACCTTGCTAAAGGCATCCAAAGCAAGCAGCCCCTAACTGTGTGTTTTTGTCCAGCTTTTTGTGCTTCGGTATAAAGAATGAATTTCGCTCTCGTTTTGAGAAAAGTCCTACTTTCGATCCAATATTGAACAACCCCATGTCGCTACTGGGATCTTATATACCCGCAAAACCTACCTACTCGAAAAAAATAGCTGGGTGATTTTTGGGGAGATACCAGGCCACTGATAAAGTGCAGGAACAAGGGTGGCTCGAATACCTACTCCTGTGGGACGCGGCGCGTGGATTAAAACTTGGACGTGTACCCACCCCTTTAACCCGGAGTAAAATGTCATCCTAGCTGAAAATACTTCCATTCACTGGCAAATATGCGCAAGGGAAACCAAATGATTCAAACTTAATGAGGAGTTAACAGTGATTTACTGAATCAGACGTCTTGCTAAACTCAAGATAACATAATTGAACCTGCTTCCCTCATCCAATCTCAGGGTGACTTTATCCAAAAAGCGCGAGGGGTTGGTGAGGCAAAACGTATTTTTCATGCGACACCACTAGGCTGGGCAGAGCATGGGGTTCTCAATTTGGAATCGGGAGATATATACCCGGATTAACTTTCCTATCACATTTCGCAGGGTCCTGGTGAGTTTAACGGGCCTGACGCTTTTCATGACTGAGTTCGGGTCTCCCTTGTATGCAGCTACAACCGCTGCGCCGCTCCAACCGTTTGGTATTTTGCCTTGGCCTTTGCGGGCCCTGAATAGGTTGCACTAGCCGTGATGCTAGCTAATGGTCCCATGGTGGCCGCGGGATACTATCTGGCTCGGAGGACTCGTTTTTTGTCATCCCTTCCAGTCGCCTACGTAAACCTTCCTCCATTCTCAGCAGATCTTCAATAAATTGCGTAGGGATATCCAGTACCAAATCTCCCGGACCATCCCTGCCAACCCCGAGCACTGATTACATCTTCATTCAGTCTGATACAATGGTTGTCTGCCTTGCTGCAGAGGAATTTGGCCCCCATCACTAGCTTGCCATGCTTCTTGCAAAATTCCGAGTCATTTCCTCTCGTTCGCAAGTTAGCAGAATGCATAAAATTATTCTTGATTTTACCCCGTTCATTTGTTCCTCCAGGGAAACCAAAGTGTCCCGAAAGACGCGCAATTTAAATTTTCGACAATATTTCTTTCACTGCTATATCGCGCTCTACCTCCAAATCTAGCACATGCATGGCTTATTAGTTCCCCAACACTCAACTTCCCGAAGGTCTATCACATTCCTTCTGAAGTTCTTTTACGCTTCAAATGAAAGACAAACGCGAGGAAAAACTTAAACGCTGCTATCTAGAGACAACAACAGCCTTTAATTTCCGGTGTCGTCTTCAGGGCTTGTAGCAAATAATTTCGGAAACAGTGGGTAGTTTTCTGCTCTACGTTTGGCATTTTTCTCGGCTTGCTAGAATAGAGCCATTTGGTACATCTCTAATAGAAGCATTTCTCAGCCCCACTAGGATTACCCTCAGAGGTTTGGATCGCCAATTAGGGGACGGAGTTTGCGTCTGCCACTAGATCTCTCATTGCCGGCGGTCGTATTGTTCCTCTGAAGACGACGGTATGTATGAGCAAGCAGCTTCATCGTCTGGCTCTTCAGTCCCACGGCCACGGCGCACATTGAGAAATCAAAAGTTCTCACCTTAATTAAGGACTACCTGTCAAGTGAGGTAAGAGCGAATCGCAGTTCCTTCCAAAAATGATTGTCGAGGTTTTGCACGGATGAGTTTCGGCATCGCATTGCGTTTCCATTGCAAATTTTCTCTTCATTGGCATGAATGTGGGTTTCAGAGGACACTCTTGGATCGCTTCTGGAAAAGCGGCAGCTCAAAAGCTGTAGAAATGAAGGCGACTTCTGTACGGATACCAACTAAAAAGTAGCAGCGGAAGCAAATGTGCTACCTATTGAAACCTATAATGAGTTATGAATAAGTGACAGGCGTCATGCTGAAAGAAATGCAAGTTAACAGTTTATGCTTCGGGAATAAGAAATCACTATATGGACGGGATGGGTAACCCAGTGCAGGGCTGGGAAACCACGAACGCCATGCCCTGTCCAAGCAGGCCGGTACAACGCTTCCTCCAAAGGTCTTTCCAAGCGTTGACTATTCTCCGTGAGAACACTGCCTGATCGATGTTTTTCAGGACTCTTGGTTTTTTAACTTCGCTCTTTGTCCTTCAAAAGACAGCCTTTCGTTGAGAGTGAACATTGGAAAGGCTTTCGTATGCAGGTCCAGAGCATTTGAAATGAGGCACTGGCATCGCCTTGATACGTTTGCTGCCCAGGGGGTAAAATTTCAAAGGCTCTGGTCTCTCCGGGTAGGCTAGCCTGCTCAGCCGTGGCAGTATCTTCGTGAAGCACCATTGGATGCTTTTTAACATCGGCTTGTACTGTATATACTAAATGCAGGGTCTACTATTGCTTTGAAAAATGGTGACCAAGCTGGCATTATCAGAGAGTGCTGTTTGTCGGAGTTAGTCCGAAGCGTGGTTTGCTAAACTAAGCACTGCCGCTCACTGGAGTGGGGTTTCGAGGTTTCAGGAATGATCATCCCGAAATCCTTTGTGGCTAGCCTGCCGCCAAACAAGCAGTGCTTGGACGAAGGAAATCCCGGATGATGTAGCTTCGATGTCCTGTTTCGGGGCGTTGCGTAACCCAGTAAAACCGGTTGTACGGCTTTGCGTCATTATGGGTTAATAAGGGCAGAGGGGAGTGCTTTTAGCTGTCGGTGGAGGTATTCTTCCACGCCACAGGCTTCGGGCTGGTAGACTGCTGTATGATTCCCTTTGGTGCCCAACGTTTGGGGGAAACCAGTGAAAGCGCCCTCGAAATGTGAACCAAAATCGGTGAAAACTACGGCTGGACACAGGAACGTATCCACCAGGTGCCCTAAAATGGTTTGGACCACAGTTGCGCTGATGATGCTTGGCAGGGGCACTTCCAACGGCCATTTAAAGAAGCGACCTAAATGAGTGAGTAAATACGTGCACCACCCCACCCCCAGAATGAGAGCAACGACAAGCTTAAAAGACGAAACTAGGACAGGAAAATAACCTGGAGGGCTTCCGGTGTGCCAGTTCACCCTAGATCAATGGCACTGAATGCAATTGCTGGTCCAGGTGGTGGCGTCCCAATTTGCGTTTTACCAGAAGTAACGGTCGTCAGTGTGCTCAACAGACGCCTTGAGGCCTGGGTGCATGAGCCCATGTAACTTGTCTAAAACGCGCCACCTAAATACTTGTGGGTCCACAGACCTGATATGCGAAAATAGGATGACTCCAGCGAGGAAAAAATGGGTGGAAAACGAATCGAACAAGGAAGTTCCGTGTGAAGGACTAAATAAAATGCACTGATTTGGAATATGGTGCCATGTGGATGGAGAATTACAAAATATGTGAGAAGGAGGTGAACGATGGATTTGAACTGAAGATAAATGCCAGCACGCAGGACGGTAGCATTAAGCTTCATCAGTGTATCAAAGATGACTCATTCATGCAAAATAAAAGCAAAAATGGAGTACTACAGAGCACCATAATCACTTTCGTTTTAGGTGCTTGAGATTTGACAAGAGGTATGGGTCAATTGGTAGGGTTTGGTGAAGTCAGGAGCTATAACTCTTGAGGTGTAGGTAGAATATCGCTGGGGTTTTCAGGTCCAGTAGAAGTCAAGCGTCCCGCGCACATGTGCGCATAAGTCCTACTGTGCATCCGTTTCAATATGAAGCAGTGCATCGGTGATAGTCAAGGGTGTGTGAAGATATCAACGAGTTGCACAGGATCTGAGTGTGGACGAGTAACGAATTTATTTCTTGGAAAAGTTTGATGTGAGGAGTGAAGATTAGGACTGGGTAAAACCGGGCGTGGAGTTTTGTGATGAGTCTTCATGACACCCAGTCATTAACGTACACGGATTTTTGTCGGCTTCGTCACTGGTGTACACGATGCACGTGCGTACTAGCATCCTCTCTGCGTCGAAGATGATCAGTTTATTGGGGGACGTCAGCGCACTGGACGTTGAATACGGACTTAAGTTCTGAAAAGGAAAGGATATTTTTGGTCTGGCTTGGTACCAGCTTTAAGCTATAGATGCGTTGGAATACAGTCGGAATAAGCTGGACCAATACCATCAGTCGACATGCGTAAACAAAAGGGCGACTTTGAAAGAGATGCATGGCATGTTAATGGAATATGAAATAGGGGGGGGTAAAATGTCCCCATATGCAGAATATTATGGGCGGCGGTCGAGTATTATTTGGCAAGGGGGCGAATATGATATTGAATTGGGGCTGAGGTGAGATACCTGACAAATACATTGATACGGGAAATACGTAAGAAACCGGACCTGACATTATGAGGTGAAAATCCAGGATATGAAGATTACCGTGATGCCGCGGTGTGATTTAGACGCCTAGGGGTTATATCACAAAACCAATGGGTGTCCCTGCTTTTCTTTCATTCAAATTGCATCCGGGTATATGGTTGATTGTTCATACACTAGTTGCCATTCCAACAGTTCTCAAGATTTGAAATGATATGATTAAAAATCATGGATAAAAGTAAGAGGAAAAACGGCAATGAAGACCGTAATAGTTGTCAGCTGATATGGGGCCTGATGGTTTTTGAACTATGGTATAATAAGCTGTGATGAACAAGGGTAAATATAGTATGGTCACTAATCCGAAAACGTTTGCGATGAATCCTTGACAGGCAGTAAGTGGCACATTTAGTTTAATCATCAAAGAGTTAAAATGAGAGCCATGAGAAGCATGCAATGGATGGTTCTGCTTCGAAAAGATGCCATGGCAGAAGGGCCCACGGTGAGTCAGAGAAACAAGCGGCGGACTGCGGTGTGGGGCTTCCTCTGGTGGCTTCAATACTACCGAAATGTTTGCCCTCGTATTCGGCCCCCTTTCTTAAATGCTGTACGTCTGGGAGGATGGACTCAGCATGCTACAACTCTCACTAGGCATAATAGCACTCCCAACTTGATTTTCTGTTTGAGATTAGCCAAAGTTGTAATCACAGTTAGGAACAATCTTCCGAGATGTGACCACTCGTCGGTTTTCCCCCTTTCTCAGTCACGCATATCTCCAAAGTGCAAACATATCGTGATAGGCTTTTTCAAAGCGTGCTCGAAAGCGTTATCATCTTTAGCTCAAGCTCAAAACCGGGGCAGCTATTTTCTTACGAATAGTCCCCCAGCTAGCAATCGACCGGCTATGCGCCATTTCGGGAAATTGTCCAGACCTAATTATCCTAAAAAATGTCTAACAGCTGATCTCAAACAAAATAAGTTCAATGATATGCAACCTAAACTCTGCAAGATACAAGAAGCCACGGTATGTGCGCTGACAAATGATACTCTGACAGCCCTCTCCTTCAGTAGGAACTCAATGCCATTATTAACTAATAAATTTGAAGTTTTGTTCAGGTTGGCGAAAAGAAGAAACCCGCAGCCTGCTACCAAAATTTCCTCCATCCTCTATTTCCATACTTATCTGGTGGACCCTTTAGACNTGCTACAACTCTCACTAGGCATAATAGCACTCCCAACTTGATTTTCTGTTTGAGATTGGCCAAAGTTGCAATCACAGTTAGGAACAATCTTCCGAGATGTGACCACTCGTCGGTTTTCCCCCTTTCTCAGTCACGCATATCTCCAAAGTGCAAACATATCGTGATAGGCTTTTTCACAGCGTGCTCGAAAGCGTTATCATCTTTAGCTCAAGCTCAAAACCGGGGCAGCTATTTTCTTACGAATAGTCCCCCAGCTAGCAACCGACTGGCTATGCGCCATTTCGGGAAATTGTCCGGACCTAATTATCCTAAAAAATGTCTAACAGCTGATCTCAAACAAAATAAGTTCAGTGATATGCAACCTAAACTCTGCAAGATACAAAAAAAATTATTAAAGCAAAGAATTTCTTACTCTAATTCCACTTAGGCCACGGTATGTGCGCTGACAAATGATACTCTGACAGCCCTCTCCGTCAGTAGGAACTCAATGCCATTAATAACTAATAAATTTGAAGTTTTGTTCAGGTTGGCGAAAAGAAACCCGCAGCCTGCTACCAAAATTTCCTCCATCCTCTATTTCCATACTTATCTGGTGGACCCTTTAGACATGGTCGAATCATTTAACTACTTTTTTTCGGCCTCTGCGACTAGCAACAACAAACTTTTGACTTATAAGTCCCTCTTATCTACCTCTGAGCGTTTGTCCGCCACCACTCCGAAATCTGCACCCACATTGCCAATGAAACAAATCTCGCACAGACGACGTCCGGACGCCTTACTCCATCGGCTCTCAGATTTGGAGCCCTTGATATTCTCTTTCTTTTATCCGACTTGTTTAATTGGTACATTAAATACAGTTGTTATCCGTCCCAGCGAGAGCATCCGTAATCACATCAATTCACAAGAACCGGTCTTGGCTCGACCCAGCCAATTACCGACCAATAAATCTCGTCCCAGCAGTGTCGAGAATCATGGTGCAATTGATTAAGACAAAACTTGGCGGTCATCTACCCAACAACAACAACCTCATCAACTAATTTCAGCATGACCTTTCAAACAACCAGTCATGCATGATCTCTACGACTAAAGTTTTGACGCTGATTACCAAGGCTGCCGATGGTGGTACGGCAGCAGTGGCGCTCTTTCTGGACATGACTAACACCCTTGATCTGCCATCCCATTCCAGTTCGCTATCAAAAGTCAGGTCTTTCAGTGTAATTGATCCCTTTTACTTCTCTTGACAATGTAAAAATTTCTTGCATTTTCGACCGCAGTATCTTGGATTCCACGCTGCAGAAAACAGCGCTGGGTTTACACTCACTTAGCTCTTGGGGAATAAACTGAGCAATGAGGTTTTCAGGCGAGAAGAGTTGTTAAACCACTTTTAAACGTCTCATACCACCCAGCTCCCTCAGTTCGGTGGGCTTTCGCGGACCATGCACAATGTGCACTGGATAGACTGTCGAGGTCGGCTGCTCGGTTTGGCATGTTTTGCACCTTCAAAGAGCAGTGTGCTGTTACAGGACTAGACGACAGTAGTCCCGGAGTTGATAATGGATGGAGACGAACTGACAAATTTGGACCGTTTCACCTAACTTGATAGCTACGTGTCGAACGATGGTAGCTCGTGAGTGGAGGTAAATACCCGTATATCCATGGCTCGAGCAGCTTACTCTGGACTTCTGGAGTCGGCCTGATATTTCACTAAAGTTGAAAGGTCGTATGCATTATTCCGCAGTGCCCTCAGTTCAGTTGTACGGTTGTGAGACATAGAGCGTACGTGTGGAAGATGTTTGTCGGCTTGAGATTTTCGACCAAAACTGCATTCCATTGGCGGCATGGTTTTCAAGCTGCCGCTCCTCTCTTGCGGGCTACACGCTCTCTTTTGTGTTTGCCCTGGCGTCCGGTTTCAAAATTTTTACTAGCGTGGTCATTGTCTTGGATACTTTGTCGTATTCTGATTCATTGCCCAAACCACATCAACACGGTTTTAGCGCTCAATTGCGTCACAAATACTGCTCGACAAAGACTCTCGAAAGTATTGCACGAGCGGAAGCGTACATATTTCGTGTGCAGTTGAAATAAAATCAATCAAGCCAACGTCAACAAATGGATGCCCAGCGTTGAAGCAGATTTTAGAGAAAAAGATGCCCGAAAATAATTGATTACCCCAAAGGATCTATGTCACTACAAGAGAAAACGGGCTTTCCCACTGCGTGCGAAAGCCGATTTCCCTGATTAATTGCTCGACGACATGCGTCATTTTCACCAACAGAAGTAAAAAGTGGCCAGTAGCATAAGGTTGCTTCATTCTGACAATTTACAAGCTTTCAAGACTTAGTGCGGTGCATGACTTTCCATTTTCCGCGGCATGGCTTCATTTTCAATGGTGATACCAAATCACTGGCATGTGCGAAGTTATGCTTCAAATCCCTAATCAAATCTTCATTACACTTATTAACTACGGTTGGCACGAGCGTTCGGCAGGCAGGTCAGCACCTTGACTCGGCCTCGGAATTTTCAAATGCACCAACGGGTGTAATTAATTTTCTCTAATCTGTTTTTTATGATTGAATATCCTCTTTTGTAGTTCTGCTTCGAAACTTTTCGGTCTAATATTTCAACGCTACTTGCTTACGCTGGCCAACGACGACCATTTATCCCTACGAGCGTTCCTGAGGCCAAACGAAGAAGCGTTTGCTAGATGTTTCCGCAGTATCTGACCGCAATTACATGTGTGGTGTTTGTACGACGTCCATGGAACTTGTCTAGACCGCGTTAATCCCACGAAATTGTCAAACTTCACACTTCTGTTAATGAACTGTTTCACCGGCAGAAATTTTACCGCTGTTTTTGTGCCGATTTTGGTACATTACATCTTCCAGCAACGCTGTTATTAATATTATACCATTCACTATTAAAACCAATATCGATTTTTCGATACGCTCCTTACGTCATCTGGTCCTGACGTTTTGGTTTCCCTTCATTTTTTACTACTCATCAGTAGAGTAAATCTTGTCTCACAATATTTCCCTTGGACCGTGGTTTCACGGTGGCATTCTACGGAAGCAAACAGCTCTTGCGTGGATAGGAAAAATTAGCTCCACTGGATCAATCCTCCAAGTGAATTGTGATTGGAGATTGGGTGTAGAAGTTCAGCCGATATTTCGGCTAAAGGAAACGAAAAGGCAACCAGTAGGTTTGGGCCTTTTTTGCAGGCATTTACTCTGCAAAAGGTGCTCTGGTTTTGGTTACTACCTCATATCGAGTAAAAGTGAAGCAAAAATCAGAATAAGACTGAAGGACTACAGAGAAACAGAAATATTACGAATCCAATAACGCCACTGGACGCGTTATTCAGCTGTATCACCTAAAGTCACTAGCCATCCCGTTGGGAGAACGCGTCGACCACAACCCAGAAGTCTAACTAGTCCTACTAGCGACAGTCCACTGGTCAATTTTTTCATGCATTTCCCCAAGCTATTGACTGGTCATCTTGACTCAGAGGACAGCCTATGCCAGATTAGTCAGTCTACCGTCAGGAGTAACACGTTCCCGTCAATTTAATCTATTCAAACTCACGGGATCTAAGCAGGCATAATGTTTTGGCAGTTGCACAACCCACCTGTCGAGGCCTGAAAACTGAAACGACAAAACCGAACGAGACTGAGTTCATCAAAATGTGAAGATCCCAACACAATAGATGCACATCCGCATTGTAATTTATAGAACCGATCAGTAATTTGAAAATCATTTTATCTTACTTGTTTTTCGCAGAATGATTCAAAACTGATTAGCTTATTAGAGATTAAAATGGGCAAACAACAAAAATGGTTAGCAGCGATTTCTAGGAGAAACGCCAACGCTAGCTCGGAACAGGCCGAAATGCCCAATATGGCTTAACAGCCAGTCACATACCCTGCCCTGCTTTACAGTAAGTTACTGTCTACCCTTCCAACTAGAATGTCCCCGTGCGTTAAGCTGCAATCCTCAAAACTGGACTGGCCAATTGATTCGCCGAGAGGTAGCGACTGATAACAGTACTACCACAAACAAGAACGTGTCGCGGTAACCCAGATTATTGCGTGGAAATGTGTTTTATTTCGCAAACCAATAAATTCCAGTGTACAAAATGGTGATATGAGAACCAACGGGCAATGAGTGTACAAACGACACAAGCTTAATCGATTGGGAAACAATAAGTAACCGGACTTCTATTCATGGTACGGTGGCGTTGAACAGTTGAACCGATTGCAATAACAGGTGAGACATAAGCTCGGTGATATTGTTTTGCTGAAAATGTTTGCATCGGTATCAACTGGCTACCGTTCTGGGGATAAGGAAGTCTTCAAAGTTTCACGTGATAGTCTGTGGACTAGCTTTCTTCTAGAATTGCCCCCGATAAACTGATGCTAGTAACCTACACAAAAATTCATTCCGGGATGCTCCTGGACCGAATCGAAACTTGTTTTTTTTTTCCAGTGTAATTAGGCCATCAGTGTGTTACCCCTTCGAGATCGTCCAATTCAAATCTTTTCCATCACTAACATTCATGTCGATCGACTCAATCTTCAACCTGTCGTGATTTCTAACTCGATCGACTCAGTATGCAATGTGAAGTTCAGTAATTCATCGTATTATCCTCATATTTGTGGCATCTTCGACGTAATTTATGTAAAAGGTTAAAATATGCTGCCTACATTATTTAGTCATGTGCAACGCGTAGAAATTTCCACCTTATTTTTTCATAGCTTATTCTTCTTAATCAGCCATTTTCTCCTTGCGATTCCCGTTGATCGGTATTGGTTCATTGTTTGTCAGTAAGTAAGTGCCACCAAACATAGACTCAACTCAAGTAGAATGTGTTTGATGTTCTGAGACATGAGTATCATTAACTGACCTGCTCCCAACCCCTATTTGAGTTCCATCTAAGTTGCTTAGAGATTACTGGACAGCTAATCCTATGCAAATGAAAGGTATTGCCCAAGAATTCAGCTCTGGTATTCTCGTAACCTAGAAAGAACTAAGAATTCGGACCGTCCATGATCCCACTCACTGCATGTATATCTGAACGGTGCTTCGCGGTTTGTGGGCAATAAAAGTCATCACAATAGGGTATCTAACACAAGCTGTTGAAGTGACGCATCAAAAACATTTTGCACTTTTTCGGACATTATTCGGGTTAAAAAATAAATACTTAGAAGCATCAAATTCCATGATTCCAGATATAAAGTACGTTTGAGAAATCCGTGCGGTTGGTTCAAACCCGATGAAAAAAACGCCAAACCGATCGAGAGATGAAGCTCGGGTAACTTTGTTATCTTGACGTTGTCCGTTTCAAGTATGATGAAGTTTCAAGTGGAAAATTAGCAAAGGTTAGTAAGTGTGTGCAGAGTTTCTGAATATGCTACACGTGTTCACGAGAAAAAATGATAAAGGCATTTATTTTTACAGTATTCCTTGAGACATATGTACCATTTTTCAATTCATTCTATGATTGTGTGAAAACCGCCTCCATTTCATGAGATTGGATAAGAGTAAGCCAGCTGGCAAGTTGTGGGATGACCCATAGGCAGCTAATGCACCTTACATTAGAGATACAAACGTATGGAAGGAAAATACATCAGCGTCATGCGTATGGGAACGAGCTCGTTGTAGGCCATTCCGGTATCAACGATGATCAGTCCCCTGCTTAGCCCAGGCAGAACACTATAGCTACGCAGCAGTAGACTTGTGTACTTTCGAATGACTGAATCACATGATAAGACATAACGAATGCACAAGTTAATGAGATTGTTTATCCACTAGCTGACTGTTTGGATCGTTTAATAAGCTTCCATTAGTTTTGAGATAATTCCGAAATGTGCTAAAAAGCGTTATTTCTCGCAGAAGGAGCATACTGAATACCTATTATTACTAGTCCAATTCGGATCTCAGAATCACGGTACGAAGCGACTTGCTGTTACATGATCGCACCACTTTAAAATACATAATGTGGTGGTAATATGAAGCTGGTAGCTGTTGTCTCAGTGCTAATAATGAGCGCACAGTTATTGCTCTCTGTCGGTTTCCGATGCTACCTTTCCTATCTGGTTCTCACCATTTTTTTCTAATTCGTAACCTTCTTTCCCGTCGTACGGGTGCGAAAAGTTAGCTTGCGAAAATTTCGTTACATTATGAACTGTTCTAATCATATTTATAAACACAACAACTCTGTTAGTTATCTTTATTATCTCTGTGGCGTAGGTTGGACAAACTGTTTAATAGCAGACCAAAACAACATGCCAAGGGGTCCTTCGGCACTAATGCACGTGATCAACTTGTCGGCAGAATCGCAGAACGACGGGTGATTCGATCACACCTGAACTCATCCGGGCAGGAAATCATATATTTTCGAACAGAGGAGAAAGAAATACCCCCCCTTCTTATTTCACAACCAAAAGTCACTGATGTTAATCCAACCACATAACACGACTGTTACGTGGTACACAACATGGTGGTTGGCATGACAAAGAAAACCATCCCCCGTGAGGTCAACATTGCTATCGCGACCCGGTAAATTTTATTGTCATAACGCCCAGAGGAAAACCAAGGGGTTGAGGTCGCCAGCATAGTAACAAACGACAGTCTTCTTGTAAATGTGTACTGAGTACAAAGCAGAATGAATGGTAGCCCTCCGTAAATCGATTTGTTCCCAACTGATATCAGTTTACCCTGACTTTGGTAAGCGCCGTTAGTTTGGAGAATAAGTCGGCTTGATAATACTATCTTTTTCTCTCTATATGAGGTTTATTCTCAACGGAAATGCAGCCTTTTTTTCCTGTACCACACTGAGAATCTTCCTTGAAGGGGTATGTTGCGTTGCACGAACCAAGCATTATTTAACACCGTAGAACCCGTTTACTTCTATCTCAACGATATTTCACCTAGACGTGATGTGAAGATTTGAGTGCCTCCATGATCCATTGAGCTTTATAGGATGGCCAATCTCATGCTGAAGATCAAGTCATGCCGAGATGTTCAATGAGAATTAGTCTCCTGGTCCTCTAAGTTGGAGTTGATTTGGACCGACGACTCAGTCGAAAAAAACGAGCGAAACAATATCCAAGTGGATGGGTTTATAATCGTCTGTTCCCGGTTCGAGTTCCAGTCGCCTGATTATGAACTTGCACCGCATTTGGTAATTCCCAACAAACTGAATGAAGTAGCTATTCTGCAGTGTTTCTCAAAGAGTTTGTAATGGCGAACTGATCCCAAGTCCTAATTGAAGAACCAGGCTATAGCCAAATTAATTATTAAGTACTTACGTCAGGCAGAAAATCATTTTATTCCGTTTGTAAGTTTTCATACTGGATGTCATTAAAATTACTGTATGAAGCAGATCTCATTGATCTGCGCCAGATTCAGACTTACACGTTGGAACCATTCTTGCTCTTGTCTCCAAATCTTTTGTCACATGATCGGAAAGACCAAGCCGAGGAGCACCCGAAACTCTGCGTTTGAATCACACTGGTATAGAGGGTGATTTACGTTGTTAACAAGCCCCCATAGTGACAGTGAACCTCTCTCGACTGAAATGAACACTAAAACTCCATATTACAGGGTTTGAACTTTTCTTGACAGCAAAATGAATGACATTTTCATGAAACGTGAAAACCGAGGCCACTAGGAGCAAGACGAGTCAATTAGGTGAACTTCCTACCTGGTGAGTCGATGACATTTTGTGGAACTTATTTTGCCTTAACCTACTTCGTAAACATTCACTGTTACAATCGAAGAGAATTCCCTAAACGGCTTTGTAAACCAGCTAGTGAAAGACCAACGAATATATCAGAAATTACTGATGACAGAAAAATAGAACGTAGTCGGCAAGCGTGGAATATTAAGATACTTTAAGCAGTAGGCTACTCTTTGAAGCCTCAACCTACAGAAAGTGCATCATCTTGGTGAGATAGATGTCAAAAAGAATACAATCAACTCCTGTGTGCTTATGGTTAAAAGGGGAGCCAGACTTCATGGTAAGAGGTAACATCATTCTGGCATGATGGGGAATCAAAGAAACAACAACCTATGTAAATGTACGACTTTTGGCTATTGTTTTCTTTTATGAAGACCTGTACCTATTCCCAGCGGTAGAGTGTAAAAGATTATCCTCAGATGACACTTTGGACTACCGATGTAACAGTTTTCAAATGCCCTTCATTGCATGTTTCAGGCATAAACTTTCTGGGTTCGAGTCTCTTGGCCGCAACCCACTTCTCTAGTTGACAACTTTAGAATGGACGAGTGTGTTTGTTTTATCGTCAGTAACTTTATTCGATTGTTTACCATCAGATGAACAAGAACTCATCTAAGACGATTTCCTAGTGGTCATGGCTGCCGAGTCAATTTGAGTGAAATCCAGTAAACTTTGTGTGCATCCGAAAAGGAACATATCCATAGGTCTTATAACTAACAAAAAAGAGACGCCAAGCAATCGCGTAATGTAACTTAGAAAAACGTCCTCGAGAGTATTCAGGAATTAAGTGGGGGGAAGAACAACAAGACATTTGAAGGCTTCATTCCGAACGGATAAAGGTTGATAGTGCCAGTGTGGACAAGAAGTGGAAAAGCGTTGGGTTCATTCATTTTGAAACGGACGCATAGTATCCCGTAAGGATTTTGTGATATCTTGTTGCAAGCGTTGAAGTGTTCGGACACTTCGAAATTAGTTCACATGTAGAAAGATAGAAATACCAGCATAAGAAACGTCAAATATTACCTGGCCTGAAAATTTGACAACCAAAATGCGTTGAAAACGTGCATGTGAAACAGATAAGTACAGAAAAAGAAAAGAGATAGAATGACAGTTGTCATACCAGTGCCTATCACTGAATAAGTAAGTGAAAGAGATGTACTGAATTTTAAAATTAAAAGAAAAATATCTCACTGGTATCAGAAAAACGTAACTAGAACAAGCGATAAAGAATTTATCACGGAAATTAATTAACAATAGTCCAATCAATATGCTGCAGAGGCCCAAATAATAAGAATATCATGTCTGGTTTCTCTTTACTGGACAAGCTTCATAGATTTTAGTTAATCGTTATAGTAGTATGCTGGACTGATGTGATACTACTGATATTTGAAAGCAGTTCACGTCCAGCTAGTAGGGAGCATAAAGTGACAGAAGAATCGAAACAGACCAGCAAACTCGGCCGAACAGAACTCCGTGGACCTCCTAAAGAATGCGAGCCAACCAGTTTCGGAGATGGCGGTCTGTAATTTGAAAACTATTTTCCAAATAGCGTGTTTCCTGTAACTCATTCTTTCAAATGTTATGTGGTAGTTTGTGCTGCCCTAAAGTAACTGTTCCCCGAAACTTAATGGTGCCATTACGTATTTACCCAAAAGTAAAAGAATATAAGCTCCGCTGTCTTGGGCAAATCAAGCCGTCATTACTGGCCAGCTCGAGAAAATCCTTTCACTCATCTAGCATTAAGAGGTTTCACACTGAAATAAAATGAATCTTGGCAAACGGCAAATTTTCTTTTATTTTGTTTTGGGATAAATTCAACGAATTTTCCTGCTCTCTTATGGTGCCTTTCTTCCGGCTATCACTGCCTCTGTGTCTGTGAGGGTATGCTTTCGTAAGGTGAACAGAGTGAATCACCCAGTCAAACAGTCCGCCTGATAATGACCTTGGTCTGTTTTGGAGAATTTCAACAGGCGTCTTATATGACGGCCAGTTTATGTTTAACTTGAAGACACATTTGTACATCAACATTTCAAGGGCGAACACGATGTAGACAGATTTATAAGCACTCCAGTGTGGTACCCACAGAGCATGGCTTCTTCGTTCCAATCTGCTGGATAGTCTTGGCATTGTCATTCGTGCTGCCTGCCAAATCCCCAATGTCTGCATATTCGGTCATCCTCGACGGCTCTACCGGAAATTTTGATTGTCAAAATTCGTATCTCACCCCCTTCTCCCACTAATCAAGACAAGGATATATCACCTTCCTTTAGTCTAGTCATTCATCACCTCTTTTTGTGTGCACCTTCCTACCTAAAGCAAACGAGTGAGATTGCACCTAGCTAAATGTACCACAGATTTATGGACGATTGAGAGAGTTCGTGCCATGCGTGTAATTTGCATCGGTGTGGCTTAGGCGTAGACTTGTCCGGTCGTTCCATTCCCCGCATCATTTAGTGTCACGCCGTGACCTGAAAATGCCTGTCATAAGTCGTACTCCCCCAGGTGATGAGTTCTAACAGTCCGGAGATTTGGCTTGTAAGTGATTGCTTCTCGGAGGTGACCGCGCACCGTTTCTTTCCACCATGACAAACGTGGGCCCCCAAATATGACACATCTCGCTACTGTCTGCACTTCTCCGGCACACAAACATACATAAACCGAGAAAAATCACATAGATAAAGTTCGATTTCACCAAAAATAATGACCGCGGGAAACGGGGGGTTCGTGTGTTATGCGGATGTGAAGCGTTTTCTTTGGATGAGTATTATCGGTGATGCGTAACGAGGAGTTTCATGTTTCGATGACCCCGTGTTCATAATTATCGTGGAAATCATTAGTCCTTTTTAGCATCGGACTGTCAACCGACAGTTTGAAACCCGAGTGAAAAGAACCGCAAATGCCTTGGTTGGACAGTTGGAAATTTGCAGTGCGCCGCAAATTGATGCCGGCCGATTAAGAACACCGTTTTGGAAAAGCGAAATGAGACATCAAGTTGTGCTTGTGAATCAGTTTGCCGTTTTCGAATCAGTGTTAAAAGTCACAGCTAGATAAACGGGCAGTTGCGTAATTAACATGGTATTCAGTTGTCTGATGAAAGTGAATGAAATGACTGACCATGTTCTGTCAGCGAATGTACTCTGTGCATAGTTGTGCTAACTTAGTTATTAGTGATCAATAGCAATGCAAATCCATTGTCATACACCCTTCCTTATATGAGAAGCGATTGCAAAACAGACGATTGCGAGTCATCATAACCATTTGGAGGTTTGTACTGACTCCCGAAAGTTATTTAGACCTCAACATTGAAAAGATTTAATGTTCTCACAGCTGGAAATGTTAAAATTGCCAATTCCAGACCTCCCAATTGGATCATGACCGCGAATACACAGCAATTGCGGGCAGAAAAATTACTACGACAAGTGTTGCAGTAATAATAGTATTCATAGTTATTATTATTATTATTGTTTTTATGGTGGAGGTTTTGGTGGTGTTGAATTTGGTTACGATAGTGATAATGACTACGCTGGTGGCGCGCTTTTTTGCGAGTCTTATACGTCGACTCTGCTCTCACTGAATTTTCCGTGATGACAAATAACTACTGGAGAAACAATAGTAGCCAGATATCGTGAACACCCTCAGGGGGATCGATGGGTAGAAATCCGCAAACCAGTATCAACGATCATACGGTTCTTCACATACCCTTAGTTGCTTCTGTTTTATTCTTTCACCGATTCAGAACTCGCTTGAGTCCCTTCATCTGTATCTTACCTGAGTGTAGTTTATCACGAATTTTAACAAGTTAAATGGAGGTCCTGTGATATGAAATCAACCCACAAGAGTTTACTCCAGTTGATGTCGTCTGCCTACGCAATTGTTTTGTAATAAGAGTTGGAAATAAGACCATGAGCTAGCTGGCATTGTCTCGTAAGTGAATCGTCACAGGACACTTGATATTGAAGTCGGACCGGGTTCATGTTCGGGTTGAAATTCCAATTGAGACCAACAACGTTTCCACTTGGACTCATGTAATATGTGCCAAAATACGGTAAACAGAATTAGCTTGGATTGGGTTGCCCACGAGAGCCTTCCAGAGAGACACATCAAGAACAGAATGAACTTATTCTTAAACCATTGTAAAAACAGGTGAAAGAAAAACAACTACTTGATTAAATGCATGAAGCTATCAATATTCACCATGAACCAATGTTACCACATAACATCAGAATTTCTCCTGTTCCAACTGAACTCATTTACAGCTTTTTTCTTTTTCAATAAACAAATCCTAAGGAGCGAGCAGCGCGGATTCAGTACATTTTGATACGAAACGATTGTGTTGAATGAATTCACGATTATATTATTCATACCGTACGATTCATGGCCACTTCGAGTAGCAAACTATTTGGCTTAGCCTTGGTTGCCAAGGCCATGTGACCACTTTTACAGCACATTAGCAACTCATTTTGCACATGTCCTCATTCTCTGTTCCCCTCTGAAAGCCAAGAACATTAAACAGGAGCATTCCGTTGGTTGGAGTGAGGCACAAGAAGCGACAGATGTTATGCAGGCGAATTGGCACGTGGCGCTGCTTCTCCGATAGGACTTCGGCTAGTCGTTGTTCTGACCTGCTCACGATGGGATTGGGACAAACTTGCATAATTGCCTGTCTCCAGACTGTTCAATCGTTTTAGCCCGATTGTGTTCTAAATGCCCCGTTGATTGTGGACTGTGTCTCAAATTCCCTCGGTCTGTTTGTTCCTATGGTGCTTAGATTAATAATTCTTAACCCACCCAAGCACTGACACCGCCGCCAATATCTAGCGCTATCTTCGGCCGTGTCTTTTGGTTATTAGCGCATAAACACGATAGGGGAGTGCGCGAATTTCTCAAACGGTATACAGGCATTTTGAGGACAACTTCGGTACATCCGCGCGAGTTTTATCCTCAGCCGTCGTCCCCATGCTGTTGTGCTCAGGGCAGTCTGACAGCCACGGTGAAGAAATTCGTCCAAGGCAATCCGAACAAATGACTCAGGCAACGCTTTATCTACGTTGCATTTGAGGTGCGACAACTCACAGTCAGGTCTCCCGTGTCCGGGGCACCCGGTAACAGTTGTTGGGGCGGCACAAAGGCAGCAACGACTCAAATGACCCATGCACACAACTCACAAGTTATCACACAATCTTCTTCTGGTTTGTGGAGAGCGAGAGAGAGAGAGAGAGAGAAAGGAAGAAAGAACTTCGACCACCTGCCTTGAGGACAGCGTTCTGAGGTGGCATATAGAAAGGAGGAATTTTTGGGATGTAAAACTTCCCCTGCCAAATCTATTTTCCCCTTCGTCGACGAGGCATTTAGTGATGGAATCTAAGGGACATAGCAACAACAAACGGTGCAAATTGCGGGCACCCTTCTTCTCAAAATGGATTAGCAGGTGGTGACAATATTCTCCGGTGGTTGTCTGGTTTAAATCACCCTGAGAGGCGCGTTCAAGCTAGATGCTCTGTTTGTGTCACAACTTGTGCTTTTAATATCGGTATATTAGAAAAGAAAAAAGACTGGGAAATCGGACAATGATGTGCACGTAAATTCATGTCGCGATTTTGGTCCACTATTTCACTAGTTTTCGGTAAAAACGTTGTCGGAATGGGTGAAATTTCAGCCATACAAAGCGCCTTTTCAATCGTTCGCAGTGCTAAATTCATCGGTGAGCAACTCACAGCCTATCTGGTTCCACTTTCACGGTATTCAGTCTTTTCTTTCTAATACCGGTTGACGTTATTGATTGTTCGTTGGAATACAATCACTCAAACATTCTGATTCATTAAAATTCGCCCATATAAATTCTAGCCAAAACAATCAAGTTTAATAGACGGATGTCGAAAGTTATTCTGAACAGCTCGGATAAGAAAAGTTGCACGGTAACTTCTAGGAGTTTCGACTTTGGGAAAAACTTCGGCGTTGTACGATCGGTCATAAATGGGTTAAAAATGTGAATTCTGCTCTTTGAAGCCATATTTCATCAAACCACATTGTTTCACTTTGAATGAAAGAGTTGAAATGCCTTGAGGACACATGACCAATTTTAGGGTTATTATCCCTTTTTCCCACCCCCCCTAGTCGGGGAAATTTGTTTTAGCCCATCAGAAATCGAATAAAAACAGGGTGTTATTAATATCATTCCGCGCACGATATAACATAATCCCCCCTCGCGAATAATGACACATTTTCGTCGGTGCTTGTGCTGCTTGATGTGAACTAACGGAAAATTTTCGGGAACACTGTTTGACACTACGGCACTGCCAACTGTTTCTGCTTCATGACCGACTAACTTCGATTACGTGTGGCCGGGGCCTAAAAAAGTTCGATCAACCTGGTAAATATGTCAGAAAACGAGCCGTAATTGCTGCCTCATGCATAAGTATCTTCAGCTAACCGTGAGTGGTTGTTTAAGCATCTTTTTCCACCGTACCGGGGGGGTGTAATGTGTTCTTTTCATTGTGCAAACAACAGTGTACCGTCACGTCACAAATTTTTATCGGTGTCTTGCTCTTTTCGTTTGAAAAGGCACCTATCACATCTTCAAAGGTTCCGATAACTGTTGGTATTACCACTCCGCGATAACGACACCCTGGTTGTTTAAAGTTATCACTGGATTCCAGAAGCAACTAAACTGAAACGGAGAACTGTGGAAAGTCATTTTGGACGAGCCTGTCCCCATTGCACCTATCATTCATGCATCAGCTAACAATCAACCTAGTGGAACTACTGTTCAGTCCCCCATTACGATTATTTTTTTAATGTTAAGTGTATCAAATTAAAAAACAGCTATGCTGTTTGTACGTCTCACATGGTTTCGCCGAACCTAGAAGGTGAGGCGGAGGCGTGCAATGTAAACCACCATTCGACCACCATTCGATGCCCTTCCGACACTACGACTTTCCAATCTCGAACCCGTCATGCTCCTGTGGGGCACCCCAGTTTAACTTTCGATCACTGTTTTCCTAATTCCACACTTATCAGGATTAACACAGACGGAGGCATGGATGCAGTTACCTTTGCACCCCTACCTTAATCGCTGCGCCGTAGCGGCCCTTCAATCAGACACCCCATACACAAGTACCCACACAAATGGACACACTCGAGGTGACGCTAGCCGGATCGCAGTCCGCTCAATTACCATACACCCATGAATAACCACACACACACACACACACACACACACACACACACACACACAGAGGCGTTGTACATATTCGGCTTGCGAACAGATTCATGTGACGTCACACGTATTGATCAGCCTCGAATAAATCCCCAGTTGGTTTGACGAATACACATTGTGCACTATTCTGTCACATCGTCTTGACACCATTGACAATGACCGTTTCTTCTCGAATGTTCGGAGGATTTCATTTGGACGTCCGTTTGGGTAAATTGTAGAATCGTGATCCTAACATAAATGCCCATTGGATGTGCACCTGCCAGGTAGTTGAGATGTGATGTTGGACTGATCCAAACGAAAGGATCCTCGAAGGGCTTGAATGCGGCTAGGACTACCGAAACGAATTACAATGAAGTAACTGGAAAGAATTTATGCAGTGCAGCCAGAATAAATCCTA
>LUCM01008781.1:82981-122957 GCA_008360955.1 Fasciolopsis buskii | reverse complement strand
AATTGTTTTGAAGTTTTACCAACAACCGATCTTCTATCTACTATTTCTCTGCACAAGCTCATTTAAATCTCAACGCATCTAAATGTTTCGAATATCTGTTCTCTCTTTCTCTCTCTCTTGGTCAGCCTACCAATCTGAAACATCTTTCATCAACTTAAAAACAATTACCAGGGTTGGCTCCGTGAAATACCTAGGAGGTGACGAGTGCAAGGTTGTCCTATTTTCTAATTTTTACCCTCACGTTTTTTGACTGAAATGCGACACTGTTTTTGCACGCAAAAGTCCATACAATACAACACGACTATTTGTGGTGAGACTACATGCCAGTGATGTGATTCATTCCAGTGCAGCTTCACTGTAGCCTGCCAATTTGAACCGCCAATTTGAACCGTGGTGACACAATTGTAGAGCTCGAACATGCCTCGAATGTCATTGGACGGAATGTATTTCACCAATCGGAATTCCTTATATTTTACGTACGAGTGTATAATTTACAAGTGAACTCCGACCATGTTGTCCAACTCCCCTGGGCTTCTTGCTGTCTTCGTTTGTGTAGTTTGGGCTGTAGCGAATGTCATGTGTGTCGGTTGTGCACATTCGTGCATTGCTGCTATTGTCTGAATTCCGTAGCACGATTTCAAATGCTAAGACTGGACTATCCCAAATATATTTCGGTTGACCCTTTTCATATTAGTGGAATCGCTGAAGAAAAAGTTAAATTTAATGTGATCGGAGTATTTTGAACTAATCACAATGATTAAAAGTGAAATAGTTCACGTAGATATAATTTCTGGTCGGAAGACAAGAAATGACTGAGTACTTCACATTGAGTAACTTTATTTCTCCCAGTTGGATACATTGCGGCAGTCTCGAGTATCCGGTGTCCAGTAGTTTTCGATGTTTTATGCACTCTAGCTTAGGCAATGCACTTTGCAAATAGTATTCGTGCGAAATACGTGACGTTTGGGGACTAAACAATAGCAGTTTCGTATGAAATTATCTCACACACACAAAATTACTCATGATGCGGCATCAACACTCAGCCTACCATTAAGAAGCCATAGAAACACTGTAAAGTTGTTTCAGCCTTGCGCACCCCCCCCCCTGGCCGAAGTGGAGTGCAAACCCGAGGTGAACAATTGTTAGTCGAGTGCTTTAGCGACTACGCTAGCCTGGAAGGTTCTGATCAGTTTCTTGAATTAAATCACAAGATATTGAACTTATCGGCTAATTAATTTTTCCCAGTCTCTGGTTGCTGGTTCATAGCAAGTAACTTTCACGACAAATGATTTCGTTGTCAGCAGTCCAAACACGACAATGCATTTCGAACATGACGTACAAAGCTTGGGTGCTTTATTAAAATGAGTTTTAGACTATGGAGCCTCGGACAACTCGTCTAACTATGGGATTGGCTGTTAAATTACGACACGAGACCCACAAATTGTAGAAAATGTTTGCACATCTGCTACAGTCATTAGTGTATTAGGACTCCAACACAATCGAACGGATCTGATGGGCATGATCAAACGAGTGTTTTTGTGAAATTTAGAATTGTCTCCTCCGTGCGAATGTTTTCCCCCATTAGGAGTTCAAATTTCTGCACTGAAAGGAAATATCCTTGAATGACAATGTGCTTGGCATGCATCAGACGGAAATTTGGGATGGATAACAAAAGGAAAACACCCCGAAATATTAGGATTGATGGTTTTTGGAGCAGCGGTAAAACACTGTCACCAAATTGGTTGATACATTACTTCGGGTTGATAAAACGACAACTACGGTATTCGGTCACTCTCGTTCACTGTCATACTTTGTGAAAGCTATGTACTCCAACGTCTCGTTACCACAGTTTTCCGAGACCCCTATAACCAGCAACCATCGATGAAATTTTTATTCCACTCGTCAATAGACCGAGTTGAAGTAAATTTCACGCGAGCTACCTCACAGTGCAAACGGGTTGAACATTGTCTCGTTTCTGTTGGATTCACATTCTGTTTACGTCTCTGGGTAAAATAACTTCGGTCCGAAAACAATTAAAAATTGATAACAGTAAGACGGTCCAGTTACTTCTCCGAATTTGGCATTTTACTCTGTATGCAAAGGATTTTTGTATGTCTAGTTCCGATGCATTCGTTTCTCTATCGTTCACTGGACTGTGATTACCGTTTGTCAATCTCTCCCAGCCCCTTACCATTCGGGTGTTGCCGGCTGGAGTTTAATGACTGAGGTCTAACCTTAGCAATCATGCACACCTCGTCGTCACAACCGTGCCAACTGCGTTCACGTCACATGTGGTTTCTCTGTCCCAGCCTCGTGATATAGTGTCAACCGAATAATTGTGCTCATCGAGACTGGGTTTGCTAATCGTACCCCTGATCGTGACTGCTTACCTCCCGAAATGGCTACAAATATCCGACTGTTAACATCATTTTATCACGCGGCACTGGTACAAACCGTCATTTTGACTAGTGACATCAGAAATTTCACTTGTTTATGTTACCACGTCTCGATCAAGTTTAAAATGTTCCATTTTTTGTCCATAGCTCAGCAAGTGCCCAGGAAAAGCAATATTGCAAGCTAGTAACCGAATAGTGACAGTAAAATTCAAACAAAAAATTTCAGTGTCACGATTATATATATATATTCCTTTCGAATAGATTATTAATCTTGCTGACAAATCAAAAGGAACGGCAGGTCGGTTTTTCAATGAAAATTATTTATCCCACTGTAGAACAGCTATATAATTGTAAATAGGACTAAAAATATTGTGAATGGTAAAATGTTTATAACACCGCTTTGTTGGTAGAGATCATAATTTGCCAACGTTTCGATTGTCATATGTAGTCTTTCTCAAGACAGATTTTACAATCCTCTCGTCCGTCAAACTCATAAAAGTTTGATACCCCGTTTTCTGTTTAAATTAGCTGCTAGCCATAAGCTTTTGCTTTGCACAACAAAATACTGAATGAATAACTGCATCAGGTTCTTCATTCAACCTTTTCCGCGGACTGGTTGTCCTCACAGAACGAAGCACGAATTCCCGCAGGAGGTGGTGTCGTGAATTGTATTCCGGGTAACAGTGTTGTGGGTATGCTCGGGTATTCGAGATCCATATTGGACGGTAGCAAGTTCACACAGACCTGTTCCAATTGATTTCGCTTGGGATATCCCTTCACGTAACATCCTTTTGCTGTTGGGCATATATGGTTGTAATGTTTTCACTTGGCGGGGGATCACCGATTGCGCAATAGCCATAGCGTGGTAAATACGAATGCGGATGCACCGCAAAGGTTGGGCAACGGAGAACGTTGGACGTGCGTCTTTTTCGTGAAAAGGGGAAACGGAAGGTATAATGCGATGTGATGTGAGACGTGACACAAGAGAAAAACAACGGTCCCCGATAGTCGAACTCAATAAATAAAAAAAACTTGTGACTGATTGTTGGTTTTGATGACTATGGTCAGCATCTAATGGCCGGATCCCGCGTTCAAACAAAACTACTGATCGACAATCAAGATTATTTACCTTGTTCGTGAAGCTTTGCTCTTCACTACTAAGGGAACATTGGTCTACTGAACATAAGGCACATGGAAGTGAGAAAAAAATAGCTAAATGCTTGTTCGGAAATCACCAAACCTTTTCCAGTTTGGGCTGGAAAGCGAAGACTTACCACCAATAAGAAAAATAGCGCTCGCAGCGAATGATGCGGTAGCCTCAGATTAGGAAGAAATTCGTTGTGTATCTGGTCGGCTACATCTGACAGTCTCCGTGCAAGTTGTACGCTTTGATCTTCGTCAAGGATCACTGGGACAACTGATGTCATCATTGAGCTGAGGTTCGTAATGATCATGATGGCGATAACGATGAAAGTAAAGCAGTAGGTTTTAAGAAATCATTACGAGGAAAGGGGGAAGTAAACTATGCAAAGTTTTCCGGAAGTGCAAAGAAACAACAAAAATAATACTTCTGTTGGTTGGTTCGGTCTAGGTCTGCCTAGTCTCAGTAGGTAAGTAAATTTCCACCGTTATCTAACTAACTAGCATGCATATTTTTCACGTTCATTTAACCACTAACCCAATTCTGAGTAAATCACCAAGTCTTAAAGTTCACTTGTCGCAATAGCGTCTTATATAATGTGTACCGCCTAAATGGTGGAAAGTTAAACTGGTACAGAGTAACTACTACATGGGAAGGAACGAAAAGCTCACAAATGAGGGTGAGCGAACGCTTTTTATACCCTATTTAATGAGGACGTTACACTTACCTAGTCCACGTAATTGTTACTATTACGGCAACCCAGAGGCGGTGAAAATAAATACGCTTATTGTGGTTTGTTTTGATATCCCCGTCACCACTGACCTTGAAGAACTCAGGTCTTCCAGTCGCGTTGTTCGGTGATTGGCTGATTACGTGCACAAACCGGACCAATCGAAACCGAGCAGTGGATAGATCCGTTCATACGAGCGAGTCTGGTTTCTGAACGGGCATGGCAGTGAACAATAATTTCTACCCCTAGGGAAGGAGAAGGGAAGCATTAACGGACGTGGGTGATTTTACTAGGTTTTGCCATCCCTTTCGATCTCGCGTTGCGAAAACTAAGACGAAACCGCGAAAATCCTTTAACAAGTTTTAGAGTGGAAGATCTACAAAGAAGCCTAAAAATGTCGATCCACTTTAGTACCAGCACTGACTCAATGCTATTTGCTGTATGCCGACTACCATTAATCTAGCAATATTACTACTTTCTGTCCAACAATAACGGGAAACCGATGCAACCGTATTTCGTACAGAATTAAGCTATCACACTGACAGGGAATGCGCAGCTCCGTACAGAAAACCATATGTGTATACTTCTGGGATTGTAACACTTGGGAAGTTTGCACAGTTTCGCCGGAGCAAAATATTCTAGACTGGTACATAGGAAGCTGCAGAGATGACATTGCGAAGAAATGAAGTTGGTCTTTTGCAGATCGTTAATCTAAAACCAGATAATAATGAAACCTATAAGGTGGCATAAAAGTGTGAAATCAGATGCATATTAGGGTACAAGAAGAACATAAACCAGATGAAGTTTAAGAAAAAGGACCATCCAGTACATCAGGGAACTTTCCGAGAAAGCTTCTGTATGAAAAGCTGAACAACAAACTGGTGATCCTCCTAAACAGTCATCAAGCGAAGATGGGCGTAGGAAACCAGGAGACATCATTAGTAAAGGAAAAGTAAAGCCTGGATAAATTGCACGAAGACCATACATATGAGGGCTGCTCCACGAATTCCTTCATCGGAATGGACCAAAGGGATTTCATGTTACAAAAACCTGTTGCTGATTTCCTTCAAAGTGGAAAATGTTGCTGAAACCCTGAAAGGACTCGGAGTTGGACTCTAGAGGAGAATATTTGAGTGAATTTGAAAAACTTAATTATCTAAGCTGTTCCATCTCACTTGGAAGTCGTATAGTGTATAAGGAGTCGTCGCGCATACAAAAAGAGTTCGACTGGCATTCGCCAATTCGATGCTTCTGTGATATCGGCGTGGTACCTGGTTATCGATCAGAGGTTGAGTTTACGCAACAGCAGTAAGGTCGATCCTGTCATATAGACCAGAAAAATGGTCTCTAAGGAGAAAAGAACACAGTGGGAAAATTCCTTCAGTGATTCAAAAGTTAGGCCTCAGGTCCATAAGATCTAATCCTGAGAAAAAGTTGTGAATCTTAATCAACCAACGTAATTCCGTTATGCTTTAAGCGCACCCGCAAAACACTTACCTCGTTTTGCTTTATTCTGTGAGTCACGTAGTAGTTGGAAGATGGATGGAGATAGTCAGTCAATGACAAGAAAAAAGGCATAAAATCCCCAAACAGCGGACTGGGCCACGTAGGGTCCAGATGGGTCACCTGGCTGAGTCGACGAGGTACTCCGAAATGGATGATACGGATGGATGTTGCAATCAGTGGCATCCTGGCATTGGAAATTTGTTCTCTTCTATGCAGCCCTTAAAATTCGGAGCATTCAGCTCATATTCCGCTTCCTCAGTTCAGTGATCTTGTGAACAGACAATACCGTAAGGTGACAATAAAAATCAGAGGATTTTTGTGATATTTTAACACTTAAACTGAAATGAATTGAAGTAAACACACAATTGATTGCCTGGATTTCAATGGAGCTCAATAGAAACACCGTGATAATTGTTTCGCATCCATGTTTTTGCAGTGTTCACTTTTCCGCATGAAGAGCAACAATCACAATTTGGCACTGCAATATTACAGTAATTTTGTGTAGAAAGCATCGCAAATACAAAATTATGATTGATCTTCACTGAATATGATGAAATGATGTTGGAAAATGTAAAACAGTGTAGCATCTAGTTTCTTTTACCTTAATGAGACTATTGTTTGTGAGAGGATAAGTTGGTTTCTGGATCGCCTGTGATGGTGGTCGTTTACGTGTTCCTATTTGCACGCCATCGAAATTCAGTTGTTATGCCACCCTCGAACAATAATGCTAACCCACTTCTTTAGCGGGCTGCTAAGTTAACATTTACATTCTGAGTAAGACGGCTACAGTAGCTCCTTTTTCTTGCACGGGACAAATCCGAATTATGAAATAATTCATCATGTGATATCATCGCTCAACTCACCGTAAAGAAACCATGGAAGCACTGTACAGCTGTTTCATCCTTGTTAGGAATCATCAGCAGTGCGTATCCACCGCGCCCGAACTGGGACGCGAACCCGAACAAGGACGAACGATTCTGAGTCGAATGCCATAGCCATTACGCTACCGGGCAGGCTCTGAACAGTTTGCTGAACTTCACCACATGATGTTGCACCTACCCGTGACTGATTTGCACGGTTACTGTCCGCTAGCTGACAGCGATCGACCCCTACTGATAGATGACTTCTCTGCAGGTAGCCTAATTGCGACAAAGGCTTTGGATATGACCTACAGAGCTTGATTACTTGATACATTTTAGTAGTAGCGTAATGGCTAAGGCGTTCGACTCAGAATCGTTCGTCCTTGTTCGGGTTCGCGTCCCAGTTCGGGCGCGGTGGATATGCACTGCTGATGATTCCTAACAAGGATGAAACAGCTGTACAGTGTTTCCATGGTTTCTTTACGGTGAGTTGAGCGATGATAACACATGATGAATTATTTCATGTAAACATTCAATCTCCTACTACTAAAATATATCCGAATCACTTTGGGGGCGACGTCGCTGGTGAACCGAGGGAAGTCGTTCTGCGTTAACCAAGTGTTAACATGACGGTTTTTGAGACCCAGTCATGCTACACGAATTTTGCCAAGCAATGAGGGATCAGTGGTCAATATTTTCCAGCTTCATTCTACTTTCTGTGGCTATCGATCAGTTTTCATGATTGTACGTAACCTTTGAGTGGATGATGGCCGGACAAATGCCCAATCTCTACTGCAAACCTGTTTTATAGCAAGACCATGGGGTTTTGAGGAACGGTAGGAAAGCCGTATTTGCGCAATCTGCATGAAGTTTGACTTCGTCTCTAACTTGGTTTATGGTGCTTGGGTAATCGAACTTAGGTACGTGAACTGGTGAACCTGCTCGAGAGTTCTCACAATGCTGTGTAATGAGTGTTTTTGGGTTTGAGAAGTCGTGAACAGCTTCATTTTAAATGGCAATTACACGTTCTTTTGGTTTCTAGGCTAATGAACTGCACAAGTGGGAATAAGTTGGTCATTTTGCACCTTAATATTGACATTTTATAGTGACACTAGATATTTCTAATCAGCACATCGGCATTAAAGAGTCATTCGCGGACAGTTGGCTTTGCATGCAGCCTCAGGTGTAGGGATAACCTAATCCAATGGGAAATTCATAGAAGAAAAAGGCCAGAGTGGAGAATGTGCATGCTTAAATTTTAGTCTTGTTTTGTCAACCAGACTCCAGTCAATGACCTGGGCATTAGTGAGAGACATCCTAATCAACAGAGTCATATAAATCTAACGGGTTATTGGAACAGACATTTCTATTTTGTAAATGGGAAACTGATCTGTTCTCTCAAATGATAAGCAGTTTGCATGAAACAACCAAACGTTGCAACACTTCAAGATCTACTGCTTCAGGAACCATCGATCGCTGGAAGTCATGCTTTTCGAACAGACCCAAGTGTGAAAAGCGGCTGGCTTTGGCAGAAATCAAGCATGCGCATGGAGGTTATCAAAGAGCCAACCGAAATTCACTCGGGCAAGGCCTCATAGCTCATTTGGTAGAGTAGGCATGATACCAAATTGCGAATGGTTTCAAAACATGAGTTCGAACATCTTTAGGGTAACTGGTGCTTTTTCAATTTCGGTTTATCCAACTAGTGCATGATATGGTTTACGACAGGCTTTGGCCAGAATGAAAACGGAACGTGAAGTGAACAGTGGGCAACGACGGCCAGTATTGTGTTTGTTACCGTTCGTACTACTTTTCTCAATTGTTTATGAATAAAACAATCAAAAATTACATAACATTTACTTGTCATTTAAAATTAACGGGCATAAAGATTAAATAGTGTACCTCAAAATATTGATGTCATCTCAATGGCCAGTGCTGAGTTTACATAACCAGCAGTAACAAACAAATTGTGAGCTCCCATATCGGATTTAGTTGCGTAACTGTTGATGCTGGTTGCTAGGGTCCCTGGGCTTCAGTTCATCCTTGTTATTTTGCGTTGTCCATTTTCGATCGGGCCTCATGTGAACCCCACCGAAGTACAAAGTCCCATGTGCATATTTTTTTTATCCTTTAACTTTTACTTCCTTTATGAAGGAAACAACAGTGTACATCAATTTTCAGGAAGGGGGCCGCGGCCAATAGAGAGCTGCCAAGTGGGGAAGTTGACCGGCGGTGGGAGGATTCGAACCCGCGACCTTCATATCCGAATGTCACAACCTTATCCGTTTGACCACCACCGGCATAAGAATAATAAAATGTGGTACTTTTTCGTCCTGTTGTCTTTCATTTTCTACCATCGATTTGTTCTACGGGAAAAATGGAAAAAATCAAACTTTTGCATTTACTTCAGTGATACCCCCGAAATGAAAAGGGAAATACCGGAAGAACCTACGGGAAAGGTGTGTAATTTATTTACTAATTACATTGGTAAAAATCGCTAAATAAAACTAGTGGTGGCCGAAATTTCAAATTATTCGAGTAGATAGTAACTAGTATAACGAATTAACCATTGTGTGGCTCTCGAATTTACTCCAATCTTAGTTACAAAATAGGCAATAATGGCCACGAATGTGATCGGATTCTGTGTTAATGAATGAACTGGTACTTTAAAATTTGATCATGAAGTGAACTAAACTGTGGCAGATGGTCACGAAAAAACTGTTCCATGTAACGATTTTGAAAATAAGCGTTACTAAAAGAATAGTTTCAACAATAGATTTAATGTGAATTCCCAAATGATTTGTCAAGCAATATAAACTTCCCGCCTGTCGCTGAAATCAAGGAAGCAATGTACAGCCATTTCATCCTTGTTAGGAATAATTGCAGTTTATATCCATCGAACCGGAACCGAAACGAGAACCCAGCACGAACGTTTGTGAACTTTAGCCACGACTCGAGCCAGAGTGATTCTCAAAAGTTCATCGAACATCATTACATGATATAACGCCCATATTCATAACCGGATTGTGCTGGCCACCAACCTTTATGCTTGCCAAATCAACGACGAAATTCTCTGTAGGAGGCGAAGAAATTAACAGAGCCGTTCACAGTTATGCTTATCAAAAGAACAACTGATATTTAACTCACCGTTTTTTGGGGATTCCACCTTTCATGTACAAACCTCAGTTTATCCGGTCAAGATTACAATTGGGAAGAACCAGACACGAGTTGCGTTCACACTAGTGCCCACGAGTGGTGCATATCCACCCTTGCGCACAGAATATGAACCCGAAATTTCCCAATGAAGGAAGTGTGCATCACCACCACCTATCCAGACGAATAAGTCTTGCCGAAATTGTTTCAGATGTCGTCCAACTTGTTACACACTCCTTCCAGTTGGAAAGCGAGAATTAAAATGTTGGTTAGTATGGTAGCTATGCCCCACTGGAGAGCTGCAATGAAAGGGAAACACAAGTTTGGTGCTTCCTGAGTCCAAGGGTAGCCGGATGATCTGATATTTGGGCCTGAAAAGTACAGCCCAAAGTAGCACACTACTGACAATCAAATGAGGGACTGGCTTCTTCCTTTTGGTTAACTAATTTGGCATTATCTCCTTTTTAGCATCTATCCATGTCTCGTGCGATAGATTTATCTTCTCCAGGTTCCTGTGATTTCACTTTGTACGGTTGATTGGCAAAGGTCAGTATCTATTCTCTCATTATCCTGTTGCCCATTGCTCCTTGTAGCTTGAATCTGCAACCCACCGCCCGCTTTTGACATTCCATTCTAGAAGAACTGTTCGAAATAATTCCCCGACTCATTCAGCGTTGCACGTTGAGACAGACGAAAATCCCGGTGCTTGTCTGTCCCTTTGTCTGTGTGTGCATGTGTGTGTATGAACGTGAGCGTTCGAGGTCAACCTTGCATGAGACTGGTTTTTTTCATGGCTAAAGACGTCCATTTTCAGACCCAACAGAAGAGAGAAGCGCAATTCACTCGGTGTCACACTCTGACACATTTGGTTATAATGTGTTTGTTTGTTTGTTTGTTTGTGAGCATGCTTGTGCGTGTCATATTATCGCCGTACCGTCATGTGGGACCACATATCACCAAATCCCACTGCAGTTACACTTTCTTCCATTTCCTACCTGAGCCATCATTTCTAACTTCATCCCCCCATCTCACACACACGCGCACACACACACACACACCCAACACATGATAAGGACCATCTTGGTCAGCTTTCACAACACCGTGTACCACGATTTGAGTGTCATCAGACTGTTTTCATTAACAAACATTTGTGTGTGACGACTTTCTGTTTCACCGTAGATTTGGTGACCATCTTTTCTCACACAATCGGACAGATTCGTTCGGAGCTACTGCCGAATTCGAGTTAGTCATTCATGCCACTGAAACACACACACACACACACAAAACCTACATACATCCTTTTCGTGCAGTCAAGGTTTCAGCATTGCTAATCTACAAGGTAGACTGAAGAGGAATGTCGTTTGGTGAATGACATTGGAGGCTATGGGTAGTTAGCTACAGGTGTCCTACGAGAACCAAAGCGGTAGATGGTTTTTTATCACTCAGAATTACCAGAGTGTAAACTGAACGGCTGATACATGAGATACGCTATTAATCCTCGTGATAAGAATGAAATTAGCCAGCAATAGTCCATGGATGAGTATTTTGTTATTTGTGTCTGTGAAATTGCTAAGTTGGCAGAACTATGGTGACCGAGTAAATGAGACAAATGACATTCGCATCACAATGAGAATAATTCAACTGCCAAATTAACCATCATTGTACAGCTTTTTATGATGTCTTAGAAGGGGTTTGCAGTCAGTTAATTATTACTAACAAGGATAATCATCAACGGGACATGACTGGACCCCGAGAAACTGATGTCCAACTACCCCATGTTTGAATGTTCCATTACCGCCAGTCTTATGCAATCACGGACTATAATATTCGAGTGTTTCTTGAAAATTTAATGTCACTCCCTGGAACACTAAGTAAGGCTCGCCTGAATCGTCTCACTTGCGTGATCAAATGTGAACTCACACAGTTCTGTCGTAATCAGCAATAATCCCTGTAGCCCTTTCAACGACCCATAAAAGGTTCAGTCACATAAGTGAGCGGATATTTTCAATGAAAGATTTCGGAGGGGACCGAGAAACAGTTGTAAATGTGCCACGACAGAACGACGTGAAAAATACAGAAGTCCTTGTCAATCTTTTCATTTACCCGCGGAATCCAGTAGGATAACACCCAAAGTAGTTTCGTTTCCTTTGGAACCAGACCGTGTAGACCGGACCAATATGACATTCAGATCAGACTGTAGTTTGTGCACGACAGTTTTGTGCAGCATATTTTGCCAACGCCTTCCGCAGGTCCATTTTGGAAGTTGTTACCCCCTAATTTGTTGCGGTGGTCAACTTCATACTCACATGTGAGTATGACCGTAACTCAAACAAGTTCAAGGTCATTTTAATAGTACAAAATTATGCAGACATACTCAGTGTGTAGATCGGACAAGTTGCTAACGTCATCCAGGCCCACTATGTTAACTGTCTACAAAGTCCTTCGTTGGAATTCCCCCACGCCGTTAGGAACACGTGTATGGGGGCTTAGAGATCTGGACGGTATTCACACTTCAAAGCACGCAAACCTTTGACCATCGTCCTCCACGCGGTCACCTTTATTCGGGTACCGTCTGCCATCGACAGTCACACAACACGGTAATCACACAGATAGTTTTGTAATTAAGGCCAATATCAGCCAGGTAGTTACCGTGGTTGGACAATTGTCTGGTGGTTTAGTTGGTCTCACCACTCCATTTATGATGATGAAACAATTTCATTCTGATGAGGGGGTGGGTGAGGAGGATTACATCATGAGTGACCTTTAGAGATGTTAATTTGTCAACTTGGTTCATTTAGTACCTAGCATGCTTTTAATCATCGACTGTTCAGAAGCAGGTGGCTACTGGTGGGGTGGATATCCCTCCCCTCTCAATGTGATTGTGAATACTCGTATTCCGGATATCCCGCATGATTGGGGTGCTTGCACAACAGGTGATGTTATTCTCTTGATTCGGTCGAACTTTGTTTTAATGAACGTAGATGTTGTGTGCTCGAGTTTCGGTACCATCGGTTATTCCCCTATTTTGCCAGTGATAAGATAATCATGGCTCTTTTCCTGAAGGTCGTACATAGTGTTGTATCTAAAATAAAAAGTATGACAAGGAGAGACGATATGAAGCAAAAAACCAACATGATCATGTAGTAGAACGATTTCGTCACACTTTACCCATGTTATGAAGTAAGCTGAATACAATGACGAAACAGATGTACAGCTCTCCCGTCGCGTCTCAGAGATTAGACGAATGTTATTACTTTAGGATGAATGCACTAGGGTAAAACATTTATCAGTTATTGTAGGCTCAATGTAACTTTGGTTTCCTGAACTCGTTCAGTTATATGCAATAGAAACCAGGCAGGAATCCGGGAACGAACTGGGACACAAGTACTGTTGTAAATAAAACTAACAGGAAATAAAATTGCACATTTTAAGAATGATCAACTAAGGGGGGACTTGATGGTTCCAGACGAAAGAATCCGATAAACACGTGGTATGAATCAAACGAAACGAGGAGGTCATGATCAAGTTAGTGTGATATATCATCCAAATTCGTGAACCCGTCCAACAGTGAGAACAAGACAAATTGGTCGACAATTTAGAAAACCACTACCACTACAATGGATGGATCTTCATGTACATATGCATTCCTTAGAATAGTACAAAATAGAAACCTCTTATGAAGTGTCGCCAGAAATTGCAAACGCTTCGATAACTACTGGAAGTCCGAAAAATTCCTCATCACCTCAGATTGTTTCTAAATCAACAGTTTCGACAAAATTTTCACATATCCTCAAATCACATTGGGGAAACTTGTCCTCTAGTCTACTCGCACCATCACACCGGTAAGTAGCTAAGAGAACCAAATTAACAGTTCATTCAATACAAGTTCATTCGGGATCAGCGGCAGTGCACAACCGCCGAACGACTCTGTGGGTTTACGTAATCTTCAGACAATGCAACTTAGTTTTCGGCAGTTCATTTGATATTAACGTTGAAACATACACCATCCAAGGCTTTTCAATGACTCTTAGCGGAGACAATGAGCAAAGCCAATCATAGTGACGATGGACTTTTACGCTGGATTCCCTCTCCTACAGAGATCAAGCGAATTGAAGAAATTTTAAGTAACACTTTCACTGGCGATCTGGACTAAGTGGGTAGTGGTCATAGTCCTTCATCGTCCAATCAGTGATGACTGAAATATAGTTGAAACGATCACGTGTCAGTTCGAAGCCAAATCCAGTCTCATTGGTCGAACTCCCCCTAGTAGCCAAACTCCGTCAATTGCTGCCTGTTGTGTGAGGTTTTCTTCAAGTGATCCATCTTTGCCCTAGGTTGTTTCCACTACCATCAAGCGATGAACGCGACCCGCTACATCATGCAATGTTGTCGTAAAAAAGACTATTAGGATCTAACCTGAATGGTTTCCTCACCAATTGTTCGATTCCCCGACTCTTCACTTGAAAGGAACCAGGTGGAAAGCACTGTTTCGATCAATCTTAACGTTTCTGATCTGATCGTGAGCCGGATGACATTACGATTTTTCAGTCAGCGATTCGAATTCATCGACTTGAGTAAGTCAAAATACACAAACATGAAAAACATGGATGAACAAATGTGATAGGTAGCATACGCATTTTCACGGTAAAAATCTCTTGACAGTTACGCAGCGTTGTATATTGACAAACGGCACCAACATGCTGGTTGAGCAAAACAGAACAAATGTTGAATGAAAGACCAGAGTGTGGCTCACAAAACAAAAATAATAATCACTAGTGGCCTGAGAAGCGTAAGAGTGAAACAGCTTCTAATCTGTTTGTCTGAAGATGTCAGCTAATGAATTTTAATGTCAATCTGCGAGAAACGGACAAGACAGGACTTTAAATGTCCGTCGTAATTCTTAAATGTCGGTGATACTGTGCCGTAGCAAATGGGAGTTAACATCCAATAAGGTCGTAAACCTTTGGTCTCCCTTCAGGACTTTATACCTCTAATTTGATTGCATCAAAGGTCATGTGAATTGGTGGGTGGGACCTTCTAAATTGACAGCGGCCATTTGCTATACTGCCCAGTGGCGAATCACGGATTCGATGAACCGATGACGAAGTAGACAAATTTGGACCTGTACAAACGTCTCCTTTTCTGATTCTCGCCAGCTTTTTCCACCCCAGCTTTGGTTCTCATGGCACCAAGTCTGTCGTTAAACATGGGCACTAAATATATATAGGTAATAGTATGTACAGGAATGTGAACGGTTCCGAGGTTATCGCTAATGATCAGGCATCTTGCAATCTTCGTCTAATCATTAGCATACTACTGACCTGTAACACAATCTTCTGCTTTCAATGCCATCTTACCCAAGCCAAATAACACAACCAGCGGCTACATTTATAATCCCCAAAATGAATTGCCGATCCATTCGTGCTGATGTCACAAAACAAGACTTTGGTATATATATATTGTAAGTAGTATCAGGATGAGTGGACAAAATTTGCTCGGGAGCACACGACCGGTTTTGCAGTTATTGTCACTCGTCAGGTATGCGTACCCGGTACTCTCTTATCCAAACATCCTTATACTTGTACATTCCGAATTGATATATGATTCATAATTTATAACGTCTGCGTTTAAGGTTGCATACTGAAGAGAAAGTTTGAAAGCATACGCATACACACGCATACGCACACGCACACCGCCACAAGGACACAACGACACCGGACTAGTGAGTTCAATAAATCCGAAGGAGAAGGAGTAAATGGTTTTAGCATCTGCTTTCGTCACAGCAACGACGATGACGTTGAGAGTTACTTTCACTAACCCTCAGACTTGTCCCACCTACAGGAAACACGTTTTTATCATCCTAATGGTCATCTGTTGGATGAACCAAACGAACAGCATGTGTCCTTTAATTGCATTACTATATTGTACATTTGATCAGGTTTGATCCCGTGTGTTCAGTCGCATTTGGCGATGGAGATGAACGAGACCAAGAATGTTCCAGTTGGTTCAAGGGAACAATTAATGTTGCGCAAAGTACACAGTCATCGAGAAACGTAGATAAGTAAGAGAGAGGGAGAGAATGTGCGTGACTGGATAGATTTGTGAAGCCGGGTGTTCATCTGTTACCGTGCTGTCGAACGAGTTCATTCCATGATGAATTAATGAGTGTTGTGTCATGCAGCTCAAGTATATAACAACCTACGTTCGAAAGTGAGTCAGTTTCACTTAATTACCAAAAAAAGAAATGAACGAAGAACAGAACAGTCATCAATAACGAATATGGCTTTGTCTCCGTTTCCGTTGACAAGCTATCCAAATCTAAAAATGTCCAAGTATCTAAAACGAGTTGTGTAGAGTGACAGTTAACCTATGGGACTCAGATTCGGCAAGATTACTTGAGCACGTGGTCTCAACCTCAAACTGAACGAACCAATCCGTCATCAGGGCCAATTGGAAACAGTGATTATAAAATATAGGATATCTCAGCCATCGGGAAGTATTTAATGGGCTAAGGGCGGTAATGAACCGAGTTACAGATAATTATATTTTGTCACTGTGGTTATAATCCAACGGACTCATTATGAATGGAAATTATTCGGTGATTTTTGGAAACTGCTTTCAAAAATGCTCAGATTATCTGGTTATGACAAATACATTCATTTGAAGGTGTCCCAGGTTTTTTTTTTGGAATCATACAAAATTTGCTTCTTTGATCTTGTGCTATTTTTCTGTTCCCATCTAAACTCAATATTATTCAGCACCAAATGTCAAACCGGGATAGCGTATTCTCCCTCTGTAACATCACTGAAGTGATAGGTGTTGGAAGAATTTGAACCTGATGTTTTCCACCTGGGAAAAATGCTTTCTGCCTCTCACTGAACAAAATGAACAAAAAGTATCGATTCTACTTGAAATTTGGATAACGCTTGAATATCTGACATCGCCTAGTAAATAATTGGGGGAAAAACATGGAAGCCATAATAATAAAAAAATAATTGCAGTCTTTCACTTCCTTCATTAATTTCACACGAAATAGACCGGGTCGAGAACATTTAACAAGCTGTCGAATAGACAAGCAACCGATGGAAGTGCATAAACGATATTCCATTTCAAACGTCATAACATCCAGTACATAATGATTGATTTTGTTCTAATTTCACTATTTAATGATACCTATTTAATGATACCTCATTGTATTTTCCAATCTGAATACTAATCAAGTAACATGGAATTTGGAAAGTGAGGAGAGAAAACAAGCGAACTGGTTTGTTGTCTTTACTCTCCCTAGGTCCGGATTTTATGGAAGAAGAAGAACGAGTAAAAAAGATCTCATGGGGATAACACTTGGTATTCGTGACGAATTAACAACTTGCATTCAGGATGGACTAAATTCGGTGTACAAATCTTTTGCACAGTCATGATAATCTGTCTGTTATTCACAGGTTTAAGCACTACGAAACATCGATTCATGTTTGCAATTGCTGAAATGGAACTGTTCAAGCAGATATCGAATGTTTCGTCAAGGGGGGGATGGGTAGATGGGGACTATTGCACGCCCAAGAGAGGGTGAAAAACGGACTTTTGAAGATGTCAACTGGACTTCCGGAAAAAAGCCGACACCACTGGGGATTTGTTGAATCAGTCCAAAATTCATGTCATTCACTTTCCGACTGTTCGACACGTGTGTATAGGTCGCCCATTTTTGCTAGCGTATGGCAGCGGACACAGTCTGTTCACTCGATTCTTGCTAATCTTCAACCCCCTCTGCTCCCGACTCGTGAATCCGACGCAGGGGGGCCTCGGTATGATTCCTTTTCGTGATTGTATGAACTTTGCAATATTGGCCTGTGTTTACTGCCTGCCATTCGAAAGCACGGAAGGACGTGATAGAATTGGATGTTCTACTTTAGCACACTGCTGCCAGAGAAAAACCGACGCGCCGGTATGGAGAGATTTGTTTGCGTAAATGATGCTAGTGGAATTACTGTGGCTGACAGACGTTTGTAAACAAGCGATAAGTATTTGCACAGGACTGAAATGGAGCAGAAAGCGTCCCAGTGTTCCGGTGGTGTTAATGACATGTCAGCACCACTGGGCAAGGTCGACTGAATGAATAGAATGAAATATGATATATTTATTACTATTCATTTTCACCAATTTCTTTCTTCCTATGATGGGTGCGAGAAAGTAACCGAGGTGAGTTGTCATCTCGACGATTTAATAACACTTCCGGAAACACTATTTTATCGTCCGGTTCCATTTGAGGAATGAATTTTGGATTCGTGAAAAGGTAATTATGCCTATTCGGCCAATAAATAGTGACGTAACGGCATGTCTATCAATAACTGAAAGCCAACTTGGATGTTTCGCAATATGCTACTTTCCGAACGATGATCACCGCACCCGAAGAGACTGTCAAAATGAGACAGAGGAGAGTAACAAAAGGTTTTGTGGATTCGAACGTACGACTTTGACCGCCGGACGGTGTACAGCCGTATAAAAACTCAAAAAGCAGGATTAATCAACGATTTATTAGCTTTATTTCAGCGATGAACAACAAACAAGAGGGCGGATAATCGATGATGTTATGCGAATATGAAAACACGTACGTTTTTAATGGCTTGTTCAACATATAATATGGTTTCTTCGCACGGTTCCGTGGATGATTTCCGTCGTGTTCAAATCACATGAAGCATGGAGTTGGAAGTGCCGGGCTGGAATATGGTTAAAGTCGAGTTGAACAGCCTGATGTCCATGTACATTTGAAAAATTGATAATTCCGTGTTTAGGGGTTGGTGTTCCATTTATAAGTGTTTAAGTTAGGAAAATTGTGAATGGGCAGGTGTACTAATTCCATTTGAGAACTTCCCGACGGAATTTGTGACCTGACGTTGGCGGCCAGCCGGCCAAAACTGCGACCTGCTCACACGCACACACACACACACACACGCACACACACAAACACACACACACGAATAGATAGACTGACTTTGAGCCACGCATAGTTGACTTCCCGTGGCTGACACCTGCGACCACTTGATATCGCTGCATCTGAAAGCTCTTGTGAACGTCTACCAGATATGAACCGTTCAAAATACCATGTCGAGCTAGGTACATATAAGCCTTGGTGATGATGATGTTGATTTTGTGGAGGTTGTTGTTGTTGGTGTCATTGTTGTGTTTTGTCCAAAGACCAGAAACTCATCAGACAGAAGGGGTCTATAAAAGCATTATGCTACGGTCATTTAAGTCCTACGTTTGTGTGTGTGTGTGTGTGTGTGTGTGTGTGTGTGAATGTTTGGTTGGTCTGGATAGGGAGGTGCTTTGGAGATGATAGATACATGTTTTCATACTTCCATCTGCTACAGGTTTTCATTCTTTGAGAATTGCTGAAGTCAGTGTCTGAATTAAGAAATCCATCACACAGTTTTATAGTTTCACATATTCCCAAGGAAAATGGCCATACAAGTATCGTACACAGCAGTTTCATTCCGGATGGTACGGCTCGTCAACATGACGTCTTCCAAAGTCCATGCCAGGACTCAAAATCTGTTGTCGTGTCGTACGGGAAAATTCACTCCATAACCACGAACACGTCTTCCGTGGACCGCTGCTCAACAGCTGATTACGAGCTAGTACATGTGCCAAACACCGTCTGGTTTCAAACGTCAATTATCTGTCAGGCATGCATCAATATCACTCGAAATGCAGGAAAAAGCCAGGCTAGAAAGGCATAAAGCTCCAAACAATTTTGAAGTAACGTATCTAAAATGAATTGATTCATGGAATTTTGTAGTACTTTTAGGGAAGGAATTAAAATTGTGTTAATAAGTGTCACAATACAAATCCATCCGATTTAAGGCAGCCATATGAAGATGAGAGATTCAAAAGGTTGCCGTACTGAAACAGCATAGTGGATTTCTACGTCCATGTTGGTTTTTCACACTAGTATCCTTAAAGCAGGTCATCAGGATAAAATTCCCAAGCACCAACTTGTTTTTGCCTGATGATGAGCCCTGGTGATATGCCTGCAGCCCATGTGGATCCGCGTATTCGCTTTTGGGGACATCACTGGGAATGGCAGAAGTCGGTCAAAATTTATAATTGATTCTTATCTTCTACCGGTTTTGTATTACCAGTAGTTTCCACAAAAGGGCTCCAATCTGTGAAGGACTGTCGAAATGAGGAAGCGATCGAATACGGACTTGTGTTGGGAATGGCTCCGGTAATTAAATGAACACGAATGAAGCAAAACACAGTTTTAAAAAATCAAAGCTTATTTAAAGGACTAAAAGTTCTTCTCTGTTAGTGAGCGGGTTTGAAATGCCCCTCATTTCTTTCCTTGTCTCCGTATCCTAGCCCTGAGAGCGGACTTGGTACCAAATCGTAGCCGTTGTCAGGTATGTGGGTTCGAACCCTATACTTGTTAATATCAGCCTTAATGTGTTCCAGTTTTGAATAACTATTAGAAACAACAGTAAGGGTAACGACAACAACAAAAACGGCGAAAGAGAAAAACGTCAAAAACGAAAATGGAAGTGACTCTAAGCAATCTTGTACTTTCCAACAACATCTAATTAGTTCTGACCTTATATTTTTGTGGAACTTCCATGAAACGAAACTTCCCGAAATTTTTATGTCAAATTACACATAACAACAAGTATCTAAATGTATTAGTGTTATCATAAGTACTGTGAAAATTACGACTAGCTTGTTAGCTACGGTCAACAAGGAAACATGTCCACGGTCCAGTTCCGTGGCCGAATATTCATCATGGCAGCCACAGCAACGATCGATCACCCGGGCTGGATATGTTGTCAAACTGTTTTGCTGGGTTTATGTTCTTTCGGGACAGATGGATATCCGAATCGACTGAATGGACCGATCCGCAACCATACTTACCACGTCACACTACATTCGGTTATTCTTGCATGCCCTGGGAAAGCTTGAAATCAAATAAGTCTTGTTTCTAGAGGTCTCGAGTCAAATAAAATACAAGATCATTGTGCACTACTTGTTTTTATAACCAGTATTCTTACACTGAAATGCTCCAGTTTATTGGACTTGATCACATGAACGATACCATGCAATCTTTTGTCATTGCGGTTGAACAAACAGTTATGCCTTGTCGATAGTCCTTAGACTCTTACTCGCAAGCAAGCTATCTACAGAGAAATCACTTGTCGTGAAAGTCAACAATTGTACACCAGAGGCTAAGGACTAGTAACCGGTAACTGTCATTTATTGTGATGAATTTCAACAAATGGCTAAGAGCTCGATGGACTTAGAATTCATGACCTTCGACTTAGACTCAGCCGTGCTAGTTTAAGGTCGTTGGATAGTCGTTATTGTCACTAACCAATAGGTGTTCAGTACACGTTATAATCAGAGTGGTCGTGATTAGTAGAGCTATATCAGGGACATTTTTGGAATTCTGAGATGCTATGGAGGTGTTATGGGTAACCGAAGGTTAATTTGTGCAACGATAAGCTGGAGCTGACAACCGGGAACTAATCGGGGACTTGCCGTTTTCCTTGGAGGTGTTTTGACTGAGGAATTATGCAATGTGGATGACACAAACGCCTAATGTCAACTCACTTTAACATTGGAATTCGCTCGGCAAGTCGCTACCTAATAGAGTGGACCATGCAGCTAGACGGAACTGACAGCACTCAAGCGGCAGAAGTTACGACTGTAAAAGCAGAAATATAGTTATCTGTAATATTAGAACAATGATAGGAAGAAACGTATGCTCATGATATTTTGACCATTTGTTCACTTATGACTTTTTAGCTCTACGTAGGGATTTAGCCCAACTTGTCTTGGGGTTAGACAGTACAAGATTGGATGAGTTCGGTATTGGTCCTCTAGAACTTCCATTACCGACTGGTAGTGTAAACAGCTTCTTTGGGTGATCATCATGTCTCGTTAAGCATCGTTTTGTGTGTTCACCATGTACACATCAATTAAAGTGTTGCTGAAATTTGGGAATATTTTTACGGATACCTGATTTTTGATAGTCTGGATGTCTGAGTACAGAAACTGTAACATTTGCGAGAAAATAAACAGTCACAATTCGATAAATGGCATTTGTTATTAGCTTCGCGGATGTAACTTATCCGCACTCTCGCCAGTCACATAACCGCTGTCCAAGGTCTGAATGTCGACCAAATCCTGGACACCAATGACGGACACGTTCCTAATCTTTGATTACACTGACAAACTGCCCTGAAAATTGTTTGCTCTTTGTCCAATGCATCTGACCAACAGAAACTAAGATGATCAAAAAAGTTTGATGGGAGTTTCGTCACCCTGAATGACAAACAAATTTTTGTTGATCAGCTGTCAACGCAAAAGCACTGATATTGTTGGATGGAGAGTTAGAAAACAGCCAAGCGCAACAAGAGGGGTGTGGTTCCAACGGTGGTGGCTACAGTGGGCATCAAGTTTCACCGAATGACAAACGGGAAGTGAGACTCTGAACCGATAACCACAAGTCACGCTTTCGATCTCGATCAAGGTATCAGTTTCGTACTCTATGACGTGGTATATTGCTTGGTCTTTGAATATCTGCAAAATGACTATTGGTGAATTAGCAATGGCTATGGTCATTTGCCGATTTCCTGTCGTTCAATGGGTCAGCTGAGTTAGCAATTGACAAAATTAGTCAGACAAGTAGACAAATGAAATTTGTTAACAAATTAAGGCGGCGTCACCTTCATGTTGAAATGTTCAAGCAAATCAACAAACCATGTGTTGCATTCGTAAGTAGAGCACACAGAATGTCGTAAAGAACTTATTTGTACGGTCTGGAAATGTGGTCAGCATTGTTGTGTTTGAACGCATCGATAGCCACTTCCCGTATTCGCGGCCTACAGTATATCGCAGATCCCTTCGTGCAGCCAATATATATCTGTCAATCAAATAAGAACGAAAAGTAGCGAAACGTCAGATTGAACCTAGAACGGGAATTAGTCTGGAACCAAACAAGTAGCCATTCACCGAAACGATACGATTAGCCTACAGAGTATGGTCTAACTATCCATTTTGCACGAAACTATGTAAACCCAGATTTGTTTGTAAATTGGTATTAGGTTGAATCCATCGATCAGAGGCTGAATTTCACACAAAATTATTAATCACGTAGTGCTAAAGTTCAACTCACCCGTGAAAACCATGGAAAAATCCAGTGTACAGCTACTTCGTTCATTCTGGGAATCATAACCAACGAGCATCTCTCAAGCCCGAAAAAGGAAGCCAATCTCGGAATGAACGACTGTTCGTAGAGCAATTCAAACACCAGACTATCCGGATCGGTGCTCAAACCGTTTTTTAAATCAACACTGAGTTTGACAAAGACCTGGGGCTAGGGTAGGGCTCCAATCGACTAATGATTGAGATGCCCACAACCCGCAGAGACGGTGCAGTTAACAGCTGGTCAACATGATTAACGACGCTATTTATGGGTGCAGAGCAATGTTTCACTTAGTGATACCATCCGTTCGGTCAATGGAAGGCTGCTAGTTTGATCTCATCCTGTTGTCTCAGCAATATATCACCAATTCGGAGTGTACAAGTATAAGGATGTTTGAACAAGAGAGCACTGGGTACGCACACCTGACGAGCGGCGCTAACCGCGAAACCGGTCACGTGCTCCCAGGCAAATTTTGTTCACTCATTCAGATACTACTACTTATGATCCCATATATATATATATATAATCTCTTGGATGTATCAGCCCTGTATATTCATAATAATGACAACGAACAAGTGACTCTCCGTTGGTTTCATTTCATCAATGTCACACTTTCCATTCATAATCTGGACATGTTTTCCCAAGTTCTCATTTGCCTCCGCGTTTTCACATCGATAAAATCCCTTGTTGTCATTCCGTGGAAGGTTTTCAATTTTTGCTCCGCTTGAGACTGTTTTCATGCCTAATGGGGGAGACATGATGTCCCCTGACCACTCCTACCCCAAAAAATGTGAAGCGATTCGGCCGACGAAAGTTCCAAGCAGCAACGACGACACTGTCAAGGATTCACCCTGTCCTACCCAAAATGAAATTAATACTATCGACCCCCCCTTTGCTGACCGACTTCTAAGCGGTCAAACTGTCAAGCATGTATGGAAGAAGATTCTGATTAGTTCCGTATCGAGTTCATCACAACTCCGTTAATCCGGCCAACCACATTCGCTTGTTCGCCACAATATTTTATTGGTTGTACTGAGGTAGGACCTATATAAAAGAATGGACTTTGCAGGTTTTTCAACACTGCCGCGGTTGAAAACCAATGATACTATTCCCAATCGGAATAACATCATCCATTCTGTACAAAATACCTCTTCGATCTTTGTTTAACTGACTGAGCTTATCAGTCCACAATATGAATCTATTCAACCATTTCCATTTCGTCCACTAGCCTCGCAGTAGTGCATTTGATGAATTATCTTAATGAGTACACTTTATTCGTACATTATTAAACAACTCTGTGATGTCTGTAATATTCATATTTTTTAGTCGTTCCTCTGTTTTCGGTTAAATTCACAAATTCCATTGTTTTGAGTTCCCATTGTGTGCTAGCTTGTCTTACTGCCTTAGTTGACATTCAAAACCGCGTACCGAAGACCAGCCCTCTGCTGATGATCTCGCTCTCTCGATCTGATAATCTGATTATTCTCCGGAGAAATAATATTCTTCTTTTGATCACGTACCTGTAAACAAGGCTCCAGACATTACCAAACTACGTGCCAACTTTATTTGACTCATACTTTGATACTTTCGGCATATTTTTGCCTAATCTCTTTAATGTATCATGGAGGATGACAATCTTTTATTGCTTATGTATGCATATATTAAACAATACAGTACGGTCCAAGCTGACCAGGTGTTTGTGTTATTTTGTCCAACAAACGAAACTAAACCACGGGGATTATAGAACATTGCCACCACTAATAATAATAATGCTAACAATAACCGAGGAGAGCAGAAACTGTTTCGTTTTGGTCCGTTTTATTGGAGAATTCTAGGTGCTTCCCTTTTTATCTTTTAGGATCTGTCGGAACACATCTTATTGCTTGTGCGAACAAATTGTGGAGTAAGGGAACGGGGACGACAATTCCAAAGACTAGATTTTACGTGCAATACATGAAACAAAAACTTGTACGCACCTGCAGTCCCACGTAAACACACACACACACACACACACATACACACACACACACACGTGAACGACATCTGAAAATGAAGGTCATTTTCGAAACGTGGACTGACAAAGTCATGCACAAGACCTACTAGCAACTTATGATGAATGGTGTAAGATCGAGATTTTCATGAAAGTACCGCCCACTAAACCGGGTGTCTTGTACACGGAGCCAAAATGATTTGTGGCCTTATTACTGAATCATCCTTGTCAGAATAGTTTCTAAAAATTCATTTCCTACTAGTCCTTTTCTTTCTCCACTAGAATTTACTCATTTCGGAAAAGGGATAATAAATGGACTAATTTTAACTAAAACGAAATAGTAGACGTGGGCATTTTATAAGTTACTCCCCTTCCAAAGTGCACTTGTGAGTAATGTTTGAACCAATGGTCATCGTTGGTTGTGAATAGTAACCCCGCCCACTGACACACTTGACATAATTAAGCAAGAACAGAGGTAACACTCGGTTCCAGTTATAAGTCCATTCTATTTATACCATTTTTAATCGTTTTAGTTCCTCCGTATCGGCCTAAACTAACCGTAAATTGTTGAATGGATGAACACATACCGGTTTTCCGATAGAGACGGGAACACGGGAGACCTCATCCAGCGAACAGAGATCAATTAAACCTCCTTTCGTGCAAGGTCAAATGGGGCAGGACATAACACATCCGTTGAAGAGTAAATACTGCGTTAATTTGACTAGAACGGTCATCTTCATTCAGATGCGCATTGGAGGAACTCGTGAACTGCCGTTGGATTTTGGTTACCATCACCAAACAAAACCGTGTGGCTATTTGCTTTGGTCTTGATTGTAAACTTATCCTCGGAAGGGTTCGTCTATTATTTGTACTTGAAATCGTAAATCAGAATTCAGCCACTTGCAACAACAAACGGATACAGATTACCTGTGCAAATGAATACAATGAGAAGACCACAACAGCTAGAAAATACGCATGTCGTTCAGTTACAAATCATATATTTGTATAAAAGATAGAAGGGATCTCGATTCGTGGAATACATCCCGTCCTATGGAATTCACGATCGTCAATTGCAGTGGCCCTGACTGTCAGGTTGTTTCATCTGGCTAGCTCGAAGCAGTGCTGGATTGTATCAGATGATTTCCACGTAGACTCACCACAGTTAACCACGGCAATCTAAATGCTGGCGAATTACAGTATCTATAAACAGTTCACGGCTATCATCACAAGAACACGGACAACAAGGTAGGCTTACTTTGGTCGTGTGCCCTTGGATATTAACTGCCTACCGGATAGCTAACTCTTGTTCAATGACCTGTGTTGTGTGTGTGTGTGTGTGTGTGTGTGTGTGTGTGCAATTTTTGGCCTCAAAAGAACCGGTCAGTCTATCTCTTTGCAAAGCGGATTGGAGTAACAACGCCTTGATGCGATCCGGAATATGTCGAGCATTTTACACGTCGGCGTTTAGCTCTGTGCACACAACTGTAATTGTCTTGAAAGCATACTGTAAGTAGTATCTGGATGAGTGAACAAAATTTGCCCGGTTATTGTCACTCGTCAGGTATGCGTACCCGGTACGATGAGGGTAGAAGGCTAGTAAAATGCACCTTTCCAATACCAACGAATATGTAGACTAAATTAGTACAGTAGTTAGGAGTTAATAGGTATTCTTAATTTTAATGAAGTGGAATTCATTTCAACCTTTTATTGTCTTGGTCATTTCACTCGTGTGCGCGCTGGCGTTCATATACCAACCTTAATTGAGTTCACACTGTGTTGGCCTTGTAAAATCTGAAAGCTTGGATGACGTACCCAATTACGTGTCACACCTGCCTGATCAGATGCGTACGACGATGCTAAAAGTACTTTTGCTCCATTATTCCATCAGCTCGCACACATTTGGTTTCCAGCCTAAAAGCAGGTGCCCAAATGGTCATGTGCGTTTCGTCCCTACCCAATCTAGTTTGGCGTAGTTAATTGCTTCCGATCTGTCCGTACCCCTAACGAGGAAAATGAAAATACCGAACCTGCTTCCAGATATTGCTTATATGTAATGCAGGAAACTTTAGCGCATTGATTTTACGGTGTGCTTGACTGGAAAAGGTCCAATTGATCTGAACTGCCGAACGAAGTCTGTTCACATGTTCATGTACTACTTCGGGATTCTAGAAAAAAAACTATTTTGCTCTAAGTTTGTAATTTGACGGAAATGTGAGCAATAATCATGCGAACAAATCACGAAACTGATCGCCGTTCACGATTGTGAAAAGCCGACCAATATAATCCACAAATCCAACTGAATAAGCGATGTGAATGTCAAAGTGCTGTTAGGATATTTTTCAGTTGACTTCGGAATTATGCCAGAACAACATGAAAAAATATGCGAAAGCATTCCTGCCTATCACGAGGTCTGGCTAGCATGGTTCTGCTGGCAAATGGTTGGACAATAAATGCACAAATGGTCACTGTACCTTACAGTATGTACGCGCAAATAAACAGGTCTCAGATCCATGTGAACCAGATCTCAGTAAGTCAGTCAAATGGCATTTCGGAGTAATTATGACATAAGTCCTAAGCACAGTGTCTTGTACACAATAAAGATGGATGCACATAATCTAGTGCGTTTATGAGTTGGAATTCGTTCGATAAATTCACCCGTGATGGTCTTTAATGGGCACAGGAAATTCACTCTCCGTTTAACTAAATCCCTTTGCCTTTTTTCGTGAACATTACTTACCTCACGTGTTAATAGGGCTTTTGGTTTTCACCTGATGGAGTTCACCATGACCATTGCGGGATCGAAAGGCCACACCACGCTGACATGGGCCCATCTAACCACGGCAGGTGGACAGACAGTCAGGTACGCTGCATGCATTGGAGCACATGGACTGACACACGCAAGCCCACTTCCTCCGCACACATGCTGCTTACTCGTATGACTTGTCCTGCCCCTTGTCACGTGACATACACTCGTTGGTTTTATCGACTTATACCGGATCGATCACTAGCTCCGGATACATGCAAAGACGCATTCATCAATTCAGCAATCGACTGGCTCAGTGGACGGTTCTCCTGTGTCCCTCAGTGGTGGGCTCATAGCGATGGTTTCTATTATTTAAAAGTCTTGTGAAACTATTCAACTCCTAGTCATAGACACCATTTGAGCGACTTGTCGAACAACAGACATGACTAACTAAGGATAATTTGATATCTTCGTGTAGCTAGGTATTTTTTAACGTGAATCCGACTGTCATCGTAAAAAAGGGAATCTTTGTGTTAAAGCTCAAATTGTAAAAACTCGCCGTTTCCGCGGCCATTCAAGCTCATCCATGACGGAAACTTACCGACTGATACAGCATCCACTCGACCAGCTGAACCAGTAACGAAAACGTCATTAAATTCAGAGCTGCCGGGACATCCTACTGGTGGCCGTGAAAATCCGATAGCAGAGATCGCGTGGTTTTGCGCTTAATCAGTTTCCTTTAACTGAAATGTCCAAACAACGTTCGACGAGTTCTCGAAGTTCAACTGGCTCTCGGCGATCAAGCTTATAAGGTGACAGCGTTTGGACCTGGAGGCTGCCGGCTGAAATCCTTCCATCCCCGGTTAATTTCCCCATTTGGTAGACCTCTGTTGGTCGCGATTCGCTTCCTGAAATCTACGTACAGTGTTATATCAATAATGAAAGAAGCAAAAGATGAAAGATGATAGAGAAAATGCGGTATGAATGAATGGTTCATGTTTTTACTCATGGGTTCTCTCAAGACCAAAGACTTTCCATATGGGGATCTTAGAACATTTGCCAAATCTGCTAAAGAACATGTTCAGTGAACAAGTCAATTTTCTTCTGGACAACAGCAGTACGACAATACTTCGAGACTTAATAAGCTATTAAATTCGCAAGCGCCGTGTGTGGAGAGCAATTCAGATTGCTAGGAGTTATGATTACTTATTTTAGTCCAACAATAGTCTGTAAATATTATTTCCTGCTTACCACTGTAAGCGGTAGAAACGGCTTCGTCTAAATCAGAAGTGACCGATTATGGCACACAACCGCTGGGCTCCAAATGGAACTCGGACCGGGGATGAACGAAATTGAGTGCAACAACCCAATCTCTAAGCCTTCCGGGTTGGATCACGACGGTTTATTGAACATCGATAATATTTGACATGACATAATCATTCACCATTGGATTTCCCCATGATCTCTGACCGCAGTTAAATATCAACCACGAATGACTACTTTGTAGAAAGTTAAAATAATGCAAGACCCTGCAAAGTTTATTTGCTTGACTCGTTAGTAAGTTTCGAAATTTTGGCAGAATATGCACATTTATACTGTGTCTCTTATTCGCATGCAATTTTGGAATGATACGGATGTTGCATGTGTTCACAGTTTTGTAGCAGTCTCTTGAGTGTAACAAAGCTAAGGAAACCATCAAACGATGTTCACACATCCCTAATATCATTCACCTAGATGAAAATCCATTCAAAACAACAGATTCCTTGTTTCTGAATGGCTTTTGTACAAACCAATGGATTAACCCTTTACAAGATTAAAGATACCAGCTTAAAACAATTCCCTGTCGTAGAAAAATTCACCTATCACGAATCACGTTGCAGATCAACTTAATTTATTGACAACGACACCAAAGGGCTTGCATCATCCTAGTCAGTGCACCTAGCATTTGACCTTATCCTTTAGTCATTTCTTCCTATACTGTTTGACAGTTTATGCTGCTAATAGCACAAACAGTTTCATTCCTTAAAAATTAGGCTGAATGGTCATATTTCATAGCTCCAATGATCTGTAGCCGTACTTTAGACACCCCCTTCAGACACACATGCACATACGGAGCACCACGAGCACAGTTTGCAGGCGCGGACAATGTGACACGCAGTCATTTGGTCGCAGCCTATGACACATTTTGCCGAAAACCAGACAGTTAATTGCAATTAGTCGTGCGCCAAAAGTTCATCACTTCTCCAAACCCCAACAACCCAATTAACACGTGGTGACGCAAATCACACCGAATAAATAAGGTAGTCCTAGTGACCCCAATTGGCACGCACCCATCGGTACAAAAACTTGACACAGTCTCTTTGTGCACCAACAGAGACTCTTCATCGCACGAACATTGCGTGTTTTGATTTCTGAGTACGGAAACCTGGCAGGTGCTCATGTATTTCCTCACGTCGTGCAGGTGAGTGAGTAACTTGTCTCAGCATGGTTACCAGCATGATGAATGTAAAATCCACTTCTCGCTCATATGAGGGTTCTCTGTCTTTATGTAAACCGTTCCAGTTCAATTGAGGTAGAAATTTGCTCGGGTGCAGCTACTAAATGCCACAGTCTGCCCAAGAATTTCCAGGCTGCCTATAGCGTACAGTGGATCTGCATGATGCAGAGGTGTACGTTACTGAGGCGACGCTGAGACAACCAACTTGTGGACTGTTGTAGTTGTTGAATTGTCGTGTCGGCCGGCGGTGGCCGAACGGATAAGGTCCTGGCGTTTGGACGTGAAGGTCGTGGGTTCGAGTCTTCCCACCACCAGTCAACTTCCGCACTTAGCAGCCCTCTGTTGACCTCGGCCCCTTCCTGAAAATTGATGTATATTGTCGTTCCATCAATAAAGGAAATAAAATATGAAAGATAGGTAAGAAAACACAACAAGAACCCTTGAGACAGACGGAGAGAGAGGGGTCGTCATAAAAGTATTTGTCCCGGATACGACTTTTGCCTTTCATCTCATGCCGCCAAAATACTAGTCAACCAATAATAGGTTCATTCTAATTGACTTCATATAAGAGTAACAAACACACATGACGAGCATCTTCAGAACATTATTTGATCCCGTCGAAATGTTTCTGGAGTGCCTGGGAATGAACATGGTAAAAAGACAATCGAAAAATACCAAGAATAAACATGGGCCACTTCAAATTGGGAAAAGAATAAGGGTTTACCGGTGGCAAACTCTAACCTATTCCGCGTACGAGTGGAAGGGGAAGAGTAATAAGTTTACCTCGTGCGTGAGCCCATCGCTACGATATCCCAGCTCATTTGATAGGCCCTAAACTGTGTCCGAACATGGACGGTATCCATGTTGGATTCGAGTCTCACTGGGTCCGGACTGAGTAAGTATAAAAACTAACACTACAATAGAGCAAAATGATGGATAACAGGATATACTAAGGCCTCTGTGGAGCTAAAACTGGTTTGTTGTAGTTTTAATTTCAACGACATCCCTGTCGACCTAAAATGATTAAATCACACATGGACATACATTCGTATTAATCATAGTTAGATACTAAGGTCGAATGTGAAATCATCACCATTCGTGATTTCATTAGAATATATCAATATTGTGGGCTATTGTTTCACGGCAACCATCCTTTACTGCACCATTTTTTACATTGATTCGGAATTAAGTCAAAATTATTTTGAGGTTTTTTTGAACTGGCTTAATGAGATCTCGTTTGCGTATCTGTGGAGCGAGACCCGTCCTACATGGACACATTTTTGCGTGTGCTGTCAGGTGAATCGGCTGTCCGTTTCTGCCGGCGCTGGCCAAACGGATAAGATCGTGGCGTTTGGACGTAACGGTCGCGGGTTCGAATCCTTCCACCGTCGGCCAACTTCCCCGCTTGGCAGCCCTCTGCTGGCCACGGCCCTCTTCCCGAAAATTGATGCACATTGTTGTTTCATGAATAAAGGAAGTAAAAGATAAAAGAAAAAGCACATCTTTGGCCAGGTGTGTGTTTGCCGCATCTTATGGAAGAACCTCATGTTCTTATCGAATTTCGAGTATTTTTGACGTGATTCCGAGATTGTGCGGGGAACGGCATAGTTAGTAAAGCGTATCTATACCCAAAAAGTGTCTGTATTCAATTGTTATTAATCTAGACTACCTAATAAAGGATGTTGACTAGTATTAGTTTGGGGAGTGGTGAATTTTCCCCGACTGTCCGACGGGCTTTTGACCTCAGCTCCAGAACAAATTGTCCGACAAGGCGGAATGTAAACGAAATATTCTTACAGGAACTGTCATCGCGACCATAATTCTCTTTTACTTGCTGTCCATGCTATCTCCACAAATGTTTGATGTGACAAGTAAAACGGTCGTTCTGAGTTAGGTAGGTGAGCAGAACTTGCCAGTTAGTTTATTGGTCGTGGCACTAATTTACTCATTATTCCATTTTATTAAGAATATAATGATGTTAGTGAACATATTTTTGACGGCCCTGGAAATAGTTTTTGATAGGTCAGGTTTGTGACATCAAATTGTCACTCGTAAATAATAATAATTTCCCCAATTCTGAAGTGACTAATTCGTCGGTTTTTTTGATCAGCTCACACACATTCAATTGGCGGGTTTTAAGCCCCGAAATTCGACGTGGGCAGGCAGGATTTGTTGGACTTGACGGTATTACGGTAAATCCACGTGTAGCCTACAGGTAAAGGTACATGATGCCAAAAAAAAATTACCTCGTACCCCGTTGGAACCCTGTGAACCTTGAGGGGCGAGCCAAGAGGCAGTTACAACATTTCGCCTCGGGATTAAGGCAGGTTTCGCCTAACTTTCCACGCAGTCGGCCCAACTCGCTCGAGTTGATTAATTTTATGCCGATGTCCGAGGGTTGGCACAAACCGCGATTTCGACTCAGGTTGGGAAAACATGTATTGCGCAGACGGGGCATTTACTACACTTTAGATTGTGCACTTTTGGATGAAGGACGATAGGGAGCCGTAGAAAAAGGTCTTGGCCGTTCGAAAGAAAATGCCTAACATGGTAACTAAATGCAAACGAAATCAGAAAATCGGTGCATTCGTTTTCGTAGCACCGAAAGTCGGTCAAAGAAGTTTGACGCCATGGACTCCACAGAATAAACGCGACGCTTATACAGGATTTGAATGACGAAGGAATAGCTGCGGAAGACACAGAATTTAACGGAAATATTGAGTCTTATCTATGAAAACGACACTGCCTGTCCCACCCAGCTCTAAGCGTACACGAAAACGAGCATTTCTTCCAAATGGCCATCAAGGTATCCGGACGGGAATTATGCGAGGCTATTTTAAAAGACAGATGTCGATTAGGAACTTTCCAGACTTTGGTAATGCGAAGTGTTATGAACAAGGCTGAGGGCTAAATCTAACTGTAGTACTCTTCAGCTGACTGACAGTCACCATAACACGAATAATCACAGTTGTTATAGCTACCGGAGACTGAAACACGAGGAAGTTTTTTGTGTACCAACAGGTTTTCACCTCCAACACTATTCTCCTTATTCCTTTTCCTTACGTATCTCATAATCATTATATGGATAAATAAGATTATAGTTAGCACCGGAATAATATACTTCAGAAAGAATTGAAAGTTTCCGGCTTTGTGCAAGCTACAGCTTGGCGATAACAGCCATGTGTCGAAACGAAGCAATTAAAAACTGCGCGAAATAGACGCAGTTAGGATCAAATAATGCTAACTCTTCTGGTCGAATGCCGTTTCACTTTGAGGCTAGACGACAACTTGCAGCCACTCAACTCGTTACCACGCCTTACATTTTACGAGTCACGGTTGCCGATCTTCCTTGTGTAGTGAGTCCTAGTGGGTGTGCGACATGTCCTTTCCATTGCAAACATACTTCAGACATTTCATAAAAAATTTGCTACTTCCAGTTACTACAACCAAAGCATTCCATTATGTCTGGTTAGTGTAACAATACAGATATTACATAAATGTTTTTCCTCTGTGATCTCAGCATTGTGTGAACAGGCGACCGGAAATAGGAAATTTCAATCGAATGACCAATCGCCCCAGATGGATTCCACTTCAATGTAAAATCGATGTGTAAAACGACTTCCTTGTAGTTGCCACATTTCATCGAGATCTACAGTACATTTTCAGTTTTTCACTGAAGAAAGGGTGACGACTTAGAAGTGGATTAAGTGACCCCTGAAAATGAAATCACTGGATTTGGGCCCCTCGAAATTGTGTTTACCAGATTCAGTGGTCAGATAGTTCAAGAAACCGGGTCATTTTGTGTAGTAGGAAATTTAGTGTGTGAATGAAGTGATTTTACAATCTCTATTGAACGTTGACAAAGCTTTTGTCGTCATTTGGTCTCCTGTATAGATTGAGCAGTCCTAATAACTACCGGAAGAGAACAGAACGACAGTGTTTCGATGGTTCTCTGTGGTTAGCTGGATACGGACAATGGATAAAGAGTATTTTGTATTGACACGGAGTCAGGTTCGTTAGCAATCGCGCGAACCCAGTGGAATTTCAATCCACGTACGAATCGAGAACTTGCAATCAAATCTACTGTCAAAAAGTTTGCAATCAATAATCGAAACCAATACCTATATTGCAATTTTTTGACACTACTATGTCACAAATTTTAATGCGTACCTTTAAAAAAACTACGGTTTCAGATGAGTAAATCATTGGTTGCGTTCATCCAGTTGGGAAGAAATACTACCCTATCGAAGTTGGATGTCCTCCTACGAGATTATGCAAATGTACGTCAAGTTTCGCCTCTGGCTCAGCCCGTTTTATGAACACATACTTCGCGAAAAATCAGTCTGTTCAAGTTAATCTGTTGTGTCACACATAAAACTGTCTTCTTGTTTGTTTAATCCAATAGAACTGAAATTTCACGTGATATCTTCTGTCAATTCGATATCATCACAATTCTACTTATAATATTTTCATGGGTCTGGATGGGAACATGAACTTGTGAACAGCGTACGCACATAAGCAGACAATCTGTTTTTTTTCAACCTATCTGCGTTTCTCCTCGAACTCTGAGGAATGTGATCTGTTAGTTTAACAAATGGGCCATTGTACAAATGCTCCCTCGGAGTCGAATTCTGGATTGGTAGATTTTCCATTACTTATAAGGACCCGCAAGATGCTAATGCCATCTGGAAACCATGTAAAATAGCAATGACAGATGGTGTGTTTTGACAGGCATGACCTGTTCGCGTCACCTATCCGGGTTACGTGTCGTCTGTCTTGCTGTTCAGGCTCTCTCGATGAAGCAACTCTCTCTACTGGTCGACAGTGCTTTCCGGGGTGGTGGTCTGTTCTGTGGTGTCCATTCTCCCGGTCTTACGCAACTACGTTGGCTATAGAACTGATTAACATTTCTTATTAATGGTTACATAAAAACTACGGGAATTGTAAACTTGTTTCACTAGGAGAGTTGAGGGCAATTAGCCGTCTGTCCTTATGGTTCTCAGTGGTGAGCCGAACACGGATGTCACAAGTGAATATTTCTGATAATGCAGCAGGTGAACGATAAACATTAGCGGACGGAACAGAGCTCCACGTAAATAAGATGGATATACAGAAAACGGACTGACCGGATTTACCCTAAATTGTACTGTTTTTCCAACTAACCAGAATGAATTTGATGGCATTTCCTAAAACATACTTGAAGCCTGGCTGTAGCGGAGGCGGTATACGTCATATCCAACACACAAGGAACCGGTAAACGTGGTCCACAGAACCGTGTATGCTTCCGATAAGTTATATGCAGTGGCGAATCGGATGACGTTGACTGTCCCTCTATAATATTATTATTATTATTATTAATATTAATGTAACATGTTAGTCCGTAATAGAATTCCCAGTGTGTCAGAAAGTGCTCGGATAATCTGAAATGCCCCATGCAACCGTTCAATAAAATATACGGCTTCAGAGTACTTGAAATTCTTGACAGCTTATCAACTATTCCGACCACAACAAGTCACTACTTCATGACCTCTTGGATTAAAGCATGACAAATTACGTGAAGATCACACAAAATTCCCTATTAATGTAAATTCTTACAAATCTGAACAATCTTATTTAGTCGTAATGGGACAAGAGAATAAAACCTCTCAACTCAAAATTTGAAAACATTGCGTTCGACTAAGGATTGAAAACTAACGTGAGTAAAAAAGTTGGAGGGATTTGGTTCGATACAGCTGTCTTATTTTCAGTGGCAAATCTCAATATCTCTTTTCATTATCGGCCTATTTATGCCATTTCAATGGGAACATATTTTCGCACGATAGTTTATCTTTTTTTTTACTTCCTTTATTAATGAAGCAGCAATGTACATCAATTTTCAGGAAGAGGGCCGCGGTCAACAGAGGGCTGCCAAATAGGGAAGTTGACCGGCGGTGGGAGGATTCGAACCTGAGACCTTCACGTCCAAACGCCAGGACCTTATCCGTTTGGGCATCGCCGACAGGGTTGAGAGCAAAGCACGGATAGTACAATGAAATAAAAGAAAACTATAGGCTCGTGTAGGTTACCTCAAGAAGAATTTGGAAGAAACCCTATTCTGCTGGTTAAATTTAGTCTTGTTTTGTCATTGGACAACTTGGGAACAAATACACGTTAACGAAGATCATTATTCTGCCGGGAACATGTTTTTCCCTATTCAGTCTTACGCCTTTTCGCGTCTGTTCACACTGGCCTTAGGGTAGGGCTCATCACAAAACTCTGCCTCCTGCCTTGACCCCCGTCATTGGTTGATGCTGATTGGTTCATTTAGCATTGGGCTTGTCCAATCAGTAAAGCACGCGGTTACTGAACCGGTAGTTTGTCGCAGGTGCTCCGAGTGGACTATAAAACAAGAACAATAAGCAGCGGGAGGGTTTACGCTATCCGTGTCGTGAGATTGCTTCAATTTTTTGTGGGGAAAATGTCGAGGTTAGTCTACATTTGTTAACATTAGATTGTTTTGATCTCTCTGTTTTTCGCTACTTCCACGGTTCAATTTTGAAACAGTAGCGAAATATCTCGTGCGTGATCTAAGGACACGATTTCACAATATGGATGCACATCCCGATTATAGAACCCACCATTGTAGAAAACAGATATTTCTTAATATGCCTATTATCAATTATTCACCTCGTGATATATATATGTAATGATTCCGCAATGCACGAGTTTGGGCCTTAACCGGTGGGCTTGCAAAGGGGCCGCATTGGGGTCCAAATTGATGGTCATGTAAATTTCACTAGTGAGCGATTTATCGGCGAGGTCAACACAACTATGCCAGTCGCTCGTACTAGTCGAAAGGACATTGGATATGAACGGGAATGATGGGACACATTGCTGATGCTATCTCCGAATGTTCTTTGTTGTGTGTGTGTGTGTGTGTGTGTGTGTGTGTGTGTGTGTGTGTGAAACTAAGCCGAGCGTCAGATGTTCACGCGGTTGCACGTGATCGAGAAAGCGGTGTGAGAGGATTGTAGTGCATGAGCAAAGGGATTGCGAGTATTGACCAAGTCGTTTGGTAAAAAATCATGGTCTAACTTGAGCCCTAATATGAAATCTTATCATATACTTCAATTCTGTACACTTTCTACTCGTTTACATATAATATAATGTTTCCTCAACTTAATTACACCAGCACATTAAACGCCACAATGAAACTATGGTTTGGCTGCCTACATTTATTACTTGTGTCGGTTATTCAGGGTCATCTTTCAGATGAATTTGTATAGATTTCGCAGTAGAAAAGAACAGAATAATAATCTTTTTATGTCATGTTTCGAGCATGTTTCCCTCTCATTAAAGATTATCGGCTATACGTATCCCCTATTACATTCGGGGCTTGAACCAGGGTCTCCCAGCTTGATGGCGCTTGTGTTACCATTGCTTTCCCAGTTCCAGTCCAGGCTGATCAGAATCATTGGGTTAAATTTAGTCCAGACTTCGTCCTGGATGACAGAGTCTGGTGCTTCCCAAGCGCAAGGTTGACGGGACGAGCTGACGGAGATGTAGTCCGAGAAGTAGTCAGTCACGTTTAGTAATCACAAGTAACTCCCAGATGTTTAGGTTGAATTTCGTCATTCATTTCTACTCTTCGAAATAGCTTACCATAGCTCCGATATTCACAGTGGTTTTGCAGTCTGGAGAAACAAAATGACTTAATTGGCAGGTCTTTCATCCTCACTCGGAACTATCAGGGATACTCCTGAATTCATAATAAATTATACTCACAGTTTTTAGGTCTAAGGGGTTTCAAAGTATGCAAGTGAAATTCACACGTGGGTTTAAATCTAAACGAAATTCATGGATCATTTTTGGTAGATTTTTTTCATTCGGATGTTCTACACAGAAGCCGTCCATCACTAGGGGGTTGATCACCGCGGAAGTAATGAGTCATGAACACTATGCAGCCTAGAGGGGTAAGGAGTTATGTCTGTTTAAACTGTTACTCGTTAAACCGTCGAGACCCATTCCCGATAACATGGATGCTAAGGCGTTCGGCTTATAATTGTACACCCCGGGTTCGAGCTCGCCCCGGGATACACTGGATATGCACGCGATTTAGCTATCAATCATTTAAGATCGGCTGCCCGAAAACTTTATTCCATTTATAACATCTGCCAGTCTCCTAACGTTTGCAACAGCTGATCATTATTTTACACTTTGATGTTGTACAAAAGAAAAAAGATGAGAGAATAGTTGAGTGACGAAGAATGAAAGTAATGCACACGTAACCGGGAATGAAATAAAGTTGAATTTACTCCAGAGTGTATGTACAATAATACCGAACGAGAAAAATGCCCCAATGGTAAAGGGACTGCACAGCCAATGTTCAGTTTTGTAGTGTAAATTATTGAAAACACTCTACCGCATTTCGTTTATCAGCTATGGGCTGTCAAACTGAGTCCACAGTGAACTGGCAGAAAAAGAAAAGACTGGACAGTTCTACCGTGGTTTCTAATGGTGCGTTCAATGTAGATATGTAATGTTTAATCGTTCGATAATCAGTCTGACTTCTTCAAGTTTCCTCAATCACCTAGATGAATAAATTGTAATTCTGTTCATTCCCGACTCCTAATAGTGTTGCTTGAAAAGTTGTCCGGAACTGAAGGAAACGACTCATTTTGAGAATATTTTGAAGAGTAATTTTACTTTGTTTGGTGATTGTTGTACTGAAACTTCCGTGAGTTATTAAACCCCGTTCCTCACGTTGTTTTGAACTATTCAGATTCACTTAAAATAATACCTCCTGTTTCTCCAAGTTTGGCATGTCTCCTCGCAGAACAACGAGCAATGAATATGGAGCCAGATAGATTCGACAATAAAGGCGCATAAGTATACGTGTAAAACGTGTCACTTTTCATACCCACGGGAACGAGATCATAAGCAGCCATCTGAGTAGTTCCGACATAATTCGGCGAAATTTTGAGAAAACTGAAGTAGAAACTAAAAACAGTATCAATGGTCGATTGTTCGACGTGGTTGTACACTAGTCCAATGATGGGCGGTCACTCACGTCCAGAAGCCATCTCTAACCGTGAACAGATTAATTCCAAGAGTTACAATTTCCCTTAGGAGAATTTTTTGACGATTTCACTGATTTCATCCGTCGGCAGGGTCTGCACATCTCCTACATCGGGCTCCGAAATTTGGAAACAAATTGCCCTAAGAATGATCATCATTGGCGATCAGTTGGATGGGGAATTGCACTCGCGATGGAAGCAAGTGCCACGTTTCATGCGGCATCCAGGTGTCACTCTTAATTCAGGAGAACAGGTAAGCTCTGAAAAGTCTCAAACAACTTTCCAAATTAATCGCCTTCGTAGAATTAAGTGGAATTACCACATTTGCGTAAACTGTACTCAGTTCTTTCGACTATTCTGAATCCGTTTGTTTGTTTGTGTGCTTGTGTATGTGTGTGGTGAACCCTTGGCGCTCAGACCCAATAAACGGGGGATGCTGACTGCTTGTAACGAGATGTCAACATCTTGTGACGGTCAGGGAATTCCTGCCTTTCCTGCGGTGTAAGGAGTATCTAGATAGTGTGTTGATTTAATTTTGAAATCCATTCTTTCTACTAATCTTACAAGTATAAGTAATTATTCGTTTGTTAAACTATTCTCCGCATTGATTCTCCCATTGGCAAACAAAATCTAAAACCTAATTGGTTACCAAATAACTGTACTTGGTAGAAAATGTCTGCTAGACGTTCTTGGTAGGGCGCACAATTTT
>LUCM01008781.1:65756-78277 GCA_008360955.1 Fasciolopsis buskii | reverse complement strand
AATACAATACAATACAATACAATACAATACAATACAATACAATACAATACAATACAATACAATACAATACAATACAATACAATACAATACAACTAGAATTGAAAAGGTTGGCTGAAACGGCTAGAGTTAACGACCGCAACAATCAGATTTTAAGCTACTTTACATGGGTCCATTGGATTTTGGTAACTTTTCAGTGTGACTGAAATTCGCACAAAGATTCTGTCCAATTTAATCTAAATCATGAGATGCTGTGATAACTCATCCTTAAGCAGAAGGATTTTCAGCTAGGCCAATCTGCTCGAAACAGCGGAGTAAGTTCATTTTAACAGAATTGAGTCTTACGATGTGCTTCGCCTGCCAGCGACGTCATAGTCTGGTGGCATCATAAACAATAAGCAACGGCAATTGCGACCCTAGTAATTGTGATTGTTTGTCATCTGTAGGACTCGAGCAAGTTCGTCTCATACGGCCGGCTGCAACCTCGTAATTTATATTTCACCTTTTTTGTATTTTTACTTCATTTATTAATGAAACGAAAGTGTACGTCATTTTCTAGGAAGGGGACCGCGGCCAGCAAAGGGCTGCCAAGTGGGGAAGTTGACTGCCGGTGGGTTTCGAACCTGCAACTTTCTCGTCCGAAGGCCACTACCTTATCCATTTGACCGCCACAGTTACCTACCATATAGTACCCAGTCCTAAACTAATGACAGTGCATCTTTTTATAACATGAGCTGGCACCAGTAATAAACGGTTAAACGGCACAAAAAATCCACCCAAGTTTTTTGTATCTCGCCTAACAAGGCTGAAAATCACATGCGCACACCCGTGAAAATCCATCACACGGGAAATTCATCAAGGAAAGATTGTGGTAGTGACGACAGTTTGCCCGATACCTCATTGTAATTGGTCTGTGTAACGGCAATACCGGGGACCTCAGTTATCTTATATCTCTTGCTACCCTTGATATTTATATGAATTGGTGTTTTATTCTCACTAATGGGAGTCAAGAAGGCTTTTGAGGGCTGTCGAGTGCAGAAATGGCCTGGGGTTGGGACGGACGTTTTCAGGTGGCAGGTGGCGTGTTCTGGACGTGTTATGCTCAGTGGCAAGAGTGTCCGCCTGTTAGACAGAAAGTTCCCGCTTTGATTTCGGCCGGCGTCGCCTTTTGGATAATACGTAAGCAGGGTTTCATCCTATCCCTAACGCGATCATAGTCAGAGTATAAGGATCCCACATTCCAACATGTATCGCTTCTAGATTTACTTTTCATTCCTGATGGTTCAAAGCTGGAACAATCGGTTTTAAAACACTTCAAATAAGTGCAAGTTTGTTCACCTACCTCACTCATACTCTACTTAAGTACGACCGTTTGGAAGTGAGGTGTTCTGGGGGAAATCTGAAAGTTCGTCGGTCTGTCCTGGTCATGGCTGATGTAACAATGGCCAAGACAAACGATTCAGTGTTCAGCCGATGTTTGAACTTGATGGTACACAAACCACGTGTGACGTGTGACACGCTGATCGCACGTCCGAAATCCAGGTCAGGATGGAGGGGGGGAGGCGTGGCTGATAGGGCAGAAGCTAGTCGACTGAACAACCGACATCCGGTCGATGGTTAGGCTGACTAATGCGGACTAACTAACTATTTCTACCGCATGAGATGCAAGCTGTTTGAAATAATATAACTTACAGTTTGTGAATTATCCAAATGTAAACTGGCTTCTATGTCAACCGTTGTAACCTCTGGAATTCGTTGATGGCCCGGAAGTGAGCGGGTACAAATTGCTTAAAATCCACTTGTTTTCAAAGTTGGCCATTTGGAGAGTTGATAAATTCGGACGAAAATCGTCTAAATCCCCGAGATACGCTGCCGTCTACGGGCTCTTTGAGTGGTTTCAGCAAGCATATTCTGTCCCAAATTTTAACACTCAGTTTTTATGAACGGTTCGGTTGTGTCATAAAATCGTCCGTTATTTTGGGACTTCTCACACAATGTTCTATTGTTACATTTTCTGGCATTCTAGAGTCTGTTATGGACATTTAATCGCCCAAAGTTCGTTACTCTAGAGCTTATAAATATGACTATTTCTATCTGGTTTTGTTTGCCCAACGTACCGTAGTCCACAGCCGTTGGTTTGCATGAACCTGGCCAAAATAGCCCGTTCGTTTTCCCAGAATGGTAAAGAAGTTTGCTATTCTATTGTTATTCAATTGTTTCCCGGATGAATATTTGGTGTGACGTACAATCGAATACACGAGACTGAACCAATCCAATGTTTGGCCCAGAACACCAGAACTAGTGAAACGTCCTTGTTAATGCACCCATCTGAATTGAGACCATTTTTTCACTGGTGCGGTTGGATTGAGTTAAAATTGGTCCCTCAGTTTATTGGGTACGAAGTGAGATGCTTTTTTTGTTCAGTGGTTGATCGCAAAACAGCTAGTGATTAGAACACGTTTATCCTTCCGGTTCTAGGACCCGGGTGTTTTTGATAATTCACTGCTTCAGCAACTTCATCTGCCTAATCGTCACTCGGAGTCGTCAGTTGCACTGTCCCTCATGATTCCGTCAACCGAGCATTGATCTCGACTATGGGAAAAACTAGCAGTTGCTTACGCGTCATCGGGGAACCAATGGACTGCAGACAATCTTCAAGTTCATCGGCCCAATCTCCAAATACCTCATCAGGGTCGGGGTGGGCTTGTCAGGCCCAGTGTTGGCTACTGTCCCTCAGAGCTCCTTCAAATAGTCCTAAATCCGATGTCTCACAGAGCCTCTAGCAAGAAAATCGTACGCACTCCTTTCTCGCGGCGGAGGTGGTCCCACTGAAGAGTGAGGACGAAGACGAATATCCGGTGCCCCCCATTGATCGACTGGTTGTTGGTAACCAGTGTAGATGGAATGACCGAACCCGGATTCCAAACCAACCATAGGAGGCGTACGACGCCCTAAACACTATGCTCACTCACATCTGTGGTGGAAAGGTGTACTGGGCACCCAAGATGTTTTGTCCCATCCGAAGAGCATGTAAACTGAACAATCAGTAACCAATTCCCAGTAGGTTACGTGACCCTCAGAACGTCCTGCTGCCTTGTGGGTTAGACCATTTGGTCATGGTCGTGGGGGTGGGCCCCTAAATTCAGCCCTCTACTTCAATCTATGCAAGCAGGTAGTGTCAAGTTCACAAAGAACCCATAGATCCCAATGGACAGTCAAAGACGAAGAGATGGGGACTGAAGGGACTAGTGTGTTTCTTCTCCCTCCCTCTTTCTCGTTTACTGTTTTTGTCTTTCGCCATGATTCTGACGGCACACGATCTGCACTCAGTCCAGTAGGAAACTGAACCCCGTGAAAGTGCTAATGATGACGTTGTATCATGTATCATAATGCTATGTAAATATTTAACTCGCTGTTCGATTTGGTAGTTTCTGTATCTATCACTCGTGCCCTGACCGAGAACCAAAGCTGGGGGTGATCTAACATAAATGGGAACCTTGAACAATCAAATTATTTGTGCGGATTCATGTTTTCTTATCAGGATATCACTGTTACCAGCTCTAGCCAGTTCATTCAGTCGTCTCAGTTTTTGTTCGGTTCCCGTTCCGCTCAATCAAATGTAAACTAATAGAACGGTCTCTGATAGGTCAACACAACTGTCATTTATTTGCTATAATCAGGCGATTTGTATAGGTTTGTTTAGGTCAAAGCTCGTTGTGACATTCAGTCTCACAGCTTCGTTGTATGTTCTTCAGTCTTCATTTCAGGCAACCCTCTCCGCGTTACGAAACTGTGACCAGCCTCGCTTTGTCCCAAAACTAGGCCAAAATGACAGTCCCGCCTTGCCCTCCGAATTGTAACTGAGCCGAATCCCTCACCCTCTCTGTGTGTCATAAACTTGACACCACAGGGGTTTCGCTATCACTCCTATTTATCGACATGTATGACTTAACCGTATCACAAAAAGGGGGCCTAATTCTCAGCATCGGCTACGCTTGTAACCTCGACGGTTTTCCCAGCACCAGTACTACTGGGCGTAACAATTTATCTCGAATTGTGAAACTCTAGCCTTTGGAATTCTCCATCAGTCCAGAGTAATCCATACCTTTAGAGTCATGGGGTGGGAGCAGTGACCGAAGTTTATCTCTGGCCATTATGCAACCAACTTTTTGCTCTTACTCAAAATTCATTATTTAAAACGACAAATGCGTTTGAGTTATGGACACTGGATGACGGGCAGGCGGAACTTAACAGCGAAGAAACAATTTCAATCCAATACTAACCCTCGACTCAAACTCAGACAACATCGGATTGCTGATTCCCACTGATTAGCAAATAATAGGTCGCTTTTTATTTGCAGGTACGCCTATAGAGAATAGACTGGGAATTTTTTTCAAAGTGGTTCATCATGCAGTGTTAACTCCAGAATTATCATTGGGAATCGTAAAAGCCTTGTACAACCACACCATCCTTGCTAGGAATCAGCGGCATTGTGTATCCGTTGTGCCGGGGCTGGGAAGCGTGCCCCCGAACAAAATAGTGAGAATCGACCCGACTAATGTAACAACTAAGGTGTCTGACGCACATTAGTTAGCGAAGTTGTGTTGGACGTGACTTCCACGTAGACTCACTACAGTGGCCTAGTAAGAACAAATCTACTGGCCTGCTGACAGCATTGAATTTGATCTTCAATTAACGAACTGATCGGTCATTTACAACCAAACACTCCTAGAATAACTGCACTTCCGGAGGCGCTGATATTGTCGGGAGTGGGTTTCTCAGTCTCAGAATCGGCTGTCATCTCTGAATACCTGTCTGAATAGCCCCAAATAATAGGATGACCATGATTCCAAATTTACCTATCCTGAGGAAGTTCTGTGTGCTGATTTTGGCCACACTGTCCTCAATAAATTGTGCGACAAGAACGGGAATGTCTGGCGCTATCCACCTAGATGATTAGTGTTAGGAATATGTCTAAGCCCTAATTCCATACCAACAGCAGGCACTCGGTGAAGCATACAGCACTATGCTCAGGGCTTCTGTGGCAGAGCGATTTACTGGACATCTAGTAAGCTTGACTTCATCTGAATAAAGTATGGGGTAAACAATCTATCACTGGTTCTTAGTAGGCTACAGTGATCTCAGATTGGCCTGTTGCCTTGTAAGCTAGACGGCTTGATTCTAAGGGCCCTCTAAATTAATCGAGTAGTCTCAAGCCTCTCGATGGTCAATGGATGACGTAGAAATGGAGACTAGAAGAGCTATTATTACCCGTGCAGAACTTTACATCATGATCCTCTGTCTTTCTTATTTCTCGCTTGCCATTTTCCTCTCTCGTCATGATTTCGGGGCACGTGATCTGTGCACAACTGATATACCACATCTTTCGACATCACCATGCCGGACCAGTCGAAATCGAAGGCGCACCAACCGGATGGATAGTAAGGGGAGGGCATCTAGTTGATGGCCACTGAAATTGATGCTGGGAGCAGGCATAACCACAGAATCACACAAGTTGCTCCTCATGACTAAGGAATCAAATGAAATTCAGCTAATCAAGTTTGACCGGATTCCATGACCCAGCGTCCGACACCCAGCGGCACTGTAGTTGTCTGGGCCGAAAAATGTGACCACTGAGATAAAACTTTGTCCTTCTTGTTATCGGGTCACTTTCACTCCTGCATCATTTCCACTGACGACAAATACTTCGTTGATAGTGAGCACACCTAGTTCGTTGTTGCCTGCCAGTTACACATTTTCCCAACAGGTTCACGATATCAAGTAAATAAATGTGTTATGACAACTATCGCAGATAGTGTTTGTTTTTCTACCAGTCCGTATATTCGCCTATTCAGGATCATCCTTGGAAGTCTCCCACCACCAACAGCACGAGTATCATTGCCAATATTATTACGAACTTGACAATTCGTTTATCCATCGGCTTTTAATCCTCAATACATCACAGGTACGCTAATCCAGTCACTCGGTCCATGAGACACAATTCTAATCCCCTCGAGAATGTCCACCCTCAAATTATTTTGGCTGTTGTTTTCATGGTTGACTGTCCCACCCAAACATCGGTCCTGTTTCATCCCTGTTCCACTCTACCGTTTGTTACCACGGGGCAAGATGGATCTGAGATAGATGGCAGAATAGTCCGAAAATTCCTCTACACATTCTGTTAATGGCACTCTGCCCTGACACTGAGGCCCTGTTTCTATGACTGTGAACAGGGTCCCGACTAGGTGTTGCTTCTACTAAGGTTACTAGGTTGTTTCGGTATCACTCCCCGCGGGCATGTTTGAATTCCTCACATTCATATTGAAATTTGTTGGCTGAGCACGGTTGAGTACAGCCCCGACTGGTCAGATTCGCACAGCAAGTCGAGTTAAGTTAAGGTCACGCGAGTCTGTCAGGGCGGTTTTTCTATCCCTGAATTCTCCCCCTCACAAACTGTTTGATTAATCCACGAAACCCGAGTACAGATGGGAGTAGAATTGCCATATCCCACCACCACCACCACTTAGTGTGGCACGAAAATTCAGTGCCGGATTTCGCAGACCATGGAGACAAACATTATGTTGAGTGAGAAATCTGACGCCTACAGCAATGTGTTGGAATGATGGCTCATTTCCTGAGTCTTCGACAGAAATTCGTAGTTCAACGGTTATGCCATTCGCTTCACCGGTGCCTAGGCCATGGCAACCGGTCTCTCCAAGACTGATTCCGTTTGAGACCCAACGCCACGTGCCAACGGAAGCACATTTATGATGCCGCTATTAACAGGATGTTGTTCGAAATCTTTCAAGCTAATAAGACCTCAAACAACCAAACACCCGGTTGTGAAAATAGCCCTAGAGACTGATCGAGAAGCAGTCACAATAACTGTTGGTTTGATGATTGATTAATCAAAGTAGGCTGGGTTATGCACTTTTTAAATGTTCGTGATTCTACTGGTTTTTTAGTACAGAAATGTGACAAAGTGATTCATAACCTGCAAATAAACCCAGGTGTGACGGGAATTGGGCCGAATAACAAATCCAGTCCAATTCGACAGTTTAACCTCCTGAAATTGTTTATCTGAGTACCCGTTTATTCGCCAGTTTTGCTATAACGTCGCCTTTTTTAAATTACTGGTAGAAAAGTCACAGGACGCTTGACTAACCTTCTGAATGTTTGCGGTCCATTCCAAAACGTATTTAAACCCTCAAATAAGTTTATCTGCAGATTTAAATTCCGAGGCTTTCAGTGGCTAAAACATGAATTACACACGGTGATACTGTAGCTCGAATTCACACCGACACAAGAGGTGGTTCGGCCGCGAACATGGCTACTTTCGACTATGAGCAACGTGGGTTCGAATTTTTCTGTAGCCAGTCATCTTCTTACCGTCCGGTCTAGAGTAGACCACAACGTCTCCCTGGAAAATAAATATATTGGTATATGAAGAACGAAGAAAGTGTGGAAATACAGACAAAATTTCGCCATCGTGATATCCATCGTCTTTTTTAGGCGCTCGATATTTTTTTGCCTCTCCGCAGGTTTGGCTAATTTTTAACCTTCTGTACGTATCTTAATGCCTGAACGTAAACAGAATGAGGAACCAATTTGAACACTGATATTTCGTCAGTTGGGTGATATTCAGACAAACGCAACCCAAAGTGTGTTGCCATAGGAGTATGAAGTGAGCTAAATTCCCGTTAGGAGGCAAGAGATAGTGAAGAGACAGAGACGAGGGACGTTATATGCAGCACTGCGAGCTCGAGATGACGTAACGTCAAGAGCCTTAATAAACTGACCATCGTAAATGTTAGTATAATTTCTGGCATGAATGGTTGAACTGACAAAATGTGAACAACAGCAAACACTTTTGAAGAAATAACCGGTGGGAAGTGGTCAGTGAAAAAATGCCGATTTCTCATCTGTCACTCCAAGCCCCAGTGACTCATACGGCAAACGGTAGTTCACATACATATTTATTACTTTTTCTTGTCCATAAAGGGTAACCGTGATTTTGACCCTCATTCAAGCCGTTGAAGTTGTGCTACCTTTTCAAGTGTGCAATCTGATATCGCGAACGAAATGCAAGCGTTACATTGGCCTTTATGAGTCCTCTGTCTATGTTTTGCGTTTTGCAGGCGCATAATGGTGAGGAAAGAACGAGAGAAAGGAAGGGACCAAGAGGGAATTTGTGTGGCACGTAATCCTGCCAATTCGGCAGTCGGTGCACTTTGAGGGCGAGCGGAGGAAGGGAGGGATGCGGTCACAATCGCATGAGCTACTGACTCGGAGTGCATATATATATATATATATATATATATATATATATATATATATATATATATATATATATATATATATATGTCGACAATCGACATCTTTTGTGAACTCCCTCCCCTCAGCCGTCATCATCATCAAGTCTTCTTGAAAAGCTCATTGAATTGCCGAGTCGGTCCAAACGGGAGGTGGCTAGTCTGTCGGACTGCAAATAACATGTACGAGGTCACGATGCTGTTCACGGTATGTAGGAAAACAGACCCTAGTGCCATTTCGTCATGTGATGCCAATAATACGGGGATGGTGGTCAAGCGAAATACAGGAATGACATTGTGTTCTTCTAAGATTAGTTTCTAAACTATCGCAAGTACCATTTACGTTAACGTCTGGTTGTGAATGTTGGCCAACTCTTCCCGCCTGAGGACTTTGGACCACGGGTGGTCGACGATTTCAATGTGCCGTGGTGTGTCCCATCTTTGCCACGTAAACGTCATTGCTAGCGGTTCGTGGACTATCTGTTCCAGGCTCTCAAAGCCGGCCCCGCCACTCTGAAATGATGTTCCATCACGGTGCTTGATGTGCGGGGTGAACGGGAGAGGAGTTTGGAAAGAACATAATATATTTGTATTTATGTCAAATAAGCCTGAACACACATGGAACGTTTTACATTTCGCGTAATACACAAAGTGCTTCGAGGCCGTCTGCGGAAATTGTGAGTCATCTGTTGGGAAAAGTTCGAGGGGGATGTCCAGTACGACTGAATTTTTTGCTGTGAATCGCCAAAATATAATTTCTCACTATAAAGCTCACAGTGTGCATGTATTTCAGCTTATAAAAATTTTGATTTTGAGCCGAGTGGAGAGAGGGTGGATATAATTCATCTTTACTTGGTACTGTCATACTACTTTAAAATGTAGGCATCAGCCCGTGAATAATTCGGTTACCTTTTACCCGTTGCATTTTTTTTGTTACGGCATGTACTTCATGTACAATTGACCCGATCCCCATTCCTAAGGTTCACTTTGCCCAACCGACAAAGAATTATCAACAAATCGCAGTTGTAGTTCTTCTGTGAACTTTTCAACGAAAAGTTTCCATACATACTCCTGTCGTTACAAATGAGATTCCGGCGCGACATGCCAATTCGGAGTGTGCAAGTATAAGAATGTTTGGACAAAAGAGTACCAAGTACGTATACGAGACGGATAGCAATAACTGTGAAGCCGGTCGCGCGCTTCCGGGGAAATTTTGTTCACTCATCCAGACTGTACTCACTATATATATATATATATATATATATATATATATATATATCAAATGGGTCCATGGGCTCACCTATGCACCTGTCAACCGCCATCCTGGCAACTGACGTTGAGTTACATTTCAGTTCGCCTGGGGAGTGGATATCTCAAAATGCAGAGCCCACATAGTGTACCAAAGGCCATCAATCTCGTCAGGTTTTCCGAAATTCCTGAGCTATTCAGGACGATGAATTTGGATGCACTGCCGAGTCAGCATATCACCGTATTCGACTAGCATGCGAATTTGAAACACGATCAAGCCAACCCAAGTGATTCTAGAACATGTGCCTGTGTGATGGGAAATGCTACTACTCCCTAGACTGGACGAATTAGGGATATAACACACTGGTCCAGAGACAATAATCCCTTTTGTTGATTAGTATAGGATACTGTTCAGGCATAATTCTAATTAAATGGACTTGCTGAAATTCGTTGCGGACGACGGAGCTTAATTCGTCCGTGAACACACACATGCCTGGATAGTGGACCCAGACACTTTCAGTTGGGACAACTTCTGAACAGTAGGCGTTCGAGACCATGGTCTGTATGTTTCCCCACAGTAGGCGTATTGTAACGAGAGTACTAAAAATTTCTTGGTTAAATAGGGTTGCAAGCCTACATGTCACGAAAAATTAGTCCGCAAATCGAATGAAACTATTTCAACAAACCAGAAGTAGACTTCTACAAACCACTTTCAAACGGATGACACATGTGTCAGTCTTGAAGATATTCTTACACCTGAATGCTAATAAGAAAACTGTTGCAACAAACCCGTCATCCGTATTAGATGAACATGAGACCAATACAGTACCAATAACAAGGGTAAGAAATAGCAAAAGATCACATCCTTGGATTTAGCTTATGACACAGTTGATGCAAAGAAGAAGAACTAGTAAGAAGGAGTGAAAGATCATCTGAAGCCCGAAAAACCATGAAAGAATCCGATTTGTAATGAAAGAGAGAAAACCGTTTAATTGAACTTGCTTATTACCATTCGATAGAACCAGTCTGGTCTGAAGTTGTTCGCCTAGATACGAAAAATTGAATAAGAGCATTATGGGCTGAGTTGGAGGCTTAACTCTGGTGCAAAACAGACCTACCCACATGGTTAACGGTGACGAGTTATTTGGGAACTAGAATAAACATAGATGCTGGATGATTATGTGCGATCAATTTGTTTTTGGATTAAAATCTAACTTGCTACGATAACTGACAAGTCAGTCCTGCTAAGGCTAATCTTTACACGATTGTTAATTCATCCAGGAATCAAATAACGTCACAAGTTACCAGCAATTTCCCCCCTGTTTAGATGGCTTGACAATCACAATCCTGGGGTGTTGGTTGCATGGAACATTGATCGTTAGTCTTTCGTAACTGTCAGTGTTTCAAGCTTATGTCGCTGCTATTTTACCAACCACAAGGTGACTACACCCGTGTTCGGAGTTACTGTTTGCCAACGCCCCAGCTGACAAACAAGAGCTGACTTTCCTGCATCATGCTAATAGCAACAACAAGAGCAGCCTCTGTACTTTCTGTTTTGCTTCTCGTAGGAATGTACAATATTTTAGGAACTGAAAGCAGACAGTTGTTGGATAGTGAATGGGAAAACGACCGATAATATCAAGATTCGAGCCAGAACTTCACAACATTGACCGTTTTAGACACCGCCAAGTTTGTTAACTGCGTGACTGTTTTTCATTATGTACAACAGCGTACCGGGGAAAATTGTTCTTACTGATTCGTACACTGTTTCTTTGGATTAACATTGATTTTGTAGAATTTGACTATCAATTTGCAAGCGGCCCATTGACTCCGTTTCGAGTCCCATATCATTTATTCACGTTAGTTTCGGAGGGCTCAAAGCAAATCAGGCCAAAATAGACGGTTTTCCCTCAGACAATAAGGCATTGCGCATCGGTTTGTTATGGTGGTTGGCTTCGAGATTGACACTGTCAATATGTTACCACTGCAAGTTTGTTAGCCCCTTTTCTGAGAGTTTGAATATGTAAGCAAATTATTGAATATCTTTGAGTCCAGCCGATTTCTTATCTAATCATACACATTGTGAAGACTTAATGAAATCCATTTCTTGACACAGGAGACTTTTATGATTGTGCAAAAGTTGGCTATATTTCTCCCAGCTGGCTCCCGTCTCGTTACAATGAACATTGTAAAGGAAACAGCAAAAAACGCACTAGACTAACTTTATTCACGATGTGATCGTCATCTGAACAATTGCGTACAGATTTTCCAAATGAGTGAACAGATTAAGAAATAGAGAATGTTTCTAACAGAAAATTCTGTAGATACTCTTCCGTCAACTTGGACCCGGTGATAAACTGTGGAAAGCATCGTTTGTCCCTACGTGACCTGTGTGCAGTAACTGAAGTGTACTCATCAACCCGACTTGCGTGTTGGAGAGTCTATGCGACTATGACCTGTTTGTAGCTGGGCCTACGAATAACTAGCCGGATGCGGTTACTTGTTGGTAAACAAAAGGAATTAACCACCTCCCCATCCGTCTGCCTCTGTTGCTGCCCACACTCCTCAAGCTCCATTGCCGCTTTCTGAGTTTGGCGGTCGCCCCCCACACTGGTATGAGCACAAACGGGAGTGAAGGCATTTGAAGTATGTCTGCCACTAGAGACAGATGGAACTAACAACAGAAGCACTGAAGTGCAGTCAGACAAACATGGGGCAGGTGCTGTCCCGTCTGTCGAAAGATCGGATAGCTTGGTTCCTCAGGAGAAACAGAAAGCAAGTCCGAAATGAGTGCAGAATGTGGCGGATGACCTGAAAAGAAGTGAACCGGATTTATTGGTTCAAAGCGCTCCGCAGAAAGCACCTAACTAACTAACTAACTAACTAACTAACTAACTAACTAACTAACTAACTAGATGTGTATAAGAGACAGTGCTGAAATTCGTTGCGGACGACGGAGCTTAA
>LUCM01008781.1:48047-65650 GCA_008360955.1 Fasciolopsis buskii | reverse complement strand
TAACTAACTAACTAACTAACTAATTAACTAACTAACTAACTAACTAACTAACATTTGAATAGTTGACAAGCGGGTGATTTTTCGTTTAGGTTGCTTCTTACGGTACACGCAAACAACTATCAGTCCAACGATATGCCAAATTTTGTTATAATGCTGACGTTCCCAGAAGATCGTTAACGCAGTTTCTGATACACTTTGAACCTGAATTCCATAGAAAACAATCAACCCCCCAATTTTTTGTCACATCGCAGTTGCTTTCCCTTAGACAAAAAAGAAAGTCCATTGACAGGTTCGTCCACATGGTAGTAGATGTCATTACCATAGCAGACCATCTCAGACTCACCGAACAACAGACAGCAGGCGGAACCCGTCTTGACTCAGAAATATTGTCGACGGGAATTAGACGCAACCATGCAATTCGTCCAATTTGAACCGAACGCCTAGGGCTGGCAAATTCTTGAAGCGCCTCAAGAATGGTTATCACTGATGTAATTGCATGAATTGGTAAGGGAATTTCAAAAGATTGATGGTGCCCGAAAGTACAACGTATTCACCCGAATTTACAACAGACGGTACGGTGGCACCCCCGAAAGATCCTGTTCAAGCAGAAGCTGTGGCAAAGAAGTACAAGAACCCAGTCACAACCGGGGCAATTGCGTAACAAGCAATTCACTAAAGCTATCGCAAAAATACAGCTACTATTTCCAAACATCGTCTGACAAACTGTAATTGATCTTTGGCCTTCTTATTTTTTTGGCTTGCACAGAGCTGGGTTGGAATGTTGTCAGAACTTTCTATTAACCCGATTGTCTTGAGAACTAAAGCCTAGACACCCAACGTGGGTTACTTATTTTGGACTGGCACGTAGCCGCTGGAGGTCAAGAAAGATATTTACTTATTTGTAGACTATGAAGCGTGATGGTATTTAAAAGGCAGTGACCTATTGAGAAGATAAACGTGGTTTCATTAGCCGGTGCTTTGAAGGTATACATCCATTCATTTACTACAAATTGCCCAAATTCCTTGGGAGACCTGTAATGATTTTGCTCGAAAAAGTAGCACTGACCGTGATTAATCGTAGTAAAGCATGGACGCCAATCTTCAGCACATATTGGATTTGCTCCAACAGCAAACTACGCAAGTGAAAACATTATGAAGGTCCCAGCAACCGGTAATTATGTAATAGTTTGTAAGCAAGACATTAGTATATTAACGGAATAGATATTTATTAGACAGAAACGCCCTTGGTGGAATACATTTGGGTCAGTGACCGTCATGGAATGCTCACGTTTCACTTTCGTGAGTCGACACTATTCTGATTAGGTGGTCATACTTACAGACGATAATGAAGCGATACCGAAAAGGGCTACGTTACTTGCATGTAGACTCAACAATAAGATGCTGACGAGTCGCGTGACGAGTATGTATCGCGAATACAGGATAAGACTGGCGAAACAACGTTACAGGAGATGGGATAACAACCACTGAGTTGATGACCGGACTTGAAACTAATCTAAATAAATGGTCCCCACAGTTTTCTCGGTTAATAGGTTTTAGTAGTAGTAGTGGTTTATAGTACCCCGTTGAGATTATATGGTTCGGAATTAGTAGGATTGCTCAGAATTGGTTACTCGTACAGTTTTGTGGTTATGCATAACACAAATGTGCAACTGTTTATTCGTAGAATTGACATCGTTTGGGCCCGACTCTGGATTGGGCCAGTAGGCAATAGCGTATCAGCAGCTAACAGCTGGGGTAACGTGCATGGGTGAAAACTCATAATTATATAGGTCCGCTATCTAGACAACGGCTCAGATCACAGGGCCGAACCCCGAATAAGACAAGGGACATTAGGTCATTCCCGAGTGATTCATCTGTCTAACCGATCAGTATGCTAGACGAATTGAAAACCACATTCGGAGTGGATAGGTCTGGATGACTACTAAACTAGACAACCATAGAAGAAGGGGCGATTGAGTGGCGAACTAGAAGATGTACACAAATAACTTGGTTGCGCTTGGGGTGAATATGTACGTAGTATCTGATCTTGTCTAAACGAAAAAAATTATTGACTGGTCTGAATCCAGCTGATTTGTCCTTACCGGGCTCAGTGGGACGGTATCTGAGTTAGATCAGGAAAGACTGTCTTAAATGCGGTAGGTTCAGAGACTTGAATTTTTCCAACAATACGGCACAACTTACTCGATGCAGTGAGTCGTGGCCTCGTGACTAAGACCGAATGGAAGAAACGGTCAATCCGCGATAGTTCAAAAGAATAGGGAACTGACTTGAAAATCTCTAACCGGATTGGAAGACATGCGATCCACCAGTCAGGTTAAGTCACACCACCCTAAATGATTTGTGTTGTCTCCTTTTAAGCTTGAACTTATTGTATGCTACCGATGTGCTCGTTAGCTTTACATGGGTTGGAGCGTGCCAGTACTTCCGGTTGTTACAGCGAGCTCAGTTATTGCTTCATGTCATAAAAGAAATCCGCACTACCAGTGTGTAGCCTCTTCATACGAAGTGTCAGGCCTCCTTGGGTGCAATGCATACCTAACGAGGCTCAACTAGGGACTTCTGAAATTTGGATAAGTTTGAAGGAAGCATCCGACCACCAGGCCACCCGCGTTGGTTCTCAACCGATGGCTTTGAATTATCTTCATATGAAATGGTGCTCTTCGGTCACTGTCTTTGAACGCTTACATAGTTTAGGCTTCCTGTCCATCAACTCCCCCAAATGATCAGTAACAAACGCTCAACAATACACGTGAATTCCGTCCGGTCATTAACAAACAAGTATATGATTCAATGAAGCGGATCAGCATGCACGTATTCACTCTAATTGAATGCTTTTCACTAAATTGTTCATCATGTGGTATTAACGTTCAGCTAAACATTAAGAAACCATGAAAGCAGTATACAGCTGTTTCATTCTAGTCAGTATTCATTAACAGAATTGGGACGTAAACGCGGGATGAGAGATGGCTTATTAGCCATTACGCGACCGGGCTTGCTGAACCCGAGCACATGATCACATTGAACCTAACCGTCACTAATTTATATGGGCGGCTAACGTACTCGACTGCCGCTGACCGGTGAGAAGCTTGAATACGCCGAACGCTCTGAGAAGAAATTAGCCTGAGGCTTTTAGCCAGTCCAGGTATATTGTTCACTGTCTGTAAAGTTCGTCTTGCAGTAGAACATGTTAACTGCTGTTTAGCTTAACCGAAGGTTGAGGCAGTTCATTTTAGGCACGGCGGTGCATAAACCATCCCTATGAAGGAATGAACATGTTGGTTGCTATTGTCCCTTGAAGATTTTCTAAAGTAACGTGTCCATGGACCATCTCTCGGTAGTTTTTACGTGCGGTGTAGCGTGCATCTCTTGAAACACTGGTAGTGAAGCAAGAATTTAAAATGGCAGCACGTCCAGAAATTAGTTGTGTCAGAAACTGTGCCTTCGAAGGCAGAGAACGCTACGGCTGCCGGAAGTTACGTTAAGATCTACGAACAACATGCCCTCAGGTGTGAAAGTGAAAAATAACAGTAGTCGGCTACTTTCGGATTTGTGAAGCGTTTTGATGAGTCCACATGCAAGCCATGTGACATAATAGGGTATAAAACCGCAGCCGCCTGTAGCCACTGCCCAACCAATCAACAGGGTAGAGGACGAGAGAAGATGAAGACAGAGTCCAGCAATTGTTATTTCCTCAGTCCCCACTATTCTAGCAGATCGGTGGCAACGAAGTTCTGTCATTGTACGTATACAATTCTTGCACTAATACCACCCCGGTTGCTTTCTATCATTTTCTGCGCTTGGTTGCCATTATTTGATGTTCTCCTGCCCGTTCCTCCATAGCATCCGGTAACTTTTGAGTTTTCCTATCCAATATCAAACTTTGATTTGGTTTTCACCAGACATTCACTTATCCGCCAGTTGCGTCATCAGCAGATTTTGACACCTGAAAGAAATGAGCCATTTTTCGATGTGTGTGAACACGGCGAAATGTGCAGTTTCCAACCGGTTTAGTGTAGATCAGAGTATGGCCACAACGGATGAAAAGGTTACTGGACCCCGTAGCATGCACCAGTCAGAAGCAGTCGCCCGGATAAGTAACACCGACTAGGTCAAAAGTACTCCCTAACAAACTAAGACCGCGGTAGCAACAAACAGGAGCAGCAGAGCCAGAACTCAAATAGACAACACGGCTCTCTCCCCAGCTGAGAGCGATAGTTCAAGCCGTCACCCCGGGAAATCGGACCAGCACAGCCAGAGGGAGGCCCCAAAGAACGAAAACAAGATTGTTCGGCACACGGTCGGATCGTCCCCGTAATGCTCAAATGGTCGGAACATGGATTTCGCATGAGTTTGAAAACAAACAATGCACACGGGCGAGCAAGGTCAGCGGACTGTGACATGTTTAGCGGCGAAACAAATATGTGAAACCACCCGCTTGCCTTCTTACTAAACTAGCTTTGAGCACACGCCTTGATTTACCTTCAGGAACATCCTGATTTGAGAGCTATTCTTAACACGTATATTTTGTTGCACCATGAATAACCTATCCATTGTGTATCCATTCAAGCGTGCACTTCGAAATTTCTTGAGAAATATATTGGTAGTGTTTCCGTGTTTACATTGTTATTATTAGTATTATTATTGTCTTCATTTATTACTAATATTATCAGTATAGTGCAGCATATCACGTGAATTGCACGTGACTCGTCACGGTCTTGTTCTTGCCCGAACTACACACTAAAAGGTCTTGTGATTCTTCTAAGGAAGGCCACTAGCCGAGGCCAAAACAAAGCAGCTTAGTTCTCGTACGATGAGTCATGCAACCGTGGGCAGGGCTATTTCCAAAAACCAGGTCAGGCTGGGCAATGACAATCCGGACCGATCGGTTGTGAAACCACGGTCAGGAATGGAACCACTGTGCCCCTGTCTAGCTCGGGGATGAAGTTTCGACTTGAGGATAGATCTCGGGGAAAATCGCATTGACACGAAAAAACTGACTTGAAACTGAGTTTGAGTTTCAGAAAGGGGCACCACAATTGACTTAAATTACTATTGCCACGCCTGAAATGTCAGCCGACTGATTGGCTGTCTAGCCGGAGTTTAGGCCGGGCTTGTCTCGATCCGATCTGCGGCCTGCTAGTAAGTCAGATGCGAGGTTAGTTGCCGTGTCAGACACTGAGTCAGCTGCAGTGCTCTTTTCTGAATTTCAGTTTGGGGTTTTTCAATTCCAAGTCACTGTCCCATTTCAATGTGACCTTTCCTGAGCTCGATCTATGTATGATACCGTTTTCTTGGTAAACTCGAAGACGCCACTCAAAACGAGGACTGGAAACGAGACAATAAAGCCCAGAGGTGATCAAACAATGAGTTTCGTGTTGAACCAGCTTATGAACATCGTTTGACCATGACAAGAGGCCAGCTGGTTGTTCACGCTGGATTAAGAGAAATAACAGATGACTCTGGATACTCACGCAAGTTCCTGAATTGCAGTCACCATTTGTGATTGGTCGAGCTTTCTCAATTTTTTACAAACTATTGATCTAGTCAGCCCAATGTTATATGTATGTATAAGTGGCATAGACACTAGTAACGTAAGATTAAAGTTACGCGGCACATGCGTACGGGGGCCGTAAATCGATAAAACGGTGAAATGAACTGATTCAAAGCTGGTTCCTGTTTGGTCGGAGACCGTCAGCCGTAACAGTGGCAAAGTCAATGCAGGAGTGAAATATTACCCTATCCTTGGTAGGGTCGTTTTATAAGAACATTCAAATTCTGAACAGGTCATCTCACAGGCCCTATTTGAAGCTGAGTGAAAGTGCTTGAGTCTCCCTATAAGAATGAGTTTACGGCAACGGAGGAATCTCTCTCACACACATACAAACACACGCACAATGAACGGGTTACGAACAGGTAGCGCCGTATACTGAATGAGAATGCATGAATACATGTCCTTTGATTTTATTACCTAGCTTTTATTTTCCCATTCGTTTGTGCCTTCATCGGCATTGATCTGCGTGTTTATTTTCCACCGTTGAAAGTACCGACCAATTGAATTGTCGAGTCTGACCAACATGACTGTAATATCGGCAATTGAACTAATAATACAGAATTCGACCAGTGGCAATGATACACGGACACGGAATGGAGAGACCCAGACCCAAACTAAGCTAACGAGACAACTAGAAGACCATGGCGACTGGAATACGCGTCGGAGGTTTGTTTTCAAATCACGCATTAATAGATAAGACAAAAAATCCTCACTGATGAAATATTCTCGGTCCACTGGCATTCGGAGGATGTTAACAATTCTTGTTTTCATTTCGTCACGGTCCTGGGCTGGGGCAAGCTATACCGAAGCTGTGCGCGACTGCATCAGGTGATTACCAAACAGGCTTGCTACACATCCTCAACGGGATCATTGTGACCAACGGTCAGTGACCCTGCAAAACCAGTGACGGATAGGGTTTATATAATGTAATACTGAAACCCGATAAAACCTTAAGAACTAACGCGGTTAAACTAATGGCTAATACCTTGATCATGCAATCGTTCGTTCCGATTCCGGGGCGGTGGATATCTTTTGCTTGGGTTATGGTTAAGGTAACGGCCACCATCCAGGTGGTTAGCCGTGAACAAGATAGGCCCAACCCCACCAAATATATATAATACTCTAGCTTGAAAACAATCATGGCTACAACGCAATAACATGTAAATGGAACTTCGCCAATTAAGAAATGAGCGAGAAACGTTGGTGCGAAGATTAATCATAGGCTTGAGAGGCGAAAACCCACCGCACCCTCGACACTGCCACTGCTTGTCCGCAGACGCATATTCGGTGGGATTGAGCCTACCTTGTTCACGGTTAACCACCTGGATGGTGGCCGTTACCTTGAACACAACCGAAGGACGCTCCCAGCAGCAGACAGGGACGTTAAAAAGCAAGGTTAGGACAGAACCAATTCACGTGCCAAATTTCGTATCTCATCACAGCCTCCACGAGCTCAATGAACGGGAACTGATTCTGGATGAACAAGATGCTGTCAGTGATTCAAATGGCAAAACGGCTACGTGAGAAAATGCCCAATTGGGGTAACGTTCGATCATTTAGAAATGTCCATCCACGTAGTTTGTGGTCAGCTGTAGATTACACAACTCTCCCGACCCCGATTGGTTTAGTTGTCATTTCGGCCCGAGGATTTCAGTGCAGTTATACAAAAAATACGACTCCACGCGGAAATCACTTACTTAATTATGAGTCAGAGTAAAACCAAGTACACTGGTCCTTCTAATTAAATAACGACCACTGTCTCCGATTTCGTTTTGGAGCGGAGTCGCGTTTTTGACTGGTCTAACAACCTTTGAAGTAGTATCTCGACATTTACGGCAGTAAATCAGTTGTTTTTAATCACAGTCATAAACACGTTAAGGCCAAAGTAAGTCAGTTCTCTTGGCAACCTAGCGGCGGAGTTCATGACAGCCGGCACGCCCTTCGGAATCGTGTAATTCAGCAGGAACACCGTCTGACATGTAATAAGGTCTTCTAAACTAGTTGAACATTCGCGTATGCAGTCATGATGTCAAATCTATCGGATACAGTGCAGGTTAAGTGCAAACCGAACGAATTCTGATAAAGTCACAAGCTGTAGTCTGTACACAATTATTTTGTGCATATGTAGTCGGCCATCTAGTGAACATAGCTTCCAGGCCGTCCATTCGGTTGGTAGGAAGTTTAGTTGATTTTGAGGTGTTCAGTGGTCCTGTATTCGAATATTGTCGAACGGCTCTGAAAACCGGTTTGAGAGAATAGGCTGACTGACTGCTTACAAAGTTTGGAAATCGCGAAACCCTGGGATGCTCGGATGTTTTTCTCAGACATTTTTTTCTCTAGACTATCGATTAGTTTGAGCTGCATTGAATATTTGAAGATCCATTAGTCGCTGTTATTATTTACTCCTGGATTCGTGTTTGTCTTGGCCCTAAATCGTCTCACCTGTCTAGTTTTTATCATGCAACGCATCGTTCACCAGTTTATTCAATCACATCGATTTGATCCTGAAACAATTGTTTTCCGGATCCACGCATTGTACCACGCATTCTGAACTCGAACGTTTATCAGACCGTTTGATCTGATCCTTTCCTTTTCTCCCTTGTTTGGCTGCCGTCCATGTATGGGGTTTTATTTTATCGGATCACCGTTCGTCATGTAGCTTGGCCCACTGTTTCGGATCTACCTTTGATTCTGAATGCCCGCATCTTATGATGCGTGCCACTAAAAAACAGACACCATCACTTAATTCTTGCTGCTCGTGATGTGCAACCTCTATGAATTGGCTACGTTTAGGTGATATTGCGTTTAGTGATTTTTTCAGGAGTAAAATGCACGTTGCATTAAGAAGGGAAAACCCTAATTGATTCAGTTTTGTAATCTAACTGCAACAAGCCAATGGCTGAACAAGCATCTATTCCTCGATCTACGACTTGATTTCGCTTGTTGTTCATGTCGCTAATGAGACCTTACTACACGTCCTCCACGACGTTATCCACCCTCGCCTTCTCACTCGTTTTCAGGATAACAAATCTGTAAGTGAATGACAAAATATTCAGGTGTGGAAACAAAACCACTGAACTCTCATTTTAGGCATATGATTTTGCGGTGCAGTCATTGCCGATGCAGTAGTCATCGTTCCAATTCTGTGGTCACATTCCATCCTGTCGTGAGCCTCTCCATGTTTTACACTGGCACGAGTGCTGTTGTCTGTTTAGTCTGCCCCAAGCGGTCGATCGAATAGCCACAGCTGATACATCAGCTGGACCTATCGATCGCCACGTAGCATTGTACCCGGGCTCTGGTGTGAGTCATGTGACATGTCTGGGTCGATGTCCGCATCCCAACGATCGCGCATAGGCTAGTGCACAAGCCAAAAGCGAACCTGACGTGCCGCGTACATTGACTGGCACTGAGATCGAGTTCATTTAACCTGCCCCATGGATTTCTCCGCGTGACATTTAAAGTGATAATCGTATCTTAGTCTTCTGCACAAAGCCGGCACGGAAGAAGGGAACGGTTGGTAAACCTCATGAACAACCGAATGCTTAATTGTTCCGAAAATGACTAGGTCGCTTCTCTAAAGGTCCAAAAAACCACTCTTTCAGCGAAACTGGGAATAACTGTGAGAATACTAACTTCGAAAGGAATTCCTTTTATCTTTCAGCCATTAGTTGAATTGAAGGTCGTTGTTCTGGGATTTCCGCCAGATGACGATGTTCGTTGGTATCTGCGTGTGCGGGCTTTTGGACCAACAAATTGGCTCCTTCAGGTTGCTTCATATTAGCGCTTCCATGGCTATCAAAAGTATTTCTGTAACCGCACGTCTGCTAGTTAAGCAACACTAATGGGTGAGTACATAAAAGGGGCGAGTATTTTTCGAAAATCTGACCAACGGTGATCATGCGGGTTTAATGTCTACCTCGAAGATAAGATATTCAAATCCCACCACCGCCGATCACTGGCAGTAGCCAACATTTGTTAAATCTGCCAAACCAAACTTCGTAGCCGACGACGCTCGTGAATCCTGACCAGTAGATGCTGATTGATTCATATGAAAATCATGCTCCACCAGTGGAATCAGATCCACGTAGTGGACGCCACATGCTTGCGTAATTTGGTCGGGTAACCATCGTTCCTTGAGTGAAACGTCCGAACACCATTGGGCGTGGCCAAATTAAATCAACTGGTAGAGCACACGCGGTGCAAACAAGTGGTTACGAATCCCATTGAGATCGAAGAATTCACGATTGGATCGATTCATATAAGTTCGTTTCACCCGGCTCGTTACCACGCCTAACCTAATGAAAATTTGCGCGGTTCTGTGCCACTGCATGGTCCATGGTCCTGGTTGTCGGTCCTACGCATTACTTTAACGTACCCTAGACATTATGCATTAATGACACTAATCACGCGTCAGACATCCAGGGAAATTTGTAATGAAATTAGGGACGAAAGATTTAGTAAACTGTGACTCACTACCAATAGGTGTTTGTTAGCAATGTTTGGTAACCTTGAGTTCTGTTTTGTATTCTTCGCACGGTTCTGAAGACCCCAGTTCGTTCTTTTTGTCATATCTCCACGGCATGGCTTTCGAGTAAACGGGTTTGGATGCACCAATGGCAGCCAAATAAAGGACAGTGTGGTAGACGAATTTCACTGTAATATTTATTTCCAAACATAACTCCAAAGTGAAATGAGAAAATATAAAATAGGCGAATGTCACCAAAAGGTTATTTTTCTGTTAGCACTTTGTTTTACAAGGCGCCATTCTTTATTCCCGAAAGTTAACCGCTTGCAAACGTCGACACAGGAGACATGGCAATATACCGTCTTGAGGTACCGAGAGATGTCAGCTGTGGAATTGCGCAAAAGCGAAAGCACCGCGGTTAACCCATCCGTATCCTTGCTGGTGGCCATTCTTCGATAGGCTGATTATTCGCGTCCGTGAACTGCTCTCAAGAGCACAAACTGAACCGATTTTAAATAAGATTCAATAGATCGGTTATCGCGTTCGGCAGTAGAACCAGGCTATGGTAAGTCCTAAACATAGAGACAAGAGGAACGAACATTTGACGATGATCCCAAACCGTGAATTATCCTGAAAATAAAATATAAAAATACAATTTAGAAATAGCGAATGACGTATGCGTGTGTTTATCTTACGAATAGAATTTGGCCAAATGAGGAAAAAATCTGAGACTAGTACGGAGCGTGAATGTTCATCGCAGACCGAAAAATTGATTGCACTGAATAGAAGATTAGGAATCCAATCGACGTCCTCATCCGGGACTATTGCAACCATCGGTTGCTGTCAAACTCGCGTGGCTAGCCGGAAACCTATCCTATCAATGCTGTCGTACTGATAGCCAACCCATACAGTTGTCACCTAATAGAAACACAATGAATCAGTTTTATCACTTTCGAAGCAAGTGGTCATAGTAGCTACATGATTCTAAAATTACGAATTTTTACACCAAAGATGTTCGAAAGATAACCCATTTAATCATCGCCGAAACCCATCAAGCACAAATAACGAGTGAAGAATTTACAATTTGTTGCACCCTGACTGACATGCACATAAAACGGTAATATAAAAACGAACAAGTTATTCCAGGCAAATTTTGTAGCACCAGAACAAGAACGGACACTGACGGAACGACTAATTACTATCCGTCGAGAGTTTCCCTTATAAATCCGAAAATGGTCAGAATTGTCCTCGTAAGAATACCAAAATCAATATTGGAGAACGGTATACAATTATGGAAGGTCAACATTGCACGATTACTTGAAACAACAATTTTATACTTTGCAAACATAAATAAGAGAATTATTGCTACGGCGGGTGTCTTAAGTCCCGGAATGACTACTCGCACTGGTAACAAGAAATTTTTCCAAATGACCTTACGTATCAGACAGCCTCTGCAGATGAAGACCTGCTCATCGACTTCATGTGGTGTTTACACAAGTGCATGAGGAAAAACAGGAATGCCTGGCGATTTCATCAATGGACCGATCCCTCGTAGACAGTACGGAGAATTTGGTTAAACTCTCAGTCCAGAACAGACACAGAGGGGGAACGAAGCCCGAAATACTTTGCACGTCGGTATCATTAATGGAGGGGTGCACTGAGGTTCCAGAATATTTGGTCTCATCCGAAGGGCATATGAAGTGAGCAACCGGTCACCGGCTCCTAGTGGGCTACGGGACCCTTAGATCTTCCTAATGTCTTGTAGGTTACACTCTTTGGTCAAAGCGCCGGGATGGGTCGGCAGTTCAAATTTCCTTTTCAATCAGTGCAACTGAGTAGTATTAAGCCCACAAGCGAATCTCGTGCCAGGATGTACAATGGATGACTTACAAAAGTAAGAAAGGAGTGACTCGTGACGAACCCTGGAAAAAAGCCTCCTCTCCAGTACACTGTCTGTACATTATATATATATATATATATATATATCTTCTGAGAGGGATCGAAAATAACTAGTATCTCTCCCAAAAGCATTTGCAACACGTTCCGACATCTCGCACGACATTGATTCCTGATACGAATGATTCCAAGAAAGTAAAAAAAACTAAAAACTGTTGTTACTCCGGGCAGTAAAGGCTGCCCAGTGAAGTAGCATAAAGAAATAGCAGATAAAACCGAATTCATCGTGGCATCTCGCTGTGACACACTGACTATTTACTTTCTAGTGGGTACTAGTTCGAAAAGAACTTTAACTCAACGACAAGACCTTAAACGGTTCCCTCATCGACGCGAAGTGGCCAGCTTTTGGCCTAACTGATCAAGCTGGACAATCACTGAAGCAAAAAGTACTAAGAGTCATGAGTCTGGATAACAGCTGCGGCCCTAAGACTGCCCTCCACATCAACAGCGTAGTGCGGCCTAAATAAAAAGATTCGACCGATCATCCATAAAGACGATTCTGGACATTGGGTGTATCATAATGCATTAGACTAGAGGGAGTCAGCAATAAACAGATAGGTATATTGTAATGCACATGTTTAGGAGAAATCGGCAAGCGTCTTCGTCGGAGTTTCTACCTTTGCTAACAATGGAATCCCGGTTTTCCACTCTGCGATAAATTATCGGTTAAAATTGCTTTTACTGGCACAGCTTCAACAGTACGTCGTCATGGCATTTAGATATTTGATCGCTACGGTGGCACGCTGGGAACGAGCTTCCAAAGTTGTATTGGTGGAAGGCGCAGAGTTCCAGCCGAGAATCTAGTCGAATCGGAAGTTGAATCGATCCAATCGACTGCTATAAAGGCGACATTCGGTTACCAATCTACGTCGGCGCGCCTCGAATAAAAAAGGACTCTCATTGTCACAGTGGACTTCCCATATTTCTATCCATCTGCATGATTCGCATTCACAGGCTGTGAACAAATGACGAATTTCGTGGAGTTTGAACGACATGTGAGAAGATAAATGCATCGGGGAAAACTAAAGAAAAGGTGTCCCCCTAGACAAGCTCATCCTTCTAGTGCCAACTTTGAACGACAAATAAGACCGTAAGAAAAAATAATCGAGATTCGGGCGTTCGGACTCGTAGTACCCATGGAGTAGCATTAGACAAACTCAACGTGGCTGGATTGATTCAATCTCATAGGGGAACGCTACGAAGTGGAAGCCTTAGAATGAGCCTGTCTAATCTCATACATCAGATCAATTTGATCCATGTGACATGCTAAAAACGGAGGACAATTAACGGCAGTTTTGAAAAGTGATACAAAGCATTAAATGCAATAAAAATGGTCACAAAGTCAAACATGAAACCAGAAGAAAACCTGATCACGAACCTCATAACTGTCGTCTGGAGATCTACGCCTTTGAGTTACTTCATTCAAAAGTAGCAGAAATTCTTGTCCTGAAAACGACTCTCGGGCGTACTCAAATTCCCGGTTGAATTCATCACCGATTTGAGCCAGTTCTTCCGCAATCGCTTCGAGATAAAACGGTTGAGAATTAGGTTGGAACATTAGCTAAAAAGATTGGAAGATAATGATTAATGAAGAAAATCCAAAGAAAAAACCAAAAGAGCAATATAGTGACATGAAATGAAGTCCATTGTGCGATCTATCGTCCGAGATTTTTGAAGTATGAATAAACTATTGAAAAGGCCACGATGATGTACACAACTATGTCCAGACTATCATAACACCCATGGAAGTTTACTCGCAACTCCTTTCGTTTTACTGGTTATTCTAACTGAGCGCCAGATTTTCTTCTGCACTGTTTTAAGAAATGACGAACCCAAGGCGAAAAACAAACGGAGGTTTTAGTAAATGTCTGACTAAACCTGACCGTGTCATAGGGGAAATTAATTGGAGACAGCATGAGGAGTGCGATCACGGCAAATTAAGGCATGGAAAATTCTGACTAACATCGAAATGATTCGAATACAAGGAAATCCGTCGAGGTCCATGGAATGTCAGTTCGTAAACGAGCATCTCCAGCAGTTCAATCTTGTGCTGTCCAGTTCATTCGAATAGAAATCTTCCATCCGCCAGCAGTTTTCGGCCACTGTTCTGCAAATCATCCAATCAAGCGCAAAATGGTTAGAGTCACGAGGGGAAAAATCTACGCAGGAAAAGGATAAAAAATGGTCAGGACAGCGAACTGTCATTTAATTTATCTTCAACAATCTTACAATTAGATCAAGTGAACCCCAAACAAGAGATCTGAGACTTCTAAAACTGTTAAAACCGTGGAGAACAGTCAGTCATATCGTCCCTTGATACCGTGAACTAATCAATTCTGGGGTTATTACAAACTGTTTGTGAGGATGGGAAATAAGCAATCAAAACGGTAATTTCGTCCTGATTACACTGGAACCGGAAATCAGCACACGTCTCATTTAGGAATTGTGGGGATTTTGAGTTCATTTTTTAAATATGATTTTACTCGTCTCCCGCCATAGCTTGAACGAAATGGCATTAAGGCCGAGAGTGACATATTCATATAGTAGAGTATTCATTTCAATATATAGGAAAACGCAAAGGTATGTACAAATCTAAATGCAAACATATTCATACACTTAAGTATTCGGAATAACTGTGTGTGCCCCCGTGCCAACGGAACCAAGGATAAGAACGACAACAGCAAGGAAGGAATAAGTGAAAATGCAAAGTAGATTTCATGATCCATATGTAATCTCATCCATTTGCTTCCTCGTTTATCGACTGAGACATACAACTCACCACTTCAATTTTTACAATCAATGGCCTTCCGAAAACATGCACAGATTTTGGTTGATACTTAGCAGCATTGAGTAACAGCGAAAACGATCTCAAGATCACAAACCAAAAGGACCATATAGATACAGGAACATTTCGAATACAAAGATGCCATCGAATGTGGCATTTAGCTAAACACTAAAGTCTCCAACTGTCGTAAACTCTGGAACCCCAAGCCCGATAGTCCAACCCGAACTACACGACCCGGTCCAGGTCCCCTGTTTTAGGTTTTCACGCATTTTTCCCACGTCATGAGCTAACCACGTTGTTCCAACTTCCAGCTATCACCTGTCTTGGAGAACAGTATACACCAAGGCAGTCAATCTACTGGCATGTGTAACGCGTCTCAACTCCCCTAATATCTATTCAAGTCTGATGTCTGTTCAGTTGACTGAGCCTTGTGAGACAGTACCCTATGCCTAATTTCAGGATAGCTGTTGAAGTCCTCTCGCCATGTTTTGGCAATTATACAGAGTAATCGGTGTTCAAACACTGACAGCCGTCGCATATCCGCAACAGCCGTACACCAGGACTAATCTCACTACTGTATTGTAAACCCAACATTCGATCGATAACTGGGCGATGCGTCGACTCCATAGGTGTTTCGAATTGGTAAAATACCACAAAGCCCCAAGTACACACGAAGAAATTTCATTCGATGTGCGAGCCCCTGGTAAGACGTAATCTCGCAAATTGTACGATCTGTCTACCCTGACCAACTATTTTCCTACAAGAAAAGGGTTGGCTTTGAATCACTCCGGCCCTGCGACACCATTTTGCATTTCGAATGCGTAAAACGCGTTCCAAGCTATACCATCGTTCATAAAGTTGGGAAGTAATTGCAACTTGTCTGGGTCCCTGCTCAAAAGCACAACTTCCTCTGCGTACCCAGACAGTTTTCTGCCGCAGCAAATATCAATGCCACCATTCTCACATGAAGGAAGACTTTGGTTCGATTAGTTAATTGAAAAAAAATGAGAAAGAAGGCTTACTTGACGAACACCACATCTCGCGGTGAATCTAGATGAAAGATCACCACAAGCACAGACTCAGCTTCGGTTGTTGGGACAGAGAAATGAACTTCCCTGACACAGCCCTCAGTGAGCAGCAGCGCCAGCGAAGTGCAAAATCGATTGAGTCGAATTCCCGTTTCAGACCAAGAAAGAATACCGTGGGACTATGGAAGGAGTCTCCGTATTTTATTATCCGCCGTACAGCGATAGGATCGACGCAATCGCGATCGACTCGGGAGCCGGTTTAACTCTCATGCGTCCAATACTAGATAGCCGGTGGAGGGATATGGCTCACTAACCGTTCAGATGCGAAGAATACCAAACTGGTGTTTCATGGAAATGTATTTATTAAAAACAGACGTCGTCTCGACTATCACGATTAGTCTTTTTCAAAACAGTTCCTAATACACTGAAAACATGCCACAAAGCGAATCACTTTTTTATTCATTGCGAACATCATTAGGATCTGATACCGTTACTTTCAAAATCCATCAACTATCCTGGAAACTGGTAAAGTCACCAATTCACATCAGTTCTTAGAAAAGTTTTGTTTCACAAATCGGTCAAAGGAGTCATGTTAAAAACAATGAGAAAACAGTCACCTTCCTTGGAAGCAGTAACTTAATTCCTTTTCAGGGGGTCTACCCTACTGATGACCTCGTTTATTGCGAAGGAGGGATAACTAATAACGCTGTCTCATTTTCACGCACAAACGGAAGGTCCACTACGGAACTAAGCCGGCCAAACTGCTCCATACCATGCTCTCTCTACCACTCTAAGCCATACTCCTGAAAGTAAATCAATGAGTCATTGAATTCCTTGATCGCCTCACCTATATCCGGTTTTCGTGGACCAGTACTCCTAACCAGTTGGTAAAGATCGCAGCTATTGTCGATGGCTGCTGCCCTTTCATTTATGTAGATGTCCTATCTACCAATTTCGTCCGCCATTTCATAGACCTCGGGTCGCCTGGGATCACGAATTTCATTGAATATGTGCCTGAATGAAAGCAAAAGGTTGACTTAGGAGGTCCTACTTAAGGCCTATGAAAGGACGGCCATACTCATCTGGCAGCAAAACAATCTGAATCTTGTAGCCGACTGAGAGTAGGTAACTGATTGTTCGGTTCATACTTCGGGGTGAAGCCAAATATACTGGACACCCAGTATAACGCCGCCACGGAGGCCGATGAGAACAGTGGAGTACTCTTCGTACGTCGTCCGTAGTCTGTTTGGGACCGCTGTTTAGTTTCATGGATCAATTACCTCTAGATCCAGTGGAGATTGCCGGGCGTTCGCCATCTTCCTCGAACTTCAGTAGGAATATATCCACCAATAAGAGGCACAGCACCAACTCGGCAGAGTCTGTTTGAGACGCACAGCCATTTGTAAGCATCTTGAGGGCTATTCAGGGTGAGTAGCCAACTAGGTGTCTTAGACATCCATCCCGATGATACTGAGGAGTTCCGATATAATTCCTAAATACAGCAATGTCATACTTGGTACATTACTGTTTGGAGGAAAAAAGACAAGAGGTGCACGAGGTTCATTACTTCAAAGTTGGTGATCGGGTGAATTATAATAAATAATCACTCTACGGATATTGGCTAAACTCTGATTCCAAACCAACCATAGGAGGAGTGTGACGCACTAAACAATATGCTCACTCACATCTGTGGTGGAAAGGTGTACTGGGCACCCAAGATGTTTTGTCCCATCCGAAGAGCATGTAAACTGAACAATCAGTAACCAATTCCCAGTAGGTTACGTGACCCTCAGA
>LUCM01008781.1:24334-47816 GCA_008360955.1 Fasciolopsis buskii | reverse complement strand
ACTAGTGTAATGAACTCTACACATTGTTTCTTTTCTTTTCCTTTTATTCGTGCGGGCTAGATAAAGCTGAAAGCTACAGTGAAGTCAGAAGGCCATAGCAGAGTACGGTCAAATAAAGTTAGCTCTAGCAATGGCTTCGACTGGTTCACCCCAAACTTCAGGCCAATGGCCAAACGAAAACTGTCGCTTTTGATTTCAGATACTGAAGAACAAAACCAAAGCTGGTCCAGCAGATCTAACGTCTGCTACCTCCAAGACTGGGAATTCGTATTCTTAATCTGCCGATTATTCTACTGTCATCCAGGTCGTTACCAAAACTGATTTGTTGAGGCCTTATGTGATTCTATATTACTGCAAATTTCAGCATCATTGTAGCTGGCCCCTCGCTCCTGAAGACGGCTTTAGAGGCTGTGAAGTGCATGCTCACCGGAATTGTTTTGGTTATCCAACAAAGGAGAGATACGAATTCAGTATTGTGAAATTTAAAGACGTGTTTATACTGAAAGGCTAAGCTCTCGTGTACAAATGCAATAAACCATCAGCCAATACAACAAAGGGTGAAAAACAACACAGAAGAAGCAGTTTTTCACTCGACTTTTAATCACAGCGTCTTGTTTTATCGTTTCTGGATCAGGCAAACAACAAAACCATGCACAAAATACTATTTTCTCGAACGGAGAGTCATAAAAACTTTCCATCCGTATCATTTTTCGTTTTGAATAGGAATGCGAATAAACGAAAAAGGACCAGCAAAACTGCGTGAGTTATACAACGGACTAGATGAACGGAGTCGTCACTGAAGGACAGAAGAGGTGGAAAATGCGATAGACTATAAGCGAAGCTCGATACCTTACTATCACAGATTGTTATAACGTTCGCATGAAGAACTGCAGTCCTTGTATCCTAGACCTTTATCCAATATCCACTCCCAGATAAACAAACTTCCGACCCGACTATTATACATCTACTTTCTCGTGAACGCATGTGTCTAAGGATGGCCAACGAAAGTAACATGCTGGAATCATATGAAAAGCATTCGAGGTTATTCCAACTTCGCGCAACAGGAGTCGTCTGCGCGTGACTCAAACTGACGACCGTATTCTATAAAAGCCACGCTTTGCGTTGGTGATAATGTCACTACCGGTGCCATGTATTCCTAAACACCATCGGCCCACAATTGGTGTACGTGGCGATACGGGGACGTTTCGAACATAGGAGATAGAATACGAGATAATGTCAACTGTAACGAAGATATTTAATGACGCTACATCTGAACTGAGTGGTTCAATATGAGAAGTCATACTTTCAACTAACTAAACCCAGGAAAATACTGTGCGCCCTCAATTTTAGAATAATCGTCACCATTGTGGATGAAGAATTACCTCACTGGGGAGACGGAAGAAAGCCGACAAAACATGCACAAGCGCCATGGTAACAATTAAATTCCAGAAATCCCCTCTTGGTAAATCACCCGCTCATGTGGCATGCGAACCGCGATGAGTTGGTAAAAACGACCACCTTCGGTCACAGAATTGTGTAGTCCTACTTCTCTGACATCATGTTAACGGTTTGTTTATAAACATGGTTCATCAAATTGTAAATCCAGTTCTCTTTATTCCCAACCGCGATGCAGTTCATTCAAACGCAGTGAAAAGGCGAAAGCCAACTTACCACCAGCTGTCTCGACACAATCGTGACTACAATGCACTCCACTGCACGCGGACGTGTGTACGACAAACATCACAGGCCATCGTTGACTAGACCAATGGAGCAGCTAGGAGCATCCACCAATCAAACGTGAACTAAGTCTGGTGAGAACGTGACTGACCAAACTGACCAATCGGAGAAGCAAGCGCTCTCATCTGGACGACCAAGGCCAACCAGCCCTGGGGGACGACGTGACGTGACGTGACGTGACGCGACGGAGTGACGACGCCCGTGTAGGAATCACTACGCCGTTGTTTCAGTGGCGCTGCTGTTTTGGACGCCGTCTTCGGCACGCAGGATTTTGTCTCGAATGCAAATTCATATACACACACACACACACACACAAACGGCCCTGGATAGGCGAATCGCACACTCTTGCTGATCCAATTTAGCCATAGAGCCGTTTCAAGGGCTTTCGAAAAATTGGCGGACGGTATAGCTCGTTGAGGCTTGGATAAAATCCAAAGACGCTCGCTGGTAAATGTCTTGGCCATCTTTAGTAAGATCGATGGTTAGAACGACAATGCTGAACTGTGGTAAGAATAAATTGCCCAGTCAATAAAGGCAGTGCAAACCCTGGTACAAAATGTATGTATCGCATTTTGATAATTGTACGTATATCCACTCTAGCAGTAGTTTGACTCATCAGCATACCATAATCAACGTGTCAACTGACTCGGTTTCAGAGAAACCGCAGAAGAATAGGTCCAGTCTACTAGAAATTCGCGTACCATCAATTTAATTGGGCTTCGTCTAAAATTGACAGCAAGAAAAACATAAATACTGTGAAAAATGTTCCGCACCTTGTCGGGCAGAAGAAAACAACCAGTCCGGGATCAGATAAGAAAACATGGACAAAAATTTTGCAATTAATTCTTCCACGATCCTGCATAGCCATCCAGCCTATTAGGCAATTAGCCTTCATTCCATCACCACTGAGTTATGAGTGCAATCCAGTGAAAACACGTTTGTCCAACATCCGAATCCTGATCTAACGACGGAGAGTCTTTATACAATAATCGTGTGAAAGACGTAAACGAAGTTAGTCCACTTTCATAAACATTGTTTCCATCCCATTGGTTGATTGAGATCTCGTTCTGACAGATCTTGAAAGTGAACTGGGTACATTAACCCTCTGGTGCCTCAGTCATCGGGTTCGTTATTCGTCTTAAACTCATCACGAAATGGACTCAAAAGACCTCACCTCTTTAACAGCCGGTGTTGAAGAAGTTCTATACACTGACTTGTCTTGGCGAAAATGTTCAGCCTAAAGTGTGGGAACGCGGGCTAGCTCCCGACGCTGTCCATCGGGTCGACTGACAATCAATCCAGAAGAGGGAATTAGACCCTGATTCCATACCCCAACTATCTTGAGTTATGGTATCATAAAATGGCTGAATGCCGTAAGAACGCTGCAGAGCGGTTTACAGGAGGCTAATTTTTATCCGGAGGGCTTGGACTGTCAGTGACTGGTATTTGCACTTCGAATAATGAGGCACTAAATACTAAGAACACATCAAATTCATCTGGAATATTTCTTATCGGTTCACTGCTTACTCAGGGTAGCGAGATGTACCTTCGGCGCAAGTTTGAATCTTATGGAAGTGGTGTCAACCGGAAGTTAGCTACATGAACAAACTTAGATCTAAGAATAGTCATTCTTTTAATGCTGCTACTCAAATGGTCTTCCTCAGGCTGAACCTTTTTAGTTATTGGCTGTGGATCATCCATTCTGTTGAGTGAGCCGCTGAACTTACGTTTGATTCACGAACTGTAAGTGGCGTGGATCCAACTTTGAAAGACTGTTTCTTCCAGTAGCGTGGTCAGCGCCACACACGCCTACTTCGTACTCATCACCAATCAGAAGAACCTGAGTGAATCGCGTGACCAGGAGTACACTAACTCATGTGACTATCATGGTCAAAATGACCCATCCACTATTCAGGTTAAACGAAATTATGAAGGAAAGCGGAAAATAACAATGGCGTGATGTATCACCGCTGCAGGAATCTCTGTAAATTAGAAGAATGGTTTCAAACCGGAAACATTTTCAACAACAGTTTTGATATATATATATGGCTGTGTGTCATTTCCACCACAGCTTTCGCGGAAAAATCCGAGGTTATACGACTAAGTTCACACTCGGAAGGCATCAGACTGGAGTTAACTTCTCATTTAAGCTTATTACTGTTGCATATCCTCGACCGCACTCAGGGTTTGAGCCCGGGCCTTTCATTTGGAAAGCGCATGATCAGATGACCTGAGATTTGTTGATGGAAGACGAGGTTTAGAGTAATCAGCCACATGATGTAAATTGGGTGTCCCTAGGCGATGTTTTCATTTATGTTTGATCATTAGGTGATCATTTTCCCCTCAGGAAGAATTTCTCATCTCCCAAGCATATTATTAAGAATGAGGCTAATTTTGGTAAGTCCTTGTACGAATCTGCATACAATCCTGGTATAGTGGTAGGGCAATGACCAAGGAACAAGGTGAAAACCTCCTTGCAATAAATGGCTGAAAGATTGGAGTGCATGTATTTCTTGCACTGCATATCTGGGACGAATTTTGCTCAATCTACCCAATGTTTCTGATCCAAGCACGAAAACTCCTGCGTATACGACAAACCTCAACTTTGTATTCGCAACGAGGGACGATAAATATTTTTGCGTATCATTATCACAGCTTCTCATCAGGAAGATCAGAGCTCACATATGTGACGCAATGCATTATCAGTTGTTGCAGCTTATCACTTGTCCAGTCGTACTGAAGGACAATAATCTGTCATGGGAAATCTCCTTCCGACCAAACTTCTGGTTAGTGACGTAACAGCATGAAATTCCTTCAGGATATCAGATCGTGATATGCTACGGAAGTGGGGCTTAACGCTCTGAAATCTTGCTCTCTTTTGATCATGATCGACCACCATCAAGATGACATGCCATACAGTTATTTTCCAGTATGCACTAAGGCCTCCAACGTGAGCTCAGAATGGTTCCCTATCAGTGACCAGCGAGTTAATTTCACTGCTAGACCTGAAATATGAAAGTAAACAAGACATCAGGGATTACGTCACTGACGCTGATTTGGTAGGGGATTAGATGGTAGAAAAAACACTTCCGATTTTCTCTCAACGAGTTCATCTATCACCCCCCTCACTTTCTTTCCAACAGCACGTGCTTTGGTATCGAGATTCATCTTTGCTGAATAGGTTTATCTTATCATTACAGCAATCGAAATGTAAAAGAGAGTCCTGTATTGTGGAATACCGGCAGGGATGTTCGAAATTACATGGTAAACAAAATGTTTGCAAGGTCACTCCTTTTCCACCAGTATTCTACGTCTACCTATGCTCCTTTTTTGTGACACGTTTGGAGCATGAATGTTGTGGAATGGAAATGTCCCAGAGCTACTAGGGTTAGCTAAGCGAGGAGGAGACCGGCAACTTTGACCCTGAAACCCGGATTGGCTTAGGACCAAATAAGGTGTCATTTGATCAGGCTAAGCTTAGAACACTATCGCGCAGTTTATTTACTCGCCAGATTCACAACAAAAATGACAAATCTAGAATCCAACTGCAAACCCTACTCAATGCTCCAAAGACGGCCGATTCGAGCATGTGATAGACATAGCTCTGATTTCATGATATATAAAATTATCCATTCGTAGTTAGTTATATCTAACTTTTAGCGCAATGATGTACGTGAAAATTGCCGCTAGAATTTATCGGACATCTGTCTGGCCGTAGTTTCTGTTTTCTTCCTACTACGTCGAGATGGGTGAGCCAGAAAACTGCTCGTTCCGAGTGCTGATCGACTCAGTCTTGACGGCTCCATTCAAACTTTCAGTTTTCCGACGGAAATGGTTGAGAAATCATAAAAGGGTGCACATGTTACGGCCACAGGCCCTTTAATGCGGGGAAAAAGTATTCACTTTGTAATGAAGGAAATTTGATGAAACTGTTTTGGAATCTTAGTTACTAGAAGGTTCTTCTGTCGTGAATTGCGAATGAAGAACATAATATTCCGCGAAATGAGACTATTTCCTACCACACATTCGAGCTGGGATTATAAGTGCTTCGCAACCTGGTACAGCGTTATGTGAAACATTTACTGTGGTAGTTTCTTCGGTGATTCTGACGTGTAAGTGCGCTGCGTGAGAGCTGTCCAAATTTGGGATGAACTGAGTAGTTGCATATCGGATTCATACACACGAGTGGGCTTAAAACTAGACCTGTGGCTCAGTGATCATACTTCACGATTCGTGGTAACTAACTGAACGTAGAAAATGGATAGAACTCTGTTGCTGTTTTAGGACGATATTCATCCGTGACTGAAAATGTGACTGCTCTCAGTGTTGGGGTAAACAGTCTGTATTGCTTTCCGGAACCTTAGATATCGATGCGCTCAAAATTTACTGCATACCTTCCTCAAGGTTCTAGTATTTGGTAGGTACAAAGAAGTGGCAATAAATATTATAAATTTATTTACAGGTTTCCCTTATTATATCTGCTTGCTAAATGTTATAAGGCCAGGTAAACGAGAGGGAACACGGTTATCTAGGTGATGCGTCTAAACGAGAAAAGTGAAATTCTAGTGGTGCACAAAAATTCCCCAAACATTTTTGGAGGGGTCGTGGTTTAGATTCATAAATGGCAACAAACTAGCTTATTTTATTCAGTATTCTACCCACGATCAAGCCCGTATCTATAAGATGAAGATGTTGGTTGGGGTAATTTGCGGTAACTGAGACCTAATATTCACGGTTAATCATGAAAAGAAAAATTTGCGTTTAGGAAGGATCATGATTTTCACCAGTGTTGACCTTGCGTCAAGGTCATTTAAACGAGCCGCACTAATCGCGTAAGTTGTTATCGTGACAGTGAAGCTCTGAGTGGGGAACACTAAAATATTTTGATGCCACAATGTAGGAGATAGTGAAAAGATTGGAAAACTTTGTTCAATTTAAAATTTCGTTTAATCTTGCTCGCCGTTCTAAACCAAACAAAGTCATCGATGACATCACATTAAACATAAACTATGTCAACCGCAGATCGTGGGACTTCCTGGGCCAAAGCAATGTGAGATGTCAGTCATTTGGGTGTATTTGGAGAGGTGTCCAAGGTGAGTAGCCAACTCGGCAACTGATACACCACCGTCCTGCCATGCTAATTCATTTGGAGACCTTTCGTCTTGTGGGTACTGTAAACTAACAGACAGGAAGAAGTCACTTGAGACGGAATACCAGATTCACTGATTTGTTATTTATAAATTCTTGATCCATTTTTCTCTTTACTGAGGGCTCCGGTGTCTCATTTGAGATTCCGACCACATTCTCCAGCTTTGGATGTCTCCAAAAATACAGTTTTATTATGTAACATGCTAATGCACATTTTTGGGATCATTCAACTTAACCAAGGTCTTGTAATTGGTTAAGTCACCTATTAAATGAAGCCACATGGTTATCCACCGGGAGTTCAACTTCTATCACTTCGCTTTGATTGGTTAACTGGGGACTGCAGAAAGAGCGAGAGATTTAATGGCGTTTTGGACGCAGCAAATCCGAAGAAGGTCTCGACGGCCTTGATAATCAAACAAATTACTGGATTCGCATTATGTGGTTGTGACCATCTTATTCATAAGAAGAAACTGAAGCATTAGTTCACGAAGATAAAGGCTAATTCATTCGGTGATTGCTCTGAAGCCATGCTTCGCCTCAGCATTCGTCCTGATGCACACTTCTGATTTAAATTCATACTACTCCTAAGGCTCCTAGTAGCTAGTGGATGAACAGATATGATTATAAGCGGTTGGACTTCCCCGCTGATTCTTCTGCGCTTGACAAAGTTTGGCTAATGGCCTTTGTGCGGATTCAGAATCGTGTGATAGTTTCAACATATCCATCTTAGATTTTTATGCAGGAGCTGCGACGACAGAATTCAACGATGATATCTTCGCTACTGCCTTAAGCTCGTAAAAAATTACGATTGTGCACTCAGAAAGGTCGAATGAAACAATAATTGAATATCTAAATTTGGCATGAAAATTCAGAGTTAATCACTGCCAGAATTTTTGGTAATCGAAAGCAGGGCGTTGTCGCAAATCTTGGTGATCGACCCTGCTTCCTTTAATCGCTAATAACCTTTCCTAAACCAAGTTTGCGCATGACGGAACTTGAGGTCATTCCAACACTTTTTACGGTTTCATTTGTTTGTGCTATTCTTTATTACGCTCCGCAACATTTTGTTCACATTTTTTAACGATTCGTTTATCTTCGTGGCTATCAAAATTATAGCGTTAATACACCTAAACGTTTCTATGGCATGGTTTGACTTTCAGCCTCTAAATTCGGCTCACGACTAAGAAGCGAACCCGTGGCGAACGATTGAGTCAGTGTCAATGCAACATGAAAACTGCGTGATATGGCATTTATCATTCCCTGGCTTCGTACAGTCTCCTCCCACTGTTCACACTTCCTTCTCGGCAGTTCTCCTTCCTTATTTGTTCTTCGTAAAAGGTGCATAGTTGCCTGTCATATATATAAGGGTGGATACTCAGTTTTAAGGCATTTGAGCCCATAGAAGTTCAAACTGCTCACTTTCCACTAGTCCCCAGAAGTTTCGTTCTCTGAAATGGTCTCTTTTGAACTGCCAAGATGTTTTCCGTTACGAGTCTACGTATCTTCCTTCAACTGAAACTACACAGTTGAACATGTCACGAACTGAAAGCCAGCAACCCATCCTATCGGAGCATGCAGCTTAGGTGTAAACGTGCAAATCATGGAAGGTAACAAAGGCCTATCGATGGAACAATCTCGATGGGCTCAGGCAGGCTGCCTACACCGTGGAAGTTGGATTCAGCTTTCGCTGACGCAGACAGCGCACGTCAAGTGAGAGGAAATGTGGTAATCAAGTTAGCAGATGTACGATGGGAAAACCGCCATTCACAGAACACACCCTCAAGAGTAACTGAAGCATCGTGAAATGGCGAGTGAACTTTGGGCCCGCTGTCGTCCCCGGAAATGACATCGGCACTTATGACCAGTAGTGACGGGATGTATGGGATCAAAAAATACGGGGAAATTTACCAAAGCGGATCATGCATACGAGCTTGCTTCTACCTGCCCGCCAAATGTGTACTCAGAAGCGCGCTTTGATAATCGCCTGTGCTGTTGAACAGATCTATGCTTGCTTTTACTTTTATGCAACCACCTCCTCCGACCGTCTCGTTTTTGCAGTTTGCGGTTTGCGGTGAGGTCTGGTCACCGCAAAATTCAGTTGTTACGTCAACGTCGTACTCCGAAAACCGACTGGAGGCTGAAGCGATCCATGTCTGTCTCAATAGTGCTAACCCACACTTCTTCAGTCGGCCACCTAGGAGACATTTCCAGCTTGAACAGGATGACGGTAATAGATTGCTGTTCGCTAATTTCTCCTCTGGTAAGCAGAGGACATTCCGAACCACTGCAGTTGACATCTTTGGAGAGATGATGAAAGCCGCTCGACGTTCATGTGGTGCAGACGCAACGCGGTGTTTGAGATGCGGTCATACCAAATGATTTTTGCCATATGGCAAAGGCAAAAATGGCTGAAACTTTCTAGCCATTTTGCATCGCTTGCCCTTAGTGACCAGGTTTCGCATGCCTACGTAAGGAGTGGGAGTACGCACGCTCGACAAATGCACAGATTGGTGCGGAGGCTTATTTCACTGCGAGGTTACACTGTTTTTCGAAGTGAAGGGAACATATTCATGGAGCAGTCTACATGAAGCTTAACTTCGTTCCTGGCCAGGCCGTTTGGTTAGATAGCATATCCCAGGTACTTAAAGTGAAGAACCTGTTCCAAAGTGTTGCCATTGGTGTGGATGCAAGGTGAAGAACTTCGTTTATGATGTGTTTATCTCCAGATCAACAGACATGGCTTCGTAGACAATCCGATCTAGGACGGACTGCAGAGTTGTGAACTCCTCATCCAGAAGAACAATGTTGTCGGCTAACTTGAGATCAGTGACCCAACAATCGCCAACAGGTAATATTCCTCGAAAATTATTGAAGGCATGAAGCAATGTCCAGCCTATGAATTGGGTAATGAGAATGGGTGACAGCGGGCAACCCTGACGAACACATGAATCAAGGGGTAACTCTGAAAATTCTTTGCCGAAGGCACGGACATACGTCTGTGTTGACAAGTAGAGTGTATTCAGCAGCATAACGTATTTTCCCAGCATCTCAACGTTTCGAATCATGCACCAGAGTGACTGTCTGTCAATGAAGTCGAATGTTCCACGGAGGATGATGAAGCATGCTGTAATGGGTTTCGGGAACTTATACCGCTGTACCAGAATTCGACGCACTATGAACATCTGGTCAATACAAACTCTTCCTCGACAAAACCACACTGGGTACAGGATGTGCGCATTTCTCGAAAAGGAGTAAAATGGACTAGCAGACCGGCTGAAATGAACCTAGCTACTTTATCAATGAGGCTGGTGCCTCTGCAGTCTGTCCATGTAGCATTGTGACCCTTCTTGTGTACAGGGAGTAGAATATAGGTTGCCCAATCTTTGGGAAAATCTTCGGATTCTCAGGTGCGACGAAACGGCTTAGCTAGTGGGCTCAACAGAGGTGGCAACGAAGATTAAACGATTTTGGGTGGGAAGTCGTCCCTAACGGGCGACTGCTTGTTTTCCATTACTTGAAAGGCTGAAATGGTTTCTAATTAGTCCGGAGGCCACAGATAAATTTCGCATTGCTCTGCGTTGCCTGGAGATGTTACACAGATGGACTGGGTGAGAGGACGATTAAGCAGCTGGGTGAAATTTTCGACCTATATTTGAAGCTTTCGATGGCATCCTGACGTGAGTTGGCAATTATCGTCACGAAGCGTGGAGGGCGGAGCTGGCGTCTTTCCCAAAAGGGGAGCATATAAGTCTGAAAAGCTTCCCGAAATCTCTAACACCAAATGCGGTTGCCACGACGTGTGCAATTTCATGCCACTATCGCTTTCAGTGGCTTTTTGTTAAGCGCTTAGCACTGTCATTGAGAGTATGGTAATCGGGTAGGTTGTGACGTCTCGCGTCTCCAGAGTTAGCCTGCCGATTAAGAGTTTCCGCTGACATCCAATCTTTTCTGTTTCATCTGAATTTGTTCAGTTGTTTAGGAGATGCGCAGGTGATGGATACATTTAATTCCGTCCACAGCTCATCTAAGCTATGATCTCCCTCGATCTAAGCTAGTTTAGATGTGATAGCGTCTGACAAGGTTTGGCTAATGTCTAGAATTGTTAGCCTGGACACATCGACTCTGCGGTGCGGTTGGATTTTTCGTCGTGTTGAAAGGTGAAGCTGGAGGTGAGCGTGTACCAGTGTGTAGTTCATGTAGCTGACTTTTCCTTCTTTGCTAATAAGGTATGCTGGATGGATGCTGACCAGCGATAGCGCACCAAGATATAATCGATCTGATGTGCTGCCATGCTGTTGCCAAAGTACTATGTTAGCAGGTGCCTTTTTGGATTTTGAAAGCGGGTAATGGTGAAGACCAGTCGGTTGAAGTTTGCAAACGGGACCAAGCGGTTGCTATTTTCACATCACTCACTGAGTTCGAATCTCTCTGGTATGTGATGGGTGTATTCATCTGCTGGTCCTGTGTGGGCGTCTCAATCTCCTGGAATTAAAAGGATGTCGCGTCTTGGGATACGGTTGACTGAACCATGACCTTCGGTGTAGAAGCCATCTATAACTTTCGGTTAGGTCTGTGGAGTAGGAGCGTGGACTGCAATGGCGATCACGCTGAAAGGAGTGTTGCTGTGCCGTACCACTGCAAGTCTTGGAGAAACTGGTTCCCGAGAGGTCAGGACGTTGTGAGCTCGGCTGCTCATTGCAATCTCAATATTTTGAGGTCCCCAGTAGTTTTCTGGCTCCCTATGATGCATCCAATAGAATGGACCCGTCTGTGTTACTTGAATAGACCGGCTGCTGGATTTGGATGGCAGCACGGAGAGGCAAGCAATATCGATCCCGTAATCCTAGAACGTACGCATGGAGGTGGATTGGCTATCTGTATGCAGAAGACTTCCCGCTTTCCAAAAAGCTATATGTATGCGGGACCTTGCGTTTACGTTTACGTTTGCAGTTCGTGTCTGGTTCACCGCGGCTGCTCGGGGAGCACAAAGTGCGTCATTTACCGGGGAAGCCGTAGCAGGTTCAGAGTAAACTGTAGAGAAAAAATGCACGAAGATACTTGGACATAGTGTAATAGGTAACGTCCTCAGCCTCGCCTGGCTTTTGTTCGAGGTGGCACCTGTAGCCTAAGCACAACCCAGTGTGACCTGAAGGGGAAAAAGAAACTCAAATGTTGGGAGTTGGTGACCGACAAAGCGCTTCATATGCCTTTTGGGAAGCTCAGCGCGTTGTAGGTGATCTTGGTGCATGACTGCCGGTTGTTCTATAGGAGTTCACTCGCCATTCGGAACAACTGCCCTCAAACTAGGGTTTAAACAACCCTATTGGTTGGAATAATTTCATTGGTAGCCTTCGGCCCCAACAGATCTCTTCCGCTTATTTGGGAATATTCATCTTCGCATGTTAGACACCATCTCACCAAGGTTTTTAGTCTTGGTTACCGTCATCCTGGCTTGCCTTCTGCTGTTGAGTGGAGACAATAAAAGGGAGTTAGGTGACCTATGGAGACCAAATAAACGGGAGAACTCTAAGGAGCAAGAAGGTTCACCAAATTAGAGGTGTTGTCACTCTCAGATACCCATATGCTTCCAAAAATCTGTACTTCTGCTCACAGTCTGAATTGAAACACCGAAGTACTTCGTAATCTCATGATGCAGCTCCCTTGCTTCCCGCTGTAGCTTACCCGGGAGTGCTTCTATCTGAAGACGTTTAGATGTGCCTTGCACAAAAGTGAGGGGAACTTCAAGAGCCGAAGCCAAGCAAGTGCGTCCATCAGCGTGCACCACTTATCCGATCAGTATGAAGATGACTGAAGATGGGCTGCCTTTGGACTAAATTACAGTAGTATGCTGGACGAACTTTGTAACCGCCAACATCACGAGAACAAAAGAACAGGCAATTCTGTAGACGACCTTTGTAACAAGTCCCGTGATTTTTGCTTACACAGAGGTGGACTGCATTACAAAAAAGTAAAACCACGTTTTGCCTGGCTGAAATGTTTTTCAGGACGACAGCCTACATAAAGAAGGGCATTAACAAATGTTTTGTCCAAAATTCTTTGCAGATTAAGGAAAACGCCTTATCCTTGATCGTTAAATCACTGTTTCATTCCTCACCTTTCAGCCTTTATGTATTATCATCCAAGCAACCTTTTTTCTGTTCTTGATACGATATCAGATATTTGCCTGTCACATCTGGTTCTGGTCAGATGTGCCTCGTGAATGCTACCAACAATTCCATGCCCAATAATGTTCAGGCCGTGGTTTATTTTCACCGTTTACCTTTTCGGGAGACAAAGGTATTTTCTTCTTTCAGTTATTCTGTTGATCAGATGTGCTTGTGATTCATAGACGTAAAAACATGGATTGATCGGTGGTCTTTGTGCTGGCTGATCAATCTTGGACCAGAAGCATGTTGTCTGTGTTGCTGAGATGTTTTATTTTCACCCGAAGAATGCATTAAGCTTTCTGTGTATCGCTGTTCTATTTTAGCGTTTCCAAAGACCGATCTTATTATTCAGTTCATTTCACATCAAGCGTCGTTCACTCACTCTCTCACTCTCAACCTTTCTCGCTTCTCCACATACGGGAACTAAGTTATTCACTCTCTTGGACGTTTATTGGGTAAATCGAGGATTGGAGAAAAGTGATCTTGTAAATCACCTTCACAGATGACGTCCGATGGTAACTTTTGTGGTTTTTGTTCCAGTCCTTTCGTTTTTGTAATCAGCAGTAGATTTTCATATAATTATTGAAGAACAAAATTTCCTCGTGTGCACATGATCGGTTCTGCAGTCATTGCTACGCTTCGTTTTTTATTCCAACTCACATCAGCACCTGAGCAGATTTTTCGTCTTCTATTTCCAATTGCGTGTTTTCAAGCTAAAGAATGAAACTTCCGAAAAATAGGCGCATGAAAGCATTCGGATTATATGGTCAGAATTGGATACTTGCATACTCACCGCTGTGCACGAGTGGTGTAAATCAGTAAGTTCGCCATTCGTGCCAGCTTAATTTCTAACTTTGATTAATGAATCTGGAACCAGAGGACAAAATAATTGATTTCGATAATTGGAAAGTTTGTTTGTTTAGTCAGCAGTTTTACAGATGAATGAAAGGATTGATTTTCCCGAATTTGGTGCTCGTTCTGTGTGCGGTTTTTTCGGTGCATCTATGCCAGAAGAATGGTGGAAAGTTTGCAAGTTGAAATTATAGCCTTAGAACAATAAAATGTTCTTTAACACTCAGTTGACAGCTGCGATCACGGACTGAGGCCATTGCAACTCCTTTGCAAACAGGGCCAGATATGGCTACAAGGAAAACATTTCAAATACACGAATGCCAATGACTGTCACCGGTCTACCATACCTACTGTCCCGAACCATCGTTTTGGGGATCTCGTGCACCCAAATCCAGTAGTCTAACTGGGTCTAAATGAGACTATTTGTTGGTGGATGTTTTCATACTTATGGTCATACCCAATATAGCGTTTAACCTACTTATAACTTTGGAATTGGACTTAAACTGTTTCGCATTCTAATGTTCGATTTTGAGGGCAAACGATGTTGTGAAGTAAGAACCAAGACAAGAACACATTAGTGTATATTTGATGACTCGAAAAGCTGAAGTTGCAGCTGAAGTGCTATCTAGGGTAAAAATTATATCCCACTTGGCAATGAGAATTACATGCAAAATTTCCCTAGCTTATTTCACATTTCGATGATAGCTTGTAATTATTTTTAACGGAATAGCTTACCAGTCAGTTGTAGATAAGTGATGAATTCTGCAAGCAAACCTGCAGCTTCCAGCATAAGTTTCCACATACTGCTCGTGCAATAGTTTCAAAAGAGCATGTCTGAACTGCATCTCACATTACAATATTGACAGATGACCCTAAATTAGGTCACGCGATGCTTTCACATTGGCATCCCTTATCGAACATTTTTACTCTATCAAACAGTGGATTTGAAAACAAGCCTGGGATTTTGATGCCACTTACTCAGTAAATCAAGCCCTTGTGAAATTGATGGAATGTCAGATTTTCACATCTACATCCACTACATGGTACTGTCTAAACCCATTAAGTTGATACACAGGCCAGATTCGCTCTACCCGGCCCAAGTCGATTGAGACCGGAAGAAATCGAAATAACTGGCAAACATTTTGTGCTTCAAACTACAGCGGACTCCTGGAGTTGACCAATGTTACATGATTCCCTGAAACTCCTTCAGGGCTCTTGTGTTGCGAATTTTCATCAGCAAAAACAAACCGCAGCTGACAGGAGACAATTCTGGATATGCAAATAGCCAGCTAGCTGTTTGATCAACTGAGAAAGGATCATACAATTGGGGGTTTTCGTGGTTTGGAAACTCGTATGAAGTTGCTGGGTTTAAACGGTGCATGTCTCATTGCACTTGTCGATCAGTAAAGTTGGATTAGGTTACATGGAAGGCCTGTCGCTGAAGTAAAAAGAGGGCAACAACTGAAGGATGAAGTGAGCATATTCAGTCAAGAAATTCCAGCAGCTGGTCGTACAGAGTCCGTGGCAAAGTCCGGTTTGCTATCTTGAATGGAAGGACTAAATTAGCATGACATTTGGAAATACAGGTAGAATACTTGCATTGACACAGAGACCTTTCTACTCGGAGACCTGGGTGGATCTCTTCATTCAGCGAAAATAACTAGAAGCAAAGTGAGCGCAAGTGGAATAAATTCTCTTTTAGGGCAAGCCAAGTCATCGGGCTCGAATCCAATTAAAAACATATATATGAGACTGCCTACAGTAGATTATTACTAATCGGACCATTTTTACCATGACTTTGATGCCGACTAGGCAAATGAGTGCTTTCGCCTGTAACCAAAGGAGGACCTGAGGAGGAGTGTTTTTGATGTTGTGTATAAATTTCTCTTACACTGTGTACTATCCAGTGACGTTTGAATGTCACAATATACACCGGTTATATTCAACAAACTGTCCAGAACTATCCTGGACCGCCTGTTGGCAATGATGTCCACTTCGGTTCCATTCACCTCAAATTTCGAGTGCTTCTTGGGTATGGCGGATATTTACATTTCAGTAAATGATACTAGATGACCTTGAGTCCTAAGGTGCTGCAATCGGGCTGCATTTAGATCCCTGTTAGTGAGTTCAACTCCTAATATGAACACTATATTTGATTGCCAGTGGTTGAGATGTTCAATGTTTTCGGGATTTTCACTGGTGATTATAGTATCAGGAATCATTTCATGTTGATGAAAAGTTTTCAAACAAGATGCATAAAGTTCAAGAATACAATTGCGTTCTTAAGTACAAGGTGATCTTTCACACGATAGCTGGCAAATGTCCTCACGAGCGGACGTGAGACGTCAGACAAGGGGACTCCAATTTAGTCAAGTTTATATAAACCCTTTAATAGGAAATCGTGCTATTTTCAACGAATAATGAATGACTGAATGCACAGCTAATAACCTTGAATTATCAGACGGAATCGGAAATCAGAGAAAAAAATCATTAGTTATGCATGTACTGCCCTCAATTGTTGATCAGAAGCTTCAAATAAAAGTTATCTGAGTGTGTAAAGTAAATTTGAACAACATAAAAACCACTTCATTTGCAAATAAAAACTACCAATTATTCTCACTGTTAGTTAGTGGCCCATTTGCACAAGAACATTTGGGGTGTCGTTGCAATAAGAAATGTTACCAGTCACGCAATTGGCGATGTTTTTGAGAAAAAAACAGTGTGTCCCTCTAGTAAAGCGTGCATAGAAAATCGTTGTCTAGCGAATACGGATGCATCCAAGATTGTGCTCTGTTCTCTACAAACGACATCAAAATACCTCATGTTCTTCTATTGAAATCAGTCTTTTTTCACGTCATACAACAGCATATTGCGTTCTTTGGGGTTTAAACAATGCCCTGTCAGAGACAGATGATTAATAAGTTAGCACGTTAATGTTTTCCTAATTAGCACACAAAACCATTATTCTGATGGCTTTATTTCTTTGGAATTCAGAACGAAAAATCCAGAGAAAAACCAACGCCTTCCTCGCTGGCCCAATAGAACAGCAGGGAAACAAAATGAATTGTCGTTGATTTAATTAAAACCACCGGTTAATCTGACACGGTCACAATGGACACGAACCTTTAAATAGTAGCAAATTTCATTGTACGTTTGCGTACGTGTGTTACCATGTGAACGCGGTGATAAAAAAACTAAGCGCGACTGACAGTTTGCAGACAAAATTCAGATGGAATTGGTTATTGAAATGAGAAGACTTGGACCATATAGATAGCGTGCGATTTCCTAACGAAGTGCTCCAAGTAGGCGATACAATTCCTAAAGATTTTCTAAATTTCTAAATGATGGACAGTGTACAAAGCCGCCAAGATGCTTTCTGGCGTATGTATTCCGACAATGACTTAACTGCAGAAAACGAAGGCATGGCGAGCTAACTTGGAATATTGTAACAGTCATTCGAATCATTATAAACGTGTATGGATGATAGGCTCATTAAAAAAACATGGATGAATCATCGCATCCTCATGCACAAAATGCTATTTACATAGGAAACCCGAATTTCGGACCATATGTTCTCTTGGCCATGAGTGTTCGACAAACAGATCTCAAAGAATCAAAAGAGTGATTCTCAAGAGAGACTCGTTGCTGATGATGGAAATTCAGATTGTAGTTCAAACCAATCATGAAGGGTATAGGTATATAAGTGATTAGATAGGAAAGTATCGGGCAACAACCACGAGACCGACAGTGACATTCCGGAGAAATTTCGTACTATCGTCCATAAGCACCACATACTAATTGGATCGGAAACCCTAGAGAGCTTTGCTATTCGGCAGTTTTCAGCAGTAGGAGGAGTTTTAATGTGATTATCTAATGATTCATCGCGCAATGTTAGCGGCTAATTGGGCACTGAAAGTCATCGAATTTTCATACAGATGCTTTATGTTAGCTTGGGAACACCAGCAATACACACCGGTCTCACCTGAACAGTATAGAACGATTGTGAACTCAAGTCTTTAAATTAAAGAGGCCATTTCTTTGCGATGTTTCCATTGCTCGTCAATGATGGATTCGTCGTAGACGAAATACGATGGATCATTTGTAAGCGGCATCGTTCACTGGTATTCTGAAGAATAATTTGTCCATTTTATTCCACCAGAGGATCGCGTGGGGCCGAAATCCACTATTTGATACTGCGCACTAAAAGGGCACTTCTAAAGCAAACAAGAATGAGGATTTAACGTCAACATATTCAAAGAACTATTGCTTTCCTCGGATTGGGACAACCCGTATTCTTTTTTATCTAGGACGAAAGAGACAATGACAAGCAAATAAATCACTAGTTTGTTGTATGACTACGTCCACACTTATCACTCATTCGGCCTTAATTCAATTGAATTCTGACTTGCCCGAACGAGCGGAAATTCACTTTTATGTAGAATAACCTCCACCCATTGAAAACATTCTGAAAAAGTGTTGCGCATATTGTTTATCACCGTTTCATTTCCACAACAAATAAAAATTCACCCCTCTTACTGTACCGGAGTCATTTGTCGAGAAAAGAGCGAATTTCGTTCGGAACAAAAAATGGTATCTCCCAGCAACACTCCGCTTTCGAATGATCTCTTTCTTTTTCATCCTCCTAGTTTATCTCCGATTACCTATTCTCCGGACATAATCTTAACAACACTGAGTTCATTCTTTCACCTATGCTACATTTGAGGTTATTTAGCAACTTCAGGTCAACCTGGTATCGGCTCCACTTGCCGAGAAGGCAACGTCTCAGAAGATGTGGCCTCACTCAATGGCCAGTCACAGACGACGACACTTCAAAGTGTCATCAGCGAACAATTGTAGCATAGTATGGAAGAAATGTCTGTCATGCCAAAGCCTCTCATGCCTCCGTCACTGCGGCTACTAGTCAGCAGCCACCTGATCGATGATTATGATCTCAACTTCATTGTTAATCAGTAGTATGATGTCGCTCCTCTAACACAGCCTTAGAAAGCATAGAGTGGGACGCATATCTGACCAAAATGTTGCACTTAGTGCATGAAACGAAAGTCCCACGGTTGCTGCAAATCGTTTAACAGACGTTTCTCCTATCCAGTAAAGGAAGTGTCCGGCAAACTTCCACAAGTACTTCGTAAAAAACGGTGGACAAAATCAAGCTGTTCTAAATGTCACAAAACGTGACTTTGCTGATTATGAACTGCCGTGGCAGTCATTTCAATAACCTCGTGTAGCCTTATTCCTGGGAGTTACGCAATCAACTTTTGTACAAATTTCCTTGGGGAATAACATCTGAGATGAGATTAACTTCGATCAGTCATGTTCCCCAGCTTTCGGTTCCAGACCATAGAAAGATATTATTCGTCTACTGAGTTTGCCATCATCCACGAATGGACATGATTTCAATATGTCTCGAAACATATATGCTCTGGAAACTAGGTTCTCTGCACCTTATGTCAGTGTACACATCTCTTAGTTGATAACTTCAGGCAGTCATAAGGTAAGCTTACTACATTACAAAGTGTGTCATGTGCTTGTATCCTATCTTATTTACCTACCTGGTGAAACGGTTGAGTTGCTGGGACTGCGCTCACAGTAGTTCATCAGTTACTGGGGCTAAATACTTCCCCTGTGCAACAAACAGATAAGTGATATGCCAAGGCCATCGTTTGTCCTGACCTTGAACAAGGCAAAAATCACAAGAAATTCGGAGATTGGATCACAAATTCTTCTCCGAGAAGCCTGAACTATTTTGCATAATAAAAGATGACTTCTGTTATACAAGCATGCACACTAATAAAGATAGTGGACTGCATCTGCCGCGGGATTCGGAATCCAAAATTAGTTGTGAGACAGAGCACCTGGTTGAAACAATCACCTGACTACAAACAAAGTGACTAGGAAGTTCCAATGTCGGTCAGTGAAACAGAATTTTCTCGAAGTGACAGTGAGAGGAGCAGAATAATTTAAGCACAATATCTGACTGAATGAATCTCGTTTTACTTCTGTATCACACTTCTGATAAAACTAAATACCAAATTACATCGTCCACCGTACACATATACATTAGCTTAAATGAATTCACTACAAAATCATTGCACTATTAGTGTAAACAATTATACCACTGCAATTGGGCAAAATATTTCACCATCGTTTGGCTAAACTGGGCACAGAACACGGGAATCGTACCAATCATTGTCAAGAAATTTTTCTCAACCTGATTGGTTGGAGTGGTAGACGAAAATGCAATAAGACCGAGGTTGAGACCGACTCGAATCCACACAACCATCAATCAGGTGAACATGTCAAGACCCAAACGAAATGCTAAACTTTGCACAATCACCCTATGCCTTATAATCGTGCATGACTGCTTGATTCACGGGTGTGGACCACCATGGACACAGTCCAACTGTAAACTGGACTGGTTAATGCATACTGGAATGCCACAAGATTTGAAGCCATTGAAAGAAATGATAGGAGGCTTGTTATCGTTGGATCCAGCAATGGTTCTTGGCGAATCACCAGGATTCGGTTGCGCAACTGTAAGTGTGTACTCATTTTGTACTGAACCATTTCATTTTGTTTAACCGTGCATTGACGTTCTGCGGGGAGTTGTTAGTTGAGAAGTTGGCTGTGTTGTAATCTGAATTAATAAAATTTACTCTGATTAAGAAAAGGGGTCATTTTTTCGATTAGTGGCTCGTTCGTAAGAGTGTATGCAACTTTTTTGGTGATCTTCTCTGGTCAGGCGATCGACAACATGGGATTTGGGCGTGGATTTCCCTGGTTCGATTCCGATTTATGCGCGGGCCACTTGACCACTCAGAAACTTCCAGCTGACCTGTACCTTAAACGCAAAACTGGTCCACAATGTTTTAGGGTTATTAAAATAAGTCGTGGGAAAGCAGTCAAATTTTCATTTATGAAGAAAAAGACTAAATTGAATTCGGTCTGCGGACATTTAAAGCTAATACATCACTTGTGGCATACGACGCGTTGCCTATGTAACAACTGGGGAACTAGATGTACATTGCAAAGGTCCTAATTTCAGTTCTATCTCAGACTGTTTGAAATTCTTTACAGAATGGCACGTCGTGGTTGTATGGTCGTCAACTGCTCACCTACGCCGGACGGTGGACGTCAGACGGTTACACTATGGTGTACGCCTGCTGTGATAAGTTATCCAAGTAAAAAATGGCATGTCAAGTGCCCATCGTTTTTCCCAACTGTATTTGTCTAATTTAATTGGGTAATACTGTTAGTGATATGAACAGCTATGAAAAACCATTATGATTTATTCTTATGTGGTTTGTTTCATTCAGTTTCGACGTTTGATTTGTGTCGAACCGGAAATTGTCACCCAACCATTTCTGGATATGTTGAATGGTAGAATTCAATAATTCATTCCACCCAAAACTGACCAACTTCCTTCTCTGTTATATCACTCATCCCTTGTTTCTTTGTATACAAGTTGTATTCAATATACCCTATCCCAATCTTCACTTGTCCTGTGCAGAGTTCCACGCAGTTTCTTTCTATTGTCAGTTCGAATGCTCAATAAACTCTTTGATTTAAAATTCAGAACTTCAATTTTTTGATTTGTCAAAACCAAACACGTCTGCTTCAGGGCTCATAACTAATCTAACGGATCGTGTGACCAACTGGATGCATAATTCTAGCGGGTAAATGGTCGATCTGGTCGAGGGAGAAGATCTGATCAGAATGACCAGTTTGCGTTCAGGAGCATGAAAGTGCACGAGAAATAACGCGACTCGCGGTAAAAACCCAACGAGGATTTCATTTTTCTCAGTTAATTCAAAAATTCGTAGAGTTGCAATCATTGGACTAAAATGATTGCTATTAAGTGTAATAAAATAACGCAAATAAGGGTCAGAAAATTCGCAACGTGATCATTAAGTTGTTTCCGGGGTTACATTGAGAATATCGGGAATTTAATGCTCATAAGTGGCATGGCATTGAGAAGGCGAAACAACAGTGAATAAAAAGTGCTGATCGTCGCGCGAGCATTCGGTTTCCATGACGTTCTAAATACCGAACTCCGTAATTTAGTCACCAAAAATCTCACAAACAATTGCCATGCGATTGATAATGCATACACCTAATTGACAATAGTCTTTTGCATAACAATCAACTGCAATTATTGGGACTAGTGTGCAACCTGGCAATGGAAATTACACGTCTTGCGATATGTCCACGATATCTACTCACTCGACCGGATCCCTAACACATTGACGATTGGCTTGGGAAATTCGACCATCTGAAATTCAAAATTCTAAACCCATTGTCTTCCTGTCCACGTTGTCTAATCAGCTGAGTGTCTCCCTAATCGATTGATGCTCATCATAAGAGCTTAGACACATGCAACTACGTGTGATTATTTCCTTGTTAGGTACGTAACTGCTCTGTTATTCAGCGGTCGAGATGCATGAAAATGTAGAAATAAAGTCCAATTCAGATTAGCGATTAGGTGAGGTTTGAACCTACTCACTCGAATCCTAGACCTTTCATCAACTAATTGAATAAGTGAATAACGACATGTTCAAAAACGACACAGTAACTTGTGAGAAACCTCGGGGAATCAATCCTCCAGTGCCGAAGGTCGGTCTTCTAGGTCAACGGATATTTCAGTCGACAGCAAACGCAAAATCACAGTAATGTCCGATTTCGAGTTTGAGATTTTCGAAGAGTACCGAGCATGCAGCCAATAGTAATCGCATAAATACAGAATGTTACCGTCAACCGTGCTAATGCACTTGCGATATCACCTCCCAGACTGTTCATGATTGTGATTGCAGTCTGAAGACCAAGGTGAGCAATAAGAACCTCGTGGAAAAAGGGAAATTTGTTCAAAGATACACGAAGAAATGATGAGCTAAATGACTGTTGTAAAAATATTGAATTACACCAACAATGCATGTGAGATGTGAACAAATCCCATCGGAGTAGGGTAGGCCTTGAGTAGATTAATTTCGATTGTGGGATGATTCAACATGCAAAGTTAGAGTTGTGACGGTAGTCGAATTGGGATCTTCGTGGACTCTACAAGCGAATGATCTTATCTCACATCCCGTCAACATACCAAGTCAGTTCTTCGATCGAAAGCGTACCAAACCTTAGATGATTAGTAGCCTGAGATATTCACATTTAATCTTTACTCCGAGAATATTCTCTGTTCGATTGCCGGCAGTGTCCGGGTTCCAGGTAACTGACCAATGAATTAACATGAACTTGGGAGCCAACAACAAATCGACGACAGCAATCGACCCGTCGGATAGTTAAGTTGACCAAATAATGATCGGTTGGATTATCAGTAATCCACAAAATGTCAAACAATGAATTGTCCAAATAGGCAGATTTCAACTGATTACATCTTACGGACAACCAAACCATTAGATAAACCTCAACTATGAACTAAAAATCAAGACCAACTAAAGAAAAACGAATTTTTTCCCAGAGCTAATATGACCATTGGAAGATGTTACGATATTTTTTAGATGTCTTTTGCTCGAATACTCGACAGAGATGCTCCGTTAAACCTGGAATCT
>LUCM01008781.1:0-22184 GCA_008360955.1 Fasciolopsis buskii | reverse complement strand
CTAAGGGATAACTGGTGACGGATAAGTAAACATGTGCTCAATGGACTGACACCAAATATCAACAGGCGATCAACAATCCGCACGCTTTAAGGAACATAATAATGCAAAATTTCGATCTGATTGGCAGGTTTCTTTTGAGAGGACAATTTCGGAACAATGGAAGTTCTGCGCAATGAGAGAAAATTATCGTGACAACTCACTTAGAGCTCACTGGGAGGTCCTTTATTTTGCATTAGTGAGTTGCAATAATTTATATCACCTAGACCTCGCGAGCTTTTTATGCTTGACTTGAATGTATGCCTCTTGAACTGGTAGATTGCAATACGTAATCACGTTTTCATGTCATACATCTATTTCATCGCATGTTACACCGAACTATAAAGTTAACGAGATAATTACATGCCTACACCTAAACTATGAATAATTTTCCATTGGCCACTTTACTAGGTATACGACCAGGAAGTTCCCGAGAGTGAAGGGATTTCGTTAAATGTGTTCAGAAATCCCCAACACGGAACAGTGTGATGTCAGTGGCGGGGTGAAGTATGCATTCCCGTATTAGAGGACCACATCAACAGTGCAATTAAGACATCACGAACAAATGGAATATAAAGGTAGTATCTGCGACTGAGGTCGGTATGATCAGAGTGAACAGTAACTGCGTGGAATAATCGCACAAAAATAGTGCTTCCGGAGTTGGATTTGGCACAGATGGGGAGCACGGTTTCTTCCTCCGAACCTTCACCTTTTTCCCTCTTTTGAATCACAAATCGATTAAAATGGAATGTGAATCCAGTCCTCCGCATACCGGTACAATCCGTTGGCACTTGTGTCCCCAAACATTCGGGCAACAACCTTCTAATTCACCCATTCATTTCTGACTACTGTTTGCTCGCCAGTAGGTACATTCCAGATGTAAAAAGTCCTTCCGTTACTGGTTTGGCATAGTGTAAACGAATGGCATGAAAATGGTCATCGAGATCTGATAAGTTACTTAAAAACTTGTGTTGCGCTGTACATGGTATGTCACTGTTTACAACTTAGGCTCCAGACGGGCAATTATAAAATTGAAACGACTGCCAACTGAAACTGTTATGCGATTGTCATGTATGAAACTTAACATGGCTAGCTTAATTGTTCATTTCGGACAAATCAACCGAAATAAGCTGGACAAAACATTCGCAGTGAACTTAGATTCATGAATGCTCCTGTGTCGTAGTCATGCCGAAATGGACTCAGCCTAATCATGGCTGACAACCACTTCTAAATCACACCAGGGACATCAACGCAGCCAGAATCGAGAAAACAGAATACCTTACTTTCTCAAATTTTAATTCCCAAGATAATTTTGCTGAACATACCAATATATATATATATTTATAAATATGAAAGCATTGTGGTTCAATTTAGGGTTACTGCATTGCCACGCAGACCAAGGCCTACCCCGTCAGAGTCAAGAGACGAATCCAGAACAAATGTGGTATCATTGTAGTAAACATTGCTGTGTTGGGATCTCTGGTAAAGTGTCATCTTTGAATAGCAGAGAAGTGTACACCAGCTTTCTCTCCACTGCCACCCTCCCGGAAATTCCCTTTTTTGTCTCCATTAACTTATCGGTTAATCGATTTGGCTAGCCATTTTACATCAATGCTTTTATCACTGTCTGATATTTTTGATCAAGAGTTTCTTATGAGCATGTGCGTTTTGCTCTGGTTATGAGGCTTCTGATTGGGTTTTTCTTCAAGCTGATAGGTACAGCTCTGTGAGAGTCGATATGTTGTCCATTCCATCTGGGTTTCCTGTGTAATAATTGTCAAACTGAACTGTCTTCTAGACGATTTACTAGTACATCCGGAAATGCCATTTCACCATTCAACTCCATCTCTGTTGTGAATTGAACATATGGGTGGGTCGAACTGAACTTATTCAGCATTTGATTAACTGTCACTGAGAGATCGAGTGCACAGAAATGCCAATCGTATAACGTTTGCACAAACAGCGACGTGGAGTGACGATTCCAGTAGATCAATGCCATAAAAATGTCAGTTAGTATTGGGTTGAGTGGAGACTCCATTGCCACGCTGTCCAAGTGGCGACAAATTTATCTGTTTATTTAAACCAGGGAATGAGTACAAAAAACAACGGCCATTCCAGGTCTTCGTAACCCGCCGTTCTCGATGTAGCTTCGCAGGCATTCAATATTTTCTATAATCACTAGGTTGGAAAAGTAGAAGTGACCCCAGAGAAAGACATTCGCCGTCCTTTCATATCTAACCATATCACAGAATCGATGAATTCAAACGCGTGACTGGGGTTATGTCTTACCACCTTCGCTCTAAGGGGTTCCAGCAGCCTGGATATCCATTTTGCCACAGCATTAAGAATATGCTTCAAAGGAGCTCGGAATAGCGGTTCCCTTAGGCTGAATTTGTTGGAATGTGGTCGAGTCCTTTTAAATCAACTGTCTCAGAATGTGGGATAAAGATTTCTGCATCTGAATGTTTTATTATTCTCCTTTATTACTTTTGTGAATTCTGATTTTTTCGAGAAAAATCGATCCCGTTTTCGTAACGAAGCCCATTTTGTTAGGAAGGACGATGTTTGTACCCTTGTCTGGTCTTTATAACAAGAAACTGCATTTTTTCTGCAATTCTCTTGAACATCTCTTAAGTTTTCGCCTTAAAATGCTGACAGCATGCGTTCACCAAAGTAGGTTTTGGAATTTTGAAGCCCCATTTGTGATGACAGGGATAAACTCGACAATCGAAAATAACGATTCTCAAGTCCAATTTCTAAGTCCAAGTGTTCACTTTCGTTATTTGGACAACGAAATTTGGACCGCAGGGATTCGACTATTAACAATGTTTGTTTAATCTGAAGTCAGCAAAGCCGATTTGATTGACCGGGGTTCGACGAAAACTCGAACTGTCTGGTTCCGATTCTGCAAATAGCTTCATCAACACTTGATGTTTCTGATTCATCTGTATATGCACAGTGAGTTGAACGCATTCCTCAAAGACCGAATTTTCCATATCTCTGGTGTGACACGTGAAATAAATTCAAAAATATTCATTTTAATTCTGCAGTATGATTCCACAGCATCGCGCCCGTTAACAGCACGCGTTTGAAGCTTCCTGATCTGACATGACAGTCGTTGGGGATTCTTTACACAGGTGGAAATGTGAGTAGTCCACTTCAGATGCTTATCAGTAGTAAATCCAAGATATTTCACAGAATCACCCCTGGTAAGTGTTTTGAGTTGATGAAAGACGTTTCGGATGGGTAGGCTGACCGATAGAGAGAGAGAGGGAGAGAGACCAGAAGTTCGAAACATTTAGATGTGTTGAGATTTAAACCAGCTTGTATAGAGAAATCGTAAACAGAAGATACATTATCGGAAAAGCTTTGAAAGTCATCATTGTTCGAAGCGGCTTGAGAGAGGGCAACATCATCAGCATGCTTAAACAGATGACAGGGTGAGCTAGTTGATAAATCGCCTGATGGAAGTGAGAGGGAGAAGACAGTGAAAGAAAACACCCCTGTAGCCACTGCCTGAGTGGGTCGTGTCTCTCTCGTAAGCAAATGTGCCCGCGGTTTGCTTTTGCGGTAGATGTTCTCTCACCTTAATAGAATTGTCCGTGAGAATAGCGCCTCCTAATGAAGACTTGGTTTTCCCATGAATTGCCTGAATTTTACAGCTTTTCTGATCACGTTGTCCCCATTTCTCCCCCAGTTTCGACTAAATCTACCAATCGATTCACCGTCCATGTTCTGCCACACTCACGGCTGACAATCATCAACGAAGCGTTTCAAAGTCACATGACATCAACTAGACTTAAGTTGGATCACAATTTTGGCTTGGCAACTGGGATTGCTCAAATTATGGCCAGTGCTAAACTCGCTCTTGGTATTCCCGTGCCACATTTCACCAAAATCTCCATTTCGGATTCGATGCTGACTGGTTTGCAGCACGAGGGATTCGACATTATGAAGACACTCTTTGCTCACCTGTCGAGATTTCTCTTTCCCAATTTTTGAAGTACAAACGTCTGGTTATGAGTTTTAAGGGTGGTAAAAAGACAGTTGGAAAACCTTTTAATGCGTGGGTCCAAACTTGCCTGGACTGAAAGGAGTGCTTAACTGACCTCTGAGTTAACTGTCTCAATAGGGTAGTTAAATTAGCGTTGCAAACGAATCCCACAAAATTTCGAATAATTCTGGCATAAGTCCGAAATAACTCGGTGAATATCATCGAGGTTCTAGAGTGACAACAACAGATCTGTCTTTTCGGTACTCTTCATCAAGTCAATGCAGAGCGCATGAAATTCCTGCTTTTGTTTGTGACCGTGATAAACAGTGGTGCTATCAGATCAAAAAGCTTTTGGCCGCTTATTTTTGACTGGTCTCACTGGATTAATCACCGGATTCAATAATCCTTTCTATCTTTCCTTTATAATGTTGACTTAAGACCGGAAGACCTGCAGCCCCTTGAGAAATTACTTTTCTCAAACGCTCTGCGGGTTCCTGCAGTAGACTCTCTTTTCGAGCATTTTGGAATGACTGACGCATGACAGACGACGTTTGGCAGTTCAACTCACGTTGTCGCCTGACCAGTACTGATTTCATGGATGAGTGCTGTGGAGTTCAGCGTCTCGATGTTTCCTTAATTTATCCAATCAAGGCGTATTTCTTCAGTTTGGTGGGACTGACACCTCGCTGCTTTCCCGACTTGTAAATGTACACCGGAATAAGAATTAGAACAAATTACAAGGGAGTTGACACTATCAGAAATTTTGCCTTTGCTTTTTAAGCACATATTGATGCTGTAGCAGTAATTTGAAGTTGCTGCCTACTACATTTGATAATCGGCTGGTATGTGCTCCGACGGCTGCGTATTTACCATACACGAACTTTCTTGGGATGCCATACTATCTTTGTTGATAGATTGTTCTTTAATGGAGAATATCGCGATATGCCATGAGTTTAAAGTTTCCTGATTTTGTGTAACTGTTCTTTGGGATTAACAAGCCAATAGTAAGTTGGGATTAGGTAGAACAGAAGAGCGCTTACACCAGACCATATATGAGTTTGAAATTCCCAAATAGTTGTCTATATTTTGTCTGTAGGAGTTTAAGAGTTTAAACACTGTTGGGGAATGGAAGTTTCACATTCGTTGACAAGTTGACCAAAGATAATGACCATTCATAGGTCTCTGCTTATGCCACCATACTGTGAGGTTCTTTTCATAGTTTACCAGTAATTGGCAACATGTTGTTCTAACAAACGACAGTAAATTTCGTTAGCTGGCAGTTTCAATAAGTCATGTCTCGTTGTTGATAAGGAATGGCGTGACTGAGCGAGTACGGAGGGTTGCACTGTGGTTCGATGGTAGTTCTTTGTGTTGAAAGACTTCGCTGTACTTCGTCTATTTGCTTAGAAGTCTTCTGTTGCGCAAGTCCACTAGCGTGTGTGCCAGCGAGATATGGCCACAGAAGTCAGTATGGAACGGTAGTAAGCAGATCCTAAGACCTGCGAGAAGAACAAATAACCTGATGAATCTAAAAACTAACACCTGTGAGTCCATGTTAATCTGCAATGGGAATGCATTAATGTGTTTCCTCTGTACCCTTTTATCTGAGTGGACTCAATCAAACACGGACAAATGTAGAAAAACAAAAAATGGAGATGATCATAACATAGAAGTATTGCCACAATGTCCATTGAATTATAGGATAGGCTAAAATTACAGAAAAACAGCGGTTTTACTTCAAGTATGAAGTCACAATGTTGTTTAAACGACCAGTCAGTAACATATAGTCCATATTTCTCTTGAATTAATCGAGTTCGAATCCCATCTGGTATCTGATTGGTCACTTAGGCTTGGTACACAGTAACGATTCTTTTTTGTCGATGAGATTTTCCGGCATGTCGCAACGTCAAGACGAGTAGGAATTGTAAGCAAAGGCTTTTAAAGTGTAATGTGAAGCCCATAACCTACGCGGAATATCACAGCTTCAATAGCGATAGGGGGCAAAGTGATTTAGAATTAAACGTGATTTTAATTATTGTTTAATTAGGGAAATCTGAGTATTGATATTTTGTCATACGATCACAATCTTCGAATGCTTATTAAGTTAGTAAATACTAAAGTCAGCTCACACAAATGACCAACCTCATACCACAGGAAGTCATTGGAACCAAAAAGTGCATTCGGTCAACTAGACAAATTTGAGACTGTAAACGTTTTCGGTTTTGAAATAATTAGAGTGCCCATGAGAAATGAACAAGTCAATAATAAAATTAGGTCGATAAAATAATCGACACAGAAGTAAAGCTTTTTCTCCGAATGAAGAACAGTTTGAGGCTCCACGGTTGTTGGTAGAAAAAATATGTGGTCGCTTCTTGTACCCACCGTGCACTATTATGCTTGGGAAAAACTACTATATGGTAAAAATTATTTTAGTTTGGTCACAGTTGCGTACTAATTCGTCACGTGATTTCACCTCATCAAATGACCTCTAATCGATCCATTGCTACTAGCTAGAAGTGAGCAAATATTTCAAGACTTTCGATTGGCCGTTCTTGGTGTTGTATGAAGTTTGTCTTTGTGACCCATCCAAAAGAACTTTTGAATTACTAACACGTTCTAATGAATATCTATTTACCTGTTGTGCTGTGAAATTTCTAAATCAACATGTTCCTATTTGGAGCACGCATAGGTAGTCATGACGAATGGGCACCCGTAAGTGGACCAACCCAGCAAACTGCGCGAAAGCAAACTAGAGATCTAATGCACCTAGCAGTAATTACAATCAAACCCTGATAATTAAGTAACCGATGAGCAAGTATGCTTGATTAGTTGGTTGGGAGACTGTGTGTGGTGACTGCCTTCCTACTTGTGTGTCACCGGTCAGTCTGGGTGATACCATTAGGAAGGTTATACACAACAGAGATTTGGTGAATAGTCAGATTGAATTGTAGACACAAAATTACTATCACGTTTGTCAATAGCTGAGCGGGAGCAGTATGTGACTTTAAGGAAAAAGAAAAACTCAAAACTCCAAGTGATATAGCTTAGAAATATTACAGTTGACAACTGAATCAGGTTTCATACAGGGTGAACTTCTTGGGTTGCTCCTTCATTGTTCTGAATTGGTACACTATCTTCTTAAAATCGAAAGTCACACAAAACGCAAACACTAATTTCACATGGAAAAAGCATTGACTTGAGCAAATTCGAACGGCTTTATTCGAGAAATCACGGTGAATTTTATTGAAGCAAAAATTTGTTATTGGGTTTCGGCAGATAAAATTGAGAATAAGTTACCTTGATGAGAAAATATTTCTAGCCCGGAACCATATAACTGAAGGCTTCATTTGCCACGATTTGATCACTTTTCACGATAGCAGTCATCTAGAACGATATGTTTATGATTTCCAAGGGTACGTATATCGTCGCATAAATTATTAGCAGCGTGTAACAAACGAAAGCATGAGGATTGATGCCTGACATTTTCGCATACGTTGGCTAGGGTCCAATACCTCAAGAAATGAACGAAGTACAGGCTGTCCGAACTCTCCACAAGTCAACAGCATAAACCGTGCCAAATGTTTGCAAAGGTATAACTTGTAACGGGACAGCTTTGAAAGCAAGAAGACCATTCAGTAGAGGCGGACATAATTTTGGCTTTTCCATGCATTTATGGATTCATTCAAGGTGCCAATAAAATTTCAATCATACATCCATGTTGTTATCAAATCTCTCAGTGACTGGAACGCCGCAGGGCTTTATCCAAGCCGTGAAGTGTTTGATATTATCACCCAAGTGGAGTCCCGACGAAATATTAACTAAAATACCGAAAAACACCATCTTCAATATGCACAATTCCCAAAACCATATTTGTGCCAGAATCAAATCTGGCTTAGGTGATTAAACGCATGAGGACACGCCCAGATGCAGCGTCTTTGGCTGTGGTCGTTTCCGTAGTGATATATTCACCGAAAAAAGAATGTCTAATGTTTTAATTATTGAGTCGATTATAATTTTTTTTTACTAAAAATAACTGGTGAGAGGTTGTTTTAATCTCTACGAATTGAATTACTTCACATTCTTCATCTACTATTAATTTGCCAATAGATAGATTTGAAATTTCGAATTCGAAGCTCTTCGCTATCAGACGATGGTCATTTTTGCTTCTCTCGTGGAGTCAACGTAGATCTGCCAATTCGTTTACTGTTTTCATAACCCAGTCAATTCGCAAAAGATTGTTCAGTTAGCAAGATAGTTTTATGTAAGCAGTGCAGTCAGGGGCCTCATCTATTGATCCCATAAAGTACACAACTTTTGGCACATTTTCGATTTTGTAGTGACTACATCTCTTAGAAAGGAGGTAATTTCCATTGTTTATTTGATCATGTGATTTGATAATTTGCCGTTGTTTGTGTCCGCGGATTATTATGCGTGATCTAACAAAATTGCTATTTTGGTTTGCACTGTTGAAATATTCCCTTTGGATGAGCCGGCTCCTTTAGACCTCGATTGAGATCCTTGACTATATAACGTGTAGCTTATTTTTTTCAAGTTCATTCAACTCAACTCCGTGGCTGCGGTGAATACCAGAAAAAATGCATTTTCAGAACTTTGCAGCATATCGGTGGGTAGTAGAAGATACCAAAACACGCGCACCACCTCACTGAGAAAAGGCTTTTAAAAGCGAGTTGAGTTCTTACATTAAAGCTGGCCTGTTATAGGAAGACTGACGAGAACTGCAATGTGCTGATATGTGGGAAAAGGTTCTTTGAAATTTAAACGTGTATAAGAATCAGACACCTTTTTGAGTTCACTGTTTAAAAGATGGTGGGCATCGAAGGGTGTCTGAAGCAAAACTATCGCGGACAACAGTGTGCTGATGTCACTGAGTGGAGCTCCAGGAAGAATGCCGCATATGGAAGTGTTCCTTGGAGCTAGGGAGCAGCTGAAACTCTTTTTTCATCAAAGCATCGGGGAACAGTAAAGCCGGTTAGGTGATAATACGACCGGTCACAAATTTTGGGATGCATATCTAAGGTATGCAGAGCAAAAGTAGCCAAAGGGAGAAAAACTGCAGTTTTCTAACTTCGCATGACAATTTATCGACGTGAATAGATCAAGAAAGGTTGTGGGAATGTAAGCCTCTAGGGTGTGACCTTAGGCATTAAGAAATAAGAAGATTGTTGCCACGTCTCTTCTGATGCTAACGAAAGTAACATGGTGTAACATTTGGATTCACAACAATGCAGGGGAAGCCATGAGAACCAGTTTACATTGTTCTCTAGTCTTCGCTAAATTATGGGAGTGATGTCAGATCGAGAAGATTCGCATCCAAAGACAACATTGCTTTCACACTCGTATGCAGTGAATGACAGTGGAATAGGGAGTTGTTCTGAACACAAACAGAATTAAGCAAAAGATATTGTTGTGTAAGATACCAGCACTGACAGGTAATAAAAAGAATACTATTCCGTTAAAGGATGCATGCTAAGTCCGGCCAGCCAAGTAGTTGCGAATCAACTTGATCATTTTCAAGTTGGGATAAAATATTACGCTATAGATTTCCGTTAGAACTACCGAAGGTAACTTTGTGATCAAAAGTACAGCATCATAATGCTCTTTACTTTGCTTGTCTAAAGAAAGTACATTAGAACTCGCCAGGCCTTCTGCCACATTGACGGTAAATCGGAGTGATTCATATGCAAGGTGAGATATATCCTCCACAACATTTCCAGGGACACTTTGTGGCAGCAAAGTGTTCTCAGTTGTGTTCTGCTTAGACCTACACGCAATGAGGCAGTGCGTACCAGGATCATTATTCGGAACATGCGTTATATTTTTAGGCTTCAATATGTTAGAATTCTCTCTGGTTTTCAGGTAACCATTGAAGATAGCCGATTAAAGACCCAACCGTAAATCGATAACCACTTTCAGGACAAACGGGGATGAATTATAAGGCATTATTATTATGCTTAGCTGCTTTCAAGCAAACGTGGATTCTATTTTAAGTGGCTCAATGATTTTATTATAGACTAGCAAGCAGACATCCTACTGCACGAACCGAAAATTCTTATTGAATATACTACACCTAATGTGCCGATTTCTCATCTGTGAGTTGTTACCACAGAGCATACCTCATACATCAACAACCAGAGTTCCCCAGGATGGTATTCACACACAGCTTTTATGGGTTTCAGACTTCCAATGTTACTTGCTCAGATAGCCGTTTAGCTTCGGAAATCCATTTGCTTAGTAAACTTATTCTCTCTTTAATATTTGCCTGATTAGAGGAGATAAAAATCTGCCGGTCTGTTTATAATTAGTTCCGAGCGGGCAGCAAATTGTAAAAACAAGAACTAAGGTAGCCAGTAAGATTCTTACAAAACGGTGATGGATTTTGACCGTAAAACATGATGAAATCAGTTGAGTAGTTACTGATTTAGTGGGGAAAAAAAGCTCGAGGAACAAAAACAAATTCGCATCGCACAATTCCAATTTCCAGTCAATTGGTAAAATAAAGTAGGTGAACTTACATATGAGGATGTGAAAAGGATTCGCGACAAAAACTAACACCATGCGACACAATCTGATGACAGTCTATTCAGATAGTTTCTGTAACGGGATTGGAGCTGCTATGTTTGATTTGGTCGTCACGTGTTGATACTACAAGGAACTGTTACTGGGCCTCGTCTTATCCTGGCTTTCCTTTTGTGTTGTCCTTATCAGGTTAAATCAATTGTGAATCCCATCGAAGATCACTGTCCTGCTCAGATTTCATTCCGACAGTTATGGACTTCCATGGACGAAGTCAAATTGCACACCAAAATTGGCCGTGCGCTTCGACAAACCAGGAGATCCGTCCTAGAACAATAAATCGACGATCGATCTTTCCAGTGCAATAACCCTGGTTCATTACTTGGAAAATATCTATCAGAGGTTTAGCTTGCTGAAGTGTGAGTTCAACAGGTTATCATCTTTATTTGCGACACATTTATTCTCCTTTTTAGCTTTGATGAAGCCTGATTTGCCTGCCACTTAGAGGATTTTTATTTTGTAATTCGGGAAAGACCCATTCTTTGATGATGAATCTATTTTGACTCTGGCTGTTTGTGTGTAATCAGCGTGTAATTTTTTTTTCAAGACTTATGGTGTAAATCTTTACATCTTTTCACGATTCCCGTAACTCTATCCATATAGTAAAAGCTGATTCTAATTTGCTAAGATGTGGCCTGTCAGGTTCCCTAATCTGTTCTGATACTAAGGTATTTGTGACGAACATCGTGGTGTGCTATTAAAGTTACCATTGGGAAATGTGCTTAGCAGCACACCCCTTATTTTCGACACGCATCTCAATCGCTGATACACTTTATCTTACAGGTCCTTGAACAAATCATCATTGATGTGTGGGGAAGGGATTTGTCCTGCATTATTATTATTAGATTCCGAGTGGCATCGCAAAAGTTCTTCGTAATCGTTCGGTTCATCAATGAAATAATCAATTAATGGGGTCTTAGTGATTAGTTGAATCCTTCCCGGTCAAAACTGTATCGATGATTATTTTCCATTTAGAATTTGTATGCAGTATGGCGACTTTTAATCCAGTATGCATGAAAGTACTGTGCTGTCTCTGAACAGTACGGATTAAGATGATTTTGAATTCGTAGACAAATCGGCTTTCAGCTGTTGGGAATGACACTAAAGTCAATTTGTCCCTTACACGCTACAGGATAATAAGTGTATGCTACTTGGAAGAGAGTGACTAAACCTGAAGGAATTTGGACGCATGTCACGGTGCGTTCTTCCTCACTTGTGGATTGTTTGCAATCAAAATTACAACTTATTACTACTCTCTAACTTCAGTAGTTTTACGAAAATTACTTAATTCTGCATACGTCTGCAAACAACAGGTAATAATCTGACTGTAGTTTTACTTCCCCAATTACTTGACATTTGTCCGAGAACCGAAATATTTTCTTTCAGACAGCGTTTAGTTCGCAGATGAATAGACGCATCCCAGGAACTGCATGACTAACTGTTTTCTAAAACGTTTGTTTTTGCCCTTAGCTCACCGTTTTCTCTTCTGGAAAAGTTTACTTTCGAAATCCCTTCTTTATTCTGAATCCACCTATAATTTACCGGTAAGTGGTGCAGTACCTTTCGATGGAGTTCATACTTGACTCAACCTGAGACGGACAGTACACAAAAAGACATCAACGCGAATCGAAACCCAGGAAGTATATCAGCCAGTGTCAAAACTTGTACACAATATTTTCTCGGACGAAAGAATACTACCCATAATCTTTCGCACTCCACACACATACACACACAAACACAACGCGGAGTACCTGTTACACTGGAACGAGGCGTCAGCTAAGGAGAACAAACAAGGGGAGTCATTCTACGCGATTACATAATTTATAGCAATCCATCAGGTCACAGGTATTTCGGGTTGTGTGTATACAGAGCAGGCTGTGCGCTGCTATAATGCACATGGCTGTCTACATGTTGACGCTTGCCGAAATGCTGACTGGACATCGACTCACGTTTTTCTGGTTTTATGTTGTCCCCGTCACGCTGTGTCACGTATGAACCTCATTGAAAAGAACTGCTCTCTGTGCACATTACACTAGATTGTGATCAACGGTTCTGCAACTCATTTTTTCCGTTCACTGGTTGTATTTTTGTTTGATGATTTGTCACGCATCTCCACCCAAAGCAACTCAGGAAAACTAACGGTAAAACAAGACTGCAGAACAACCGCTTCATGAGAAGCAACAGATTATGCAACGCAAATTGATGAATGGTCGTCAGTCAACCGGATCAAAGGAAGAAGGGGCAGAAGTCAAGGGTCATTCCGCATGTGATCGCAATGTATAGTCGGAGTTGGAAAGAGTTAGTGAAGCATCTTCGGCGTGATGGAAAACCAACTTTGTGCGCAGTACAAAAAGGGAAATAAGGCAGAGAATGAGGTCAGCTTAGCAAAAAGTCGTATATAAGTCAACAAGTGGGAGACAATATATGCAACATAGATTGATCGAATCAGAACGGAAATGTAAATTGAATTAACAGTTCATGAAGATGATAGGAAGGAAAGGTGAAATTTCGAATCAGTAAAGCGAACACGGTTATGGTAGCTTCGGGATGCGTTGCGTTTGGGAAGAAAATGCGGCGATAAACTGACGACCATGCATCTGCAACCGAATCCGGTGTTTGGGAGGGGGACAGTGCGTTGAAAAGGAGACAATGAAAACTGGAATTGTAACACATCCGAACTCAGTGCCAGTCTATTGGAGTCTATTTTGACTATGACAAAAGCAGACAAAAGATACAAGTAGCCTCGGAAACACGTGTATCATGTCGGAAACAAAAAGAGTAGACATCAATTAATAATAGATAGTTTAATGACATGAAAATTTTTACTTGACACGCATATAGGTGATCCACAGGTAAAACGGCGACGGTCCGAAAAAAGATTTGTAGATCCCGCTTAAACGACCTCTTTGATTGGCTGGATTTCGTTACAGAACAACCATGAAAGAAATGCACTGGACGGACGATCGCTAATAAAAGAACGAAAGATACTGGGTTCAAATACGATGTCTTGGACATACTAGCGATCAAACAAAGCGCCTGAGAGTGAATTCTATCGATTGGGACGGGGATGATTTGATTACTGAAGAAAGTTGGCCTTCATAAAACGAAGGTCTACGGAAATCTGCAGGTGATAATTTCGTCACTATTTCTCCTCACCGAACTTAATCGAAGAATTCAGAGATGTTAAATGACGTCAAGTTTGGTTCTTTGTGGTTTTTATCTGCGGCTGACCGGAAGTGAGAACCGAGAACTAAAACATGTGTATAAGAATGAGTTTGTAATACACATTACAATTCTTCCAGCAGTCATTTTTTGTTCGAATACTTAAGCAGTTGGTCGAAGGTAACAGTTGTAGATACTTCTCCAACAGCAAGTCTGAGGGAACTCGGACGAAATCTATCTGGGTCAAAAGGGTTACTGTGGCTTGTAAAAGAAGAAGTCGCAGCTGGTTTCCAAAGAGTTGAAAAGCTAGAAATTGAGTGGAAAGGACAGAAAGTTCGGCGTTAAGCAGCAGCCGACTCTGTGGCACGCACTTTAAGAACAATAGGTGGGATAGCGTCCTAACCGGACGCTCTTCATAATTTTAACGAATGCAGCATTTATCGGACATTTCTGGTTTTAATACGAGAAAAATTGGTACAATAGGCATAAAAGAATCTAGATACTTGCTTAGACTGGAAATGGAGACAATTCAGAAGCAAAGCCCCGTTTTCCCGTGCGGTCCACAAGCAGAATTACCAGATGAATCATAAGTGGGAAAGAAATTGAAAGGGAAGAATACGGAGAAGGTCGTTTTAACAAGGAACTAGAAATTCTAGCTATTGATGGTGAATGAGACTAGGCATTCGTTTTCACGCAAAGTATGTTATCAGTTGTCGTGGTGGGATACCAGTCAAGGGAACTCTCAGGCATATTGAAGTAAATGAACGACTGACGACAAGTAAAAATTAAAACCAATGGATAGAAACCCGACAGCTGTGGAAAGTAGCGTTTCCTATAATTATTGCATTGCATTTGGTCCAAATGGAACAAGTAAAAAATTGGGCGATGGAAATTATTGGAAAGACAAAGAGCACAAGTGACCTTTGGATGTTTGATCCTCTCGTGTGGTCATTTGAATAGACTAGGTGAGTAACAGTGACTACTTTAGTATTTTGCTCGCATTTGATAAGGAAAGTTCACGATATTTACTGTAACGTTGGATCTCTGCTGATGCACGACTGAAAACTCAAAATATGTTTAGCTGGTTGGAATGGTCCACTTGTCCTAATCGTACTCGAAATAAGAATGCCGGTGAGCAGGAATAGTGTGTATTGAACCAGTCAAAGCTCGGAAAAGGCTTCAGTAACATAATTCATTGTCAATTTAATGGAAATAATAAGAACTCGGTTAAAAATACCCTTGTGTCGATCACATTAAGAAAAATGGCAAACTTTTGGTGGATAGGATTCACTTGGGATAAAGATGCCAGGTGCAACTTGTTACCGCGGCGGAAATGAAACAGATTTATCTTATACGTAAGCAAGACATGTAATCTTCAAATAATTTTCAGTCGGTGTTAACATCAAGCTGACCAATAGAAACCGGGGAAACACTATATAACTGTTTTATTTAGTCTTGAAAAAATCATCAGCAGAGAGCATCTGCTGTGCCCAAGCTGGGTCGGGAAGCCGGCACAAATGAGTTAGAAGCCGACAAGTCAAAGCAAATCATTTGAAAAATCAAATCAGATGTGTTACTACTGCAAATTACCAAGTGGCAAGCCACCGTAAGGTCGTTTGTAATATTTTTTCTTTCAGCAAAGACAGTAGTCGTCATCCGGGAGTCATCTACCTGGTGTATAAGGGTATGTGGCTTGTAATATCCTACGGCGGAAAGTTCGCCACTTCAGACAATCGATTGATAACCATTCGGTCTTGGTTCTTTTCCCATTTCGGGCACTCGATACGCAATGCTGATGATTCCTAACAAACCAGCTGAAACACCTGTATATTGCGTTATCTGTTCGTTATAGTCTAGTTGGATTTTGGCAATACAAGTATACTCGGTTGAAAACCACGCTAGTTTCGATAGTATTACGAGCTCTTAAATAGTTTTTATACTGGCACTGGAAACCCATAAATCAGAGAAGTCGTGTCAGACATTACGTTTTCATGGATTATCGTGGAAACTCTGCTTCCGAATTTGGTGAGGGATCACTAGAACTTGTTCACCAAAGGGATCATTTCATGTATTTTAGATTGGTTCATTGTGTTATAAGGATTATATGCATTTTATTTTCGTTCAGTTGAACTTATGATTTGGCTCAATGCATGCTTCGCCCTAGAAATTCAATCTTATACGGAAAAAGATTGAAGTACTGCTTTTTTGGTCTCAGTCTCATTTCGTTGTGCTGCCTAACTATGCTGATATATATATATATATGTTTATATATATTACATCAGTTTGATTCGGATTTCCTGCCACAGAAATCACAACACAATAAGCATCCGAAAACTATGCACCCAGAAGAAAGGGACTACGAAGTTGTAAGTTTTAACTTACATATTTGACCGCCTGGGGCCTCGATTGGCTTGTTTTGCCTGCGCTGCCCGACCAACAGTAGCTGTCCTATTCGATATGAGTTTAGAAGGAACCAGTCTTTTCATTTAATCTGCGTTCAATTCCAATAGGTCCAGGTGCTGATTGGGTCTCCCTGACCATTTTTATAATGAGTGTTTTGTGTGCACATTCCATAAAGTAAGCTCATGAGTATCTCGTTTCAAACTTCGATTGGTTCTACTGCAATGCAAGGATTTCAAGGCTTCACCTGCAGTTGTCAGAAGTAACGTCTAAGCCCAATGATGTGGCTTCAACTTATTTGAAGATATTATCATTACCACTAAGGCAATGATGCTGCCACAGGCCGAAAAAATCACTTACCGTTTCTGACTGCATGTTTGAACGCTGTCCTTGGAGAGATTTTTTGCAGTGCTGTTTGCTAGGTTGAAATCATTTAATTTCTACTTTACATGGGGCCAAATGAGACGAACAGTTCGTCACGTTCTACCACAATATTTTCCAGTTAGGCCAAAAACTACTAAAGATGAATGAAAAAATAGGTTTGTTCAATTCGTCAATGATTTTGGGATTTGTATCACTCGCTCCCTGGTTAGCATGTGTAATAGTGGAACAACACACCGGTATTCACTTAGATCGTATCTAGTTCTCGGTCGAATAAATAGAACATCAATTGAAAAGGGTTAAGATGGTTTGGACAAGTATTACTTACGCTTGAAGAACTATTCCCTCTAGACAGCTAATGGTTATAAGACGGATAGAAGTACTTAATAACTGACTTGGCGAAAATATGTGATAACCTTAGCGGATCGTTAGAAATCTTAGAGGATATGACCAAATGCTGTTCTTCTATTCGAAAGTTTTCCGTTCCTCATTAGTTTTTCTGGATGTTAATATTAGGTCATTTCTTCCATTACTAATCTGCCGCTCGAGGTGGTAAACAAACCAAAATATATGAAGGCAAATTTAACTAATAGTTACACAAAAAGAAGTGAACTCGACTGGACTGAATTGGGCTGATTTTCTGTTCTTCTCCACAGGGGACTGTCAACCTTTAGCGGAGTGTCTTTCATACAACTAAACTAATTGCCCATCAAACTGTGGTAAACGTATATCCGCATGTAAAGGTTTACTCACGACCTCTGCATAGTAATCTTTCAAAGTGGTGCTCTCATGTTTCAACAAGACCCGCTATTCCTACCATACCTGTCAGAATCAATATCAATCGGAACTCTACTGTCCCATATTTAGCACGCATTTTGACAAATCGTGACCGTCTTTCACCCTACTTCCCGAGAATTCTATCTGAAGTGCTCAGATCATTCCTAGACGATTTCACTTTTTCTTCATTTTTACAATTTGGGGAGTGTAATTATTTTCTCATTTTGCATCACGGTTTTTGATAGGGGTGCAAAATACTGTGCAATATAATACAACATTATGCAGTTGATCAACTGATCACATTTATCCTACAGTCACATCATGCAGCCTAGCCTACAACATTGTTGTCGTATTTGATCATTTATTCGCGTCCCCACGGTCTATCTAACCAGAATAGTCTCCCGACCATTTACAGGTCCTAAATAGACTTATACAGATCTACATAGACTACCTGCGAATGAAGTACCGAGAAACTTTACGTCGACATTGTGACTAAAGAAGTTATTGAGTTTAATGCAGTACCGATTTTATAACTTAGGTAATACATGAAAAGTACGAACTGTTCCAACCCCGAACTAAATCCCTTCGAATTCTTGCCGAGTGGCATTAAGTGTTTCTTTCCCTTAGGCACAGCATTGGCAGATTCTTAATCAGACTCACGATTTCTTTCTAGCAAAATGCTTTACTGGCTACTTGCTAGTTGCTATCCATCAGATTCTAAATGCTAAATTATTTCAACTACTTTATCTCAGCAAACCTTTAATGGAATACAAACAACCTGCAGATTTTCAATTATTTCGCAGCTTTCTGTGAAACAAATCATGTTTATGATGATTCGTGGCCATAATGATAGTTTGATTTCTGCATTACATACTAAGTAGAATTTGGTTGGTGATAGAACTAGAAAATGTGCACAGATAGGATGACTAGGTACCCAGACGCTATTCAACTATCGGGATGCGATGGCTTCGATGACACTACAATCATGAACGGAATAGAGCTGTGAGGATCTCCTGTGTTGATCTCACTTTTCAGTTAGTAGACGGTACTTGAAGTGGAACATTCGAAACTGTTTTGTATGTGCTCGCTACTTAAAAATATTGAGACATTTATTTAAGAGGACAATCGTCCCTTTCCATTTACCCACTTTGTTTCCGGGCAGTATAGACACAAAGCTGAAAGAGGATTGGCACCAGGCAACATGCTTTTCACATAGCTTATCCAAACAGAGCATCAGAGCCATGCGTAACGTCAGTTTCTAATGAAGTAGAATTACATGAACACCGACAGAATCTCAGTTGCAGTGCCTAGGGAACTTAGACAGATAAATTTAATTAATTGAAAGTCGTCGCGTAGTATACATAGGTGCATATGCACCCCTGAGGTAGACTAGAATCTTCGTTTCATGAATCTGAAGGTGAAGTTTGCAGCCAAGGTTCGACCGCATCTTGACAGCTAGGCAGATTCAATTATGTGCACCTATACAGTCTAAATGTAGTTGATATCAATGAGACCCCTGAATTTGAAGCCAGATGTATTTGCCTTGTTCGGAATTTATGAAATATCTTTTTTCCATTTTTTCCATGCGAAACTCAACTTATTTGGTTAATCCACCCAGGATAAATATGGTTTCGTTGACGGAAATGTGCATTTGCTAATGTGACACGACCTTTTAAGGAAATCGTGAATACGTGAAATATTCCCACCATTTCCAGTTCACCCATCGAGTTCCTTTGATAAAGTGTTTTCTTGTTTTCAACGAATTGCTTTAGAGCGAGAATTCATGCAGGCGGAACAATATGGAGCCCGAGGACTGCGTATGGCATTAACATTGTTCTGGCGGGTTTTAGTTTTCATATGCATTGTTAGTAATTGTTACTGTCACGTGCATTGACGAAACCCTTTAGATTCCCGCGGTTTTGCATCTTGCTGAATTGAAATTCCAAAGAAACTATTCATCAATGTTTCATTTCGGCATTTTATTTATGGATAAGCTGCAATCACAAACATCTCATTAAGACCCAAGAAAGACTCAGTTCTACTGAGTTCATCAGACTCTAAATTCAAAGTGATGATTTGATCACTATCTGGCCACTAATTGGATGGATAGATTTGTTTCCTATATGTGAATAAAGTTTGCCCATTTTTTGTTCGTCCCATTGCAGTTATTGCGGCACTCGATATTTTCCCATTCTTAACTACCAGGGGTTTCCATAATCCGTCTTAAATTGTATTACACTTTCGAAAGCACTACTCACCCTAATCCACTTGTTTTGGATTCTATGACTTTGAACAATATGTTATTTTGCGTGTCGATCAAACTAAGAGCTGTCATTGCAAACGATTTGGTGTGCTTGAAAAAATGACGCAAGCGTTTCGTATCATGCATATATTTTGTAGTTTGACTTATAGACCGGCGAGTTCAGCAACGGTAGCCAGTAAAAACGTGCACGCTTTCCACACCTGTGAACTTGAAAGTGACATTTTGTGGATCATTCAGTTCACACACAAAAGAAGCACACTTGAATACCTCTGACCTAAAGTACGCTTGGCATAGTTACAAGTTGGCATAAAACATGAGTATATCCCAGGAGAATTCATTCTTACATTGTTTACTCCAAAACATTTGGTCCTTTAAAATGTTTGTTTGCCGGGTTGCGTTTTGACCGTATGCTCGTTGAGACTTATCCTATAGTTGTAAGATTGCGCACTTAGATGGAAATCAATGCAAATACTTTTGTTAGGCAATTGACAGTTCATGTCGTTTAAAATTCCGATGTGTAGTTTATATATTTGTACAAATTTGTACAATGATTATGTACCACTGAAACTGCGTTGCAGGACAAATCCACGAATAAAAAAGAAGAGAAACGAAAGAGATGTGCAGAGTTCACCACACGATAAAAATAGTTTTCAATTCTTCATCACCAAACGATCGTTCGTCCCACGAAATCTCCAGTTCGCATCTGGAATAAATACCGAGGGTTTGCAAATTTCCAGGCATACATTTTCCCGAATGAACGGTTCTGATTTTTCCATTACCTAATGTGAATCAGGCTGATAAATGATGATAGCGTATATTGTGAAAAACAAACCATGGCTAATTTAGATGATCGCACAAAGTTAGAATTTGCTTGAATGAAGAAATTAGACAGACCCCTGTATAGTTGAAAAATTGAACTGTCTAATCCGAAATAGATGAGCTGTAAATTCAAAGCTCCACAAAAAACATTTCGCTCAAAGTATGAACGACAGATATTTATCTCTCGCAACATCGTTTATTACACCTTGTTTGGTTTCAAGCCTAACCTCGATAATTGTACCCTATCTTGCTCTTTCGACAGATCTTTCCCATCCTTGCCATGATCTTACGAGTGGACCTCGATAACACTCACCGATGTTTCTGTTAAATCACGTTACATTCAGGCTTCAGAGCAGAGCTGTGTGCCACAGGACATGTCTCTGTTTCGCGGATAACGAAACGATCACCATTTCAGATGGCCGTGAATAAGCCAAGCTCACACTCCTGGAATAAATGGCCGGTGCCGAGCAGTAGCATGGTCGAGGCCGTGGTGTTGTTTTGTCTAGTAATTATTTCTGCCTAAATTTATGGCATAATTGCGCCCGCGGCATATTCATCTTGTGATTTCGGTTCCATCAAAATGTCGTTGACATAAAAAGTATCCCAACGACTATGCTAGGTCAACCAGATGAAATGCATAGATGGTGTAACTGGCCACTGACAGACTGGAACAGATTCTCAGTCTTTCAAGTCCTATTATACGTTTCTTGGTTTCCACAAATGGCAAAGTTGCACTGTGGAATAAAGACCAAACGGGGAGGGCGAACAGAAACGAGTGATTGTTAGTCAAACTTCAAAGCAGACTTGGTATTTTGTGTTAATATTCCAACAATCCTGTACGTTTCTGATTGTCCGCACTGACAGGTTGGTTGTAAACTCAATCTACGAAGTTACGAGTAGTCCGAAATTAAGTGCGTATCGCTGTTCGTTTTCTGTTGGGGCGTTTAGTTTTAGATACGTAGATTCTAGTCATGTTTTACATTGGTTGCAAGACTGCTCCCTTTACAGATCTACGACGGGAGAGTAAAACTTGCATATGTCGCGTTGTTACCATTAAAAACTAACAAAAATGCACTGAAGGGAAATGTAGTGAATGAGTTTTATTCCGTTTGTTCCATTAGACGCTCACGTGCATCCTATCGGTTTCCATGGCTGAAACAGACATCACATCGAATGGCAGGTGAATTAGTTCTGAAGATTAGACGAAATCGTTTTGTGTTATTTGTTCAGTTGCGCAACAGTTTAGATGGTCATTTTATTTGAGGTGCTGGAAATTCGATTGTGAAAAGCAGCTGAGAACGTGATTTTCCATTAATCCGAAGGTACAATTAATATGTTGCGTGCTGCATTTCACCAAGTTGTCCTATGATGAGGTGGAGTGGAGTGGTAGTGTCGGGGTGTGGAAGGTATGCGGTGAGTGGTGAAGAGAGAGGATGACAGTCCGGATGCGAAGTGAGACTGCGCGCGCAGTGATGCGGTGTAAGTTTGGATGGGATGGGGTACTATGTGCAAGATTTGGGACTGCGAATGTATGAACGGTTCCGGTTTTGACCTAGACTATTCCTGTGCACAGCATATCGCTTTACTTTCCGCAATGTGATTTCGTTGGATCAAGTGCTGCACATATCGTTCTAGAGGATATGGAGTGCACGATAGGAAGTGTGGTGATCTGAGCAGGCAGAAATTCGAAAATCATTCTGTAGGCTATGGGACGGATCCGAAAGAATGATGCTAACTGATCAATAATCTCTCTCGTTT
>LUCM01008778.1:10584-25356 GCA_008360955.1 Fasciolopsis buskii | reverse complement strand
ATTAAAGAAAAACGGAGAGGTGATATCGCATGCAGCAAAAAACGTATCTTGTGAGAATGAATAGAGTCCATTTAAGAAACTCAGAAGAATACAAAGTGAATAATGGAGAACATGGAGGGGTCAAAGAAAGTGCACAATAGAAGAAACAAGCTGATTAACGAAAGACTTGTTTAGATGGCAAAATGCACTCACCGACAGAAGAGAAGCGCTCACAATCTCGGACGCGAAGTGAATAAATTCATCAGACAGAAATCAAACAGAAAGCAGTTCCAAAACAGGAAGGTTGTATTGGGTGGGAATATGGTTTATTGTCTCATTGTTGTTTTGACTGTTTCATGGAAGTCTTTCTTTGGCACATTGTGATCGGGTTATCGGATAAGTGCACTATAAACACTAAACCGCTGTTTGTTTTGCACTGAGTAAGATTTCGCTGTTGCATACTGTAACAATGCACTGACTGCATTTCCTAATAAATCGAATTTTAAAACATAGGGTATATGAACCTCTCAGTTGTGACCAGTTCCACAGAATTGTAGATGAATCGTGAAAGAGCCACCGGCATCCATACGCCAAGAGTGCCTCGATTGTGTTGGGCTCTCTGATTAACAGACCACCACCCGGCAAGTTTACGATTGTGTGATCGGCCATTGGATTCCCAAATATGAACTTTCTGTTGCTTGTATGGGATAGAGACGAAATTTTGAAGGAAAACCGTTGATGCTAGGGGTACCGGATACCATTGGCGGTGGCGGTTGTCAAACGCATGAGGTCGTGGTGTTTGGACGTGAATGTCGCGGGTTCGAATCCTCCCACTGCCGTCCAACTTTCCCACTTATCCACCCTTTGCTGGCCGCGGCCCCCTTCCTGAAAATTGATGTACATTATTTTTTCATTAATAAAGGAAGTAAAAAAAGGTAAAAATACTGCTTTATTCCAGAATCTCTTTAAAGGTTACCTTTCAGTTAGTACCTCGGATAATTATGCGACCTTCTATAGGATGGCCCCAACACGAACAACGAACCTAGATACGGGCACATGATCGCTATTCCATATTGCTTTGGAATATAATTTAAGGCAATAGGATTTCCGAGTAGTATATCAAATTTTTATGTTCATGTTCATCGACAATATAGGCACGCCCCCGCACCTACGGAAGTGTTCATCGAGTTCCCATTCGTCTACGGCGTTCGCCAAGATGGAAGTCCAATTCAACTACGTCTGAGAAGGGATAATGCGCAACATCATCAATGACATTCGAAAAATACCAGGAAAAGCTCCTGAAAATGTGCAGCCAGATAGTGCATGAAGCCAAAGCCATTGATCTGGTGATTCAGACTTTAAAATCCAGTTGTTTTGTGAATTCTTATGACCCAGCACATCATATTGACGCCAACGGCAAAACCTTTGGATAAGCAATGCTCTTCACGCACATAGTTTCTTCTTTCCAGCTCAACGGTTACGTTGAAGATGAGATCAAACTTCGTGTAAACTGCGCTATTAAAGCATTACTACTACCTCGAAAACCATTATGGTTTCGTACTGAAATGAAACTCCACTTGGACCTGCTTCTTTATCGAGCTGAAATCAGCCCAATCTTTAACTTATGCATACGAAACCTGGCCGCTAAGAGAAAACCATGCAAAAAGCTGGAAAGCTTGCACAAGTATCGCATCCACTATATGGTCAGAATCAGTCTGCCCAATCACATCCCGCAAGTCATAGTTTCATAGTAAAGTAAAAACCCCGAACTTCCTTTCTCCAAAAGCAGCGTATACAGTAATTCAACTTGTCCTGGGCTAAGAAATGACGAAGAAAAGCCTGGCGCAGTGCTCAGACTGGACATTTTCCCATGGTATCCAACAGAAGATGTGTATTAGTGTCATTAAAGTGGGCGCTGATCAACCAAGTCCGTCTTAGGAGTACGCGACTGGCACAAGAAGCGAACTGCACAACTTTCAGAAGATCGTGAACATATGCACGGTTAAACTTAAAAATGTCCAAGTAACAGGTATCTCCTCATTGAGGATTTGGTCGCATACAAAAGAGCAACTATTCTATGGCACCTGAAATGAACTCGCATCTCATTTCACTAGCCATAAATATGTAATGTTGAGTATTCCAATTAAAAAACCCCACACAGTACTCCTGTCGGTCGTAGTTGTTAATTTGGAGCTGGTGCTGAACTGCTAGCCATTTAATTGTCCTACTTCTTATTTCTCGTTTTCCAGAACAGTAAATCTTTCCAATCTTCTGAAGAGAAAGACATGCGGGCCAAATATTTTGATCCACGCACTGCCTTTCGTAAGTGAAAGTGGCAGGTGAATAAATACTACGCCAAAGTTGTGAACATATTACCACTGCGACAAAACACAACTCGCAGTTATCATTAACGTTAAAACAATCAAATAAACTAGTCCATACAGCCAAGCCAATCTACCTGATACGAAGTCCTGTGTTGTTTCATATTTGGCATTTCGGCAACTGACAACGGTGCTATTGTTACATTTGCTTTTGAAGTTTACCAGAGATTAGTAATGACGCCATTTCTGCACTGGGATATATATGCGCCTTTTGCCCCAGTCCATGACTCTTCAGAAGTAATCGAGAAATCATTCGTTGTTGAGTGCTTCGAAGCCACATTACTGTCACGGAGAATCGCTTTGGTAATTTCACTGGACTGTCATAAGACATGCTGGATTAGGACCTTTGGTACAATTAGCTGTTGATGATGACTTCATTAATACCACAACTGTGAACTGGTAATTTGACCTGGCTAAGAACATGTCACCAAATTTTGCCAATGAGACATTTAGCAAACAAGAGTCTAGAATAGCGCCTCATGGCTCCATATAACTTCAGTGACTATATTCATAAGCGGAAGTGTCCAACGCTTGGAATTGTAACGACCGGATAAATTTCGCAAAGCATTACTCGTTTCTTCTGGCGCAAAATATGAAAAATAAATCCAAAAAGGAAAATGTTGGAACGTTGCCTGTTTCCCCTTTGTCACCCTGAAGAATGTTGCATTCCCCTTGGGTCGGAAGCTATTAATGAATTCGCTCACGGAAAGAACTTTTGTATAAGTAGTTGGAAAACTCTTGAAATCTGTGACAGTTGCGCTCAAACTCATGAATTTATGTTAACGGCCGCCCTTACTTTACAGAATTCAATGTTGTGCATTTTTAACAGGAAAATTTTCGATTCAGAACAGCAAGCAACGAAAAATATTATTTTGCACCTGGTGCTAATTAAATTGTTTATGCTCGTGCATTAAAATTTATCACACGGTTAACGGTCGCCAACTTACAGTTGGAACTCTCATGGTTTTTGTGTGCGGAAACTTTCTCCCTATTGAAGGATACCCACAAAATGTCACGTATTTGACTATGACAAAACACTGGGCGCATACATTGCCTCGTTGGCTACCACCAGACAGCACTTAGTGCTAAATTTCCCAGGTTTATGTGCATACCCGCAAAAGTGCTTGCTCGTTTATTCAGTGATATAAACTGCTTGTCTATTCTGAGTGGAAAATGACGTTTCTAACCATCCGTCGGATTTGCAATACCAGATTCAAATACCGACCTGATATTTAAAGACCGCTAAACGGAACTCTTTTTTTGTCTCGATTTGCCGCCACAGTGAAGCCTCCTCATGTTAAAAAGTAAGCTGGAGAAAGTATTGTAAATTAGGTAAATTCCATTAATTCTATGAGATACAAATAAAGAAACAATCTCGGCTTAAAAACCCACGGACAAGCGGAATGCCCGTGAATACTCGAAGTCCCTGGATTGATAAAGAAGATCCATGGTATCTAGAATAAAGCAGTGTTCATTTCAACATTCTCTCGAAGAAGGACGTTGAATAAGGTCCGGTGCATTTAATACGGAATACCTTTCTGATAGCCTTTACGGAAGACTTTTAAGAACTACATGCATCTTGTACACATGTGAATCTGATGAGCTCAATTCTCACTAGATGGTTGCCGCATAGACAAATTAGACCCAGAAGTCAATTTAATTGGATGGAGTTATCTTGCTCAGAGTACTCCTTTTGACTGTCGTGATTCGATTATACTCAGTTAACTATTTTCACAATTGTGCCAGTTAAATTACGGAAGATACATGAGCCTCAAGTCATTTGTACCTAGTTTTCAACGGCCACTTTCTATGTGTCCATCAGGGCGCTCAGAGGTGGATACATTCACCTCCTTATTTAGCATCAATCAGACTGACCTAATTGAGCCTTATGACCGAACAAACTCAAGCCCGCGCAAAGACGGCGATGCGTGAGACTAGTCAAGATAATCTGTTTGCTGTTCGGTCAATCAGAAGGTTTAGCTACTTACACGCCCCAAAATACCGCTGCGACGGCAAACAGAATTTGAGCCATTAGATTTCACGAGGTGCGCAACCAGTGCGATAAAGTTATCTGAATTTCGAACTAAACTCTGGTCAAGACGACCGTTTCGCTGTCCTGCCGGCAAATACCACCTCATTGGGAGCTTCAGAGCAGATTCTCCCATAGAAGCTGACTGGAGCTTCTTTGTGCCGTGTAAGTGTTGCGTAAAAAAACGTTTCTTTGGCACCAATGATGGGCACTCCATTTTTGAAGCAAACTGTCGGTATTGGAAGATTATATTATTTGATAATCATACGGCATGATTACCATGATTCCTACACATCGACTGCTGATGAACATCCAGATTGGGCATTCCAGGATGTCCGCTGTTGCAACGATAAGTTGTTATATTTGAATGTAAAATTAAGTTCACCTAAACCGAAACTAATTATAATGACAGTGTCAAGCAATAACGTTTCTAATGAACGATATGCTTACGATAAATTATATGATATTCTGTATCTATTGCATAATAACTAATGAGGGAATTGAAGGGCTGTTGATTCAGTTTTTACTGTCACGGGAAAAAAATACTGATCTCAACCTCGACTGTCCTAAATTCGTGATTTGGTCAGTACGACTTATGGCTAGTTTGTGTTAATGTACCCCTAAGTTCAGAAGCGGTCATTAGGTGGGGGAAATTTGCGCGCGGCTTTCGCACACAGCGAAAAACAAATATTTTCTAATGGAAGCAGGCGAGCGAGTAGTCGACCTGACTGAATGACTTTATTTGTGTTTCTCCTATACAAATCCACTTAACCGAACGTGTTCGCAAAATCCGCGGAACATCTAGTATTTTACTGGGTATCCTCTAGAAAACTGCCTCATTCACCGAAAATCGAACGGCAATCACTGCACTGATAGAGAAGAAAATCAGTGGTTTGACATCCTTCCTCTCTAGGGATACTGAGCAGGGCCCCCGTCGATCTGATTTACTTGTCGACACCACTTAATTAAATTTGTTCGAGAATCCTAAAGTCATCGCCGAAGTGCCTGATCTACAGAATTGCTTTCTTAGATTGAAAGCTGTAGCATCCCGTTATCTAGTCTCTGCATCTGTTAACAAGTCCGGTACTGACAGACCCATCTCCTGTGTCATATTTGTTGAATCGAACTGCCAGTACTGCTCCAGACTTGTAATCCCGAGGATCCTTTTTCTAGATCGGAATTTTTCTGTCACCTGTCTAACTCCATCACCCGGCTAGTTACCACACATAATCGAATGAGACCTTATGTAGTTCCTTGCCGCTTCCAGTTTCAAGGCTACGGTTACCAGTTTCCCCTCTCCCCTATGTAGTAAAACCTAGTGGCCGCGGAGCTGCCCCGACTAGTAAACTTGAAGCGTGCGCTAAAAATCTCCCCCTTTCATGAGATTTTCTTGGGTGGTGACGTCAATTCAAAGAAAACCATCGGTCTCTGATCTTACTTTCACGTCTCCAAGGTGCCTAAGTAAAGTAGTCGAAATTGTGCATCGTTACTTACCTGTGGCGGGAATAAAAGCTGAAGGGGGAAAGGCATTCGGCTAAATGGAGTTAACGTTTTTCTCACTTAGCTTTTGGTCGAAGTCGAACCGGAGATTTGTACCACTCAGAGGGTTTGTTGACTTGTGGAGTTTAAATTTCTGTGGTTTTCGGCTGTTTATAAAACTCGTCGACGGGCCTGAAGATTGCCTTGGAACGAGTAACGTTCTCGAGACTCCACCAAACGTTGCGAACTCAGGAACTGCTTTCGTGAGCGGACGGGATGCCGGTGCCACAAATGAACGGAGAGACAGTACAAACAGTTGGTATTACTCATCAGTATTAATAACAAACATGTAAGCAAGAAATCTGGAGTAAAATGTTGTTAGCCACGACTGTTCTGAATGTCCTACGGTACTAGCAGAGCGTTATGTTCAAACATTGAACAAGTCTGACATACGGATGGATTAACATTTTTGACTGTCACAGTGCTGCTCTAAGTATAAATGTCGTAACACCAGTTGTCCCATAAAGATTTTGTGACCAGTTGATTGACTGCTACTGGTTGACTATTTGTCTTATTTTCTTTTTGTAACCAAAATCGTCGTGTGTGACGATCTTGGTTCCACTACCGGCGATTTAAGAGAAAAACCACCAATCTATCTGGAAATAGTGGTTTATGTTGCGTGCACTGGAACATTGATCATCAAGAGGACTGCATCACCGTCTTGAAGTGGGCAAAACGCCAACACAAATTGAACCTCAGCGTGAACTTCAGAAATCTGGTTTGCCTAATCTGTTAGTCAGTCGGTTGTTGTGTCAGGCGTACTCCATGTGACCTAAACCAGTTGTACTGTTTTGTGCTGACAAAATTCCAGATGCCCGATTTTCCTCTATATTTCCATACTGCAATGTAATTATTTCTGATTTATATTTCCCTAATAGCATATATTCTTCCTTTTCCAGATGGGTCTTTCTAATTGACATATAGCACTTATAGTATTCTTTGAAAACCTTACCTGGTGCAGACCAGCAAAGCAGTCAAAAGCCTGACTGCATGTGTCTAGGTATTTTTAGGTGAAAAAACTCAATTCCCAAAGTGGTCGTCAGTATGATGAGTAAAATATGGTAAATATTTGGAATGGTTTTTTTACGCCGTGCCACGTGTTCCTGCGTTGAAATTGTTGAATTGTTGTCAAGATAAGAGTCTCCGATCCAGAAATGGCTTCGTTCTTTCAAAAGCTTAGAGTTTAAAGAATGGGACAACGCATGCAGTCAGTGGGCTGGGGCAGGAAAAAATTTAAAGCAGTTAGAAAGGCGGGACATTAAGAAGTGGAATTTGTTGTACAGTGTTTGAAGGATTAGTCTGAGTATCGTGGATATCTGTCTTGTGTGCCGAGACCAGGCGATGCTAAGGTCTACAATTCCCCAAAGGCAATTCGATAACTCGTGATGATTCGGCTATCATCCATTAGTTACTACACGGGGTAGAATGCAATCAATTTGCATTGCTTTGTGTCGCTCGGAAATGAGCATATATATATATATATATATATATATATATATATATATATAAACGTATTAACTCAGTGTACGCCTTCTCAACTCTAAATATATATATATATATATAAAAGAAACAGTATGCCAAGAGGACATGGGAAAGGGCCGGTATAAATTAGACCGTAATGACCAATGTTTAACTGTCAATCCGAATTTGAATCACATTCGGAAACTATCGGAATGGAATATATTTTACTGAAAGCCTCGGTAAAATTACGTCTAGCTTCTCCTAAAATATCTGACAGGCTTATAGAGCTCGATGTTAAGTAGGCTTATTTTCTTCCAGATTTCCTAATTCGTCTTCAAATCTTCCGGAGCAATGACAAAAATATTGCTGGAAGTGTACTCACTCACCAAGCCGTTGTATCAAATCCTGTCTGCTTTGACTCTTTCAAATATGACAATGGCCACGAGTCTAGTGTCCTCCAATTATAGTGAGTGGTAGTGTTCGATTATTGGAGGACACAATCGGCTACGAAGGATGGGAATTTTACCACTTAAGCTCTAAGCTTCAGAATCATCCAATAACAGATTTCAAAACCCGTTTAATTGAGAATCCGCTTCACAAATCAAATCAAACTGTCGAAACAAAACTCAGCTTTTTGGACATCTTAGGTCTATACCTGTTTGAGGATTTTTGCCTTACAGTTTTAACCAGCGGACACAGATCGCTAATATGTGCAGTTTATCGCTTATATAACTAAATCAGCAAACTAACTGACATCTTGTTTATCAAATAAAATGTAATCTCCCTCTTTATGTCTTCGTCTGCATGTTTCCGTATTTTTACTTCAAGTTCTTTCAGGTTTTCCGTCAGTTGTGATAGCTCAGCAGTGGCGCGTTTGTTCTTACAATTATTAACACGAATGTTTCATTGCAGACAACATTCGACGTCTCGGTTTCCATAGGTTATCTTAATCGATTTTTACGACTATATTGGACTGAAACGCGGCCGTTTTCGTGATTCACTATAAATACAGTGAGCACCAAGCGAAGTAATTTTATGTACAAGTGAGTTCCGCTTTTAAAATGGGTGGCAACCTTTACCTTTTAGATAACCTTGGCTTTCCTACTATATCCGGTCTCTGGTTGCCTGGGGATAATCTGATTTATGATAGTTGGTTTTTAAACACAGACAGCAACGTCTGTTTGAAAGCGTGTATTTTTCAGATGCCGTGTTAAGCATATCAGGAAAACCAATATGGTCCTGGGTTATTGCTGAATCCGTTAGAACCATTCGTTTCCTTTTTCAGATGCAAGAATTGAAAGCAGACCAATATGCTAACATGCAGTGTATGTACTAATCATTTGCGTGCACTCTTTCTTTCAAAGGTATGCGCATTGCGGCAACTTACCTAAGTACAGAAAAAAAATCCCAAAAGAAAAATATGGAGTTAAAAGAGACTGTAGAGGGCATTAGTCAAAACCAGCTAGTGATTGGTGAAAATTCATGCTAAATAAGAACTCTTCCAGTCTTTTGGACAATTGTGTGGGGCAATACAAAGCCGAAGGTAGGACGTGTCAAGGCATGAGAGTGTTATTTAGAAAGATTATCGTTTAGAGGATAAGGCAGATCCGTACGAATTTTCTGTGTGGGCTATTAACTTGCAGATAGACGTCTCGATGGATAGTTCCTTCGGTGGTACGAATTACGCACTACTGACGCGTGAGACTCCAGTAAAGGATTCTGAACTATTGACTTGGTAAACCAACACGAATAACAAGAAAATAACACAGCAGTATGGGACAAACACATTGCTGAGTCAAAAAGGGATGTAACATTTTGTTTATCTTGAAGTGTTGGGTTCATTTTATTTGAAAACTTGGTCTAATTTTCACACAACGGAAAATTAGACGGCTATCTCAATTCGTTATCCATGCTGAGTACCGAGTTTTTGACAGGTTCTGCCCTAGCTTAATGTCAGTGGGAAAGGGTCAGAGAGAAATTAAAAAATTATCATTAGACCCATTTTGACTTATTATTATTTAAAACAGAAGGAACAGAAAAAATCTTGAGTGAGATAATATTTTGGGAAATTTGAAGACATCCTCAGTCCCAGTTAGAGACGAAGAGAGAACATCATCGTCTGCGTATCTGAATAATCGACCTAGGGAACTCATTGATAGGTTGCTAATGTATATTGAAAACCAACGGGGTGAAGGGATGGCTATTTGGAAGACTCCAAAATTGCTTAAGCTTTTTAGTATATTTTTCAGTCCAATTTTCTGTACTGAACTGTTTTGGTAGAGCAGTCTAACGTTAATACCATTAAGTTCTTGGGGCAACCGAATTTTGCGAAGGGATTAGAGCCATACAAAAAATCAGAGGCAAACAGACAATCCGAGAAAGGGCATTGGATGGATTTTGTGGATGCTTCCAAGAGTATGGTGGAATAATTAACCAGTGGGCCTGTTTGGTTTGCAAACTCTTATGGGTTGTCAGGAACAACAACGAAAGATGTTAGGCATATCAGCAATGGATGTTCCATCAGCAGGAACAATGGGACAAAATGGTCAGTCAGAATATTGAAATCACTGACTGGTCTTCTGCCATCGTAAAGCAGCGCGTGAGTAAAGGTTTGCTTAGAAGAGAAGTAAATGCATCCGTGGTGAAACTGTGCCATTAGTCAGAAATATTGAAGATATACCCTTAGGACATGCACCTGTGGTTATTTTGGTCCAGTGAAATTGTCTGAACACTTCTTTGGAAAACGGTATTATATTATGATATTCATCCTTGGCCCGTCAAAGTGCAGTTTCATAACATGAATAAATCAGTGTTCGGTCTACATTTATTACATCTACAACCCGGATTACTGGCTTCATTGTACGCGTAAACAAAAGCTGAGTTCTTTGTCACAGGCGGTCAAGAGCTGACGGGCATAGGATGAATCAATTCCACAGATTCCCTTAGTTATCAATATTTCAAGGTAACTTACTTTCCGGGAATCTCGTAACTTACTGAATTGTTTCTTTCGTCTTCTAAATAACTTTAGTATTAGTGAAGCAGTGCAAAAATCACAGCAGAAAATGGCTCTTCAGCAATAGCACAAAAGCCAAGACTAGGTTGATTGTATCTATGGAAAGGCTAATGTTATTTTACAGGAACTCAAGAGAAAACATGAGATAGCACAGGAAACAGATCAGCAAAGAAAAAAGAACGGAAAATTTTGGAGCGCAGTTTTGTGGTCGTATTTTGATTTGATTAGATTGCCTCAACGAATGAAAAGCTATCCGGGAACAGCATCTGATGGTGCTCATTGGTTGTGATCGGAGAACGTGGTTCAGTAGTGGCTGCAGGCAAGAAGCGTTGTGATAGGAGTGATACTGCACAGTCTTACCATGAAGAGTTTACCTCTCACTGCCTTGTGGATCAGACTTCTGAGTCAAAACACCTGTTAGAGTTCCGAGATAAAAGTCCTTTATATGGAGCTGGCAGCCGCGAAGTACTGTTCACCCAAATGCTTCAGACATACGCTTTAGGGAGAACTTTATCAACCTTCGTTCTCTCACTATAGGCATCGTAAGAGGTGTTACGAAGAGTTCTGGCTCGATGGATCTGTCTAATGGTGGACTTAGTAGAACCCACAAAGTAAATTGTACGCGTTATTTAGGTCTGTTGAGAACTTCAATGGATTGCTTTTATTGTTTGCGCGCTAAGCCACACAAGGCAGCAGGCCAATCCAGCATGAAATCTTGAAACTGTTAATATAATTGTACGTTGCGTCTTCAAAACGTGCATAGAAGATCATATTTCTGTAGTCATTCTTCGTAGTTCAAATGCAGTCGCTTTCCCTCTTTTCATTCTGCTCGTGTCAGGTGATCCGGTCCCGAGTTTTCGTAATCATGATGGCGTCGGGATAGCCTTGGGCATGACAGCTGAGCGTGTACTGTTTAACCGGATCCCAGGCAATAGTTATTTGCGTGCCGGTTAATTAAACAGCTCTGTGTTTGTCAACAGTAATTAGTTCTTCGTGTCCGTTTATAGTGGGGTTGACTATAGCTCCTCTGAAACCAAATTCGGGTTATACCTGGGCTCTGAAGTGTGGTCCATGAACAGTGGTTGTTGCTGGCGCTTTCAAAATAAACGTTGGCTGTTTTGGGGACTTAGGATACCATATCAAAGGCCGATTTGCATCATAAATTGAAAAAGTGTCATATGTTCCTGGGATAAAAGTACACACAGCGCTTCTTTTGTCGATCTGTTCGGCTTCTATTCAACAAGCAGTCGTTCTCCCTAGTTCCTTAAAGAACACTAAAGTTAAACCAATAAAAGGTCTCGAATTACCATGGAAAATCTAGATTATTTCGTGAATTTATGCATAAGTACCCAAGTTTTTCTTATTACCACAAATTTCAACAGTTTGCCGAGTAATCCTCTCGTTGTGCCGTCTGTTTATTTGATCATTGACTCCTCATGGTTAAATCCTCTATGCAATTTTGACTGGGGTCGTTCACGCTGTTTGGTAGACACGAAATATCAACTGGCTCAGTCATATTGATTTTCTGAAATTCTGCTACTCAGCAGCTACTCGAAGTTGCAGAACGGCTGACACCCAATGAAACAGCGTGGTCTCAAGCACCTGAAGGCGCTCCCAAACTGGAACCAAACGGTTGCATCCAGGTGTGTAAATTGACTAGTTTTACAGATCGCGGATAACCCTCGAGGAACCACTATTAATCAGTAAAGTATGACAGTTAGGTCTGGGCACAACAAACCGAGCCCAAAACCAAGATATGATTAGATGCACGAGCAGATCTCACATACAACGTCCATCAATTTAATCAAATTTGTTTGATAATAGAGTATTCCTTGCGTTCATAGTTTTGTCATCATACTGGGTATCAACTCACGTGGTGCGTTCGTTTGCAGTCAAATTGTTAGACACGGAGTGAACATATTCAAAATGATCCCCAAAGGATTGGATCAGTCCCAGACTGTCGATAGCTGTTACCAACAGTTTGAACTCAAGGTAAGGGTTGGTCCTTGATTCCGGCAGTTTGCGGCTAAAACATCGACGAGCCAATACGAAAACCACATTCTCAAAAAGCTGATTCTAGACAATAGCGGCCGACATGCGATTCAGTATCAGAGATCCACAAAGTTATCGCAAAAACCAAATAACCAAGATCCGACCGAACATTGGGAGCAAATCAAAGTGCCACACTGTCAGCAACAACCACCACGCAGAACTCGTTTTCACTAGAGCCTCACGAACGATCGATATCCCAGACCTTACCTCCACTGTTGTATCCTTGCAAATCCGTCTCCCCATACTCGGCATACAATCAGATGACCAAACTCCTGAGACGCCACCTTACTAGGGGCCCGAAAAATACCCCCAAACAATGGCAGATTGAGAAACGCAGAAAAACCGAAACGGTTACCGATAGTGGAAACAGGCAAGATGGTTACCAACTGGCAGGAAGTTCTGGTCCACGTAAGCCAAACGCAGGCGAGATGATCAATGAATCTGACACCTTGTTAACTTTAGCTCAACAGAGTTGTTTGGCACGTTGGACGGGACATTTCAGACGGAATGCTCTCACCTATGCCTGTAAGCGGAACGACATAGGAAGATGCCAATCTTTCATTAGAAATGGAAGTCATCTGAGAGATAAGAGCTTTGGAGAACGCAAGATACTGCCAGATCGGATGGGGTAGCTTCGTACTTTTTCAGGAATAGTGGACAAGTGTAGCATCGTAGAAAAAATCTTCTGATGATCAGAGTGGACAAGTGAACAGATTCCTAAGGACTGGTGTGAATCAGTGATTGTATCCATTCGCAAGAGAGGTGATAGATCCTGTTGTGAAAATCATGGAGGAATTAATTTGGCAATTATTGCATCCAAGCATTGTTTTCTGCCGGCTATTTGGTGCTCGCAAAAAGCGTACACATAAGGATCGAGCTGATCTTGGGTTCGGTCAAGGTCGCATAAATCACATCTCTCTAAGACAAGGATTAGATGGTAGAAAATCTTCCAAAGATACACGAAATTTATCTTCCATTATCTGAAACCAGCATTCGAATCGGTCGACCGTGCATATTTCTGGAGCCATTTTTCACTGAAAAGCGTCTCAGCTAGTTATTTTACTCTTCCAAACTCTGTATCCAAACAACCGAAGACGAATTTGTGTTTGTGGCCAACTTTCATCCGGATTCAACTCGAGTAGTGTCAATCTTCAAGATTCTACCCTGTCCCTTCAAATTCCTAATAGAGAAATTTATGAAAATCGTCTTATCCGCATTTGAGTGTCGTGAGACAGACGTCTGTTCATATGGGAAACTGTCTAACTTCGAATATGACGACAATGTTTTGTTGTGAGTTAAAGAATCCGGTAATTTGTAGAATTTCCTCGATCCTCTGAACGACGCTGAAGCTATGTTTAACATGCGGTCTCCAATTTCGAAATGTAAAGTGCTGCTGTAATGATTGGTTGGCTCGAGGGTGGACCTTAATCTTAGAGGATAGAAGTTGGGTGGAGCAGATTAGTTGTGAGGAGTTTCATCTTACTCGATGATCGTATACCGAATTGATTGTCGTCACATATACAGGAGGCTTTAGTAGTATTTGCTAATAAGGTATCTGTGGGGTAGTCGTTAAATCTGGTCCAGTTTATACAGCAACAGTTAGTTCGGTTTTGTTATGCGGCCCAGAAACGTGGTTGCTGATTTCAGAATATATGCGAAGACAATCGGTGTTTGTTCACCATTGTTTTCGTAGTATTGGTTAATTATTGTGGGAGCGTTGTATTGGAAATTCTGGCGTTAGGTGTAAGTTGATGGTTCGCAGAATTCAGCCAATCAAACAGGCACTGAATGTGAACAGATTAAGTTTGATAGGCTCTGTTGTTATGTGTAGGTACCATGTACATCGCATTACTATACTTAAGATATTCCCTCCTAACGAAAGACGTTCTGTCTTGGAATTTTTCATGTTTTATCCACTGTCACTGGTTGCTCCAAGTTCGCAATTGATATCGGAGTATATTCGTCCTTAGTTAGTTGTTGTGTCAGCTAAGCAGAACTAATGTGCGTGTTGGCATTCTTACAATTTTACTTCAATGTCTAGTTCAGTTTTGATGCACAGCATGCAAACTCCATTTCCTGGAATCCAGTTACATCTTTCCATTGGTACAAGGCAGTCGAAACAACAGGCCAATCGACTTCTTTAAGGCTCTGTAGCTGAACGTATCTGTCGTGTGACACCGAGTGCTTGCAACACATTGAAACCTCTTTATTCTTATAGCTATGGTGAGGCTGAACCTTTGAAAATGGCCATGTTTGAATCCATAGGTGTCAGATCATCGAAAATGTATTTTTACTGTAGAATATAAGAAGATAAAGTG
>LUCM01008777.1:0-15310 GCA_008360955.1 Fasciolopsis buskii | reverse complement strand
TAGATAGATAGATAGATAGATAGATAGATAGATAGATAGATAGATAGATAGATGGATAGATAGATAGATAGATAGATAGATAGATAGATAGATAGATAGATAGATAGATAGATAGATAGATAGATAGATAGATAGATAGATAGATAGATAGGTGTGGATAGATAGATAATAGGTAGTTAGATAGATACAACTGGGAAAATAGATGGCCGGATAGCAATGAGTTGATAGATTGTTAGGCAAACGGTTGCACGAGATCCGCTTTGTAACTGGATTGTTTCTTTGCAATTTTGAAAAATTTCTGCAAGCTGGTTTTTCCGTCACATGACGCGCTTATCAATGTTTCCAAACCAAATGTTATGTAGTGAACTCAAGTTTGACTCGAAAGAATTAGGTGCCCTCACTATTCGTAGTTTATAGAACTGAACCTTTGCGAGAAGACTGCTTCGTGAGTTGTGCACTGGATTTATCAGGTAGTACTCTGAGAAAAAAGGCCACTTCGTAACCAGTCTCACTTAAGCATCCTGAATAATGTTTGCCGTCAGTTCCATTAGCCCTATCCTAATTTCATGGGAACTTCGCTGCGCTCTCAATGCTGGCCCGAATTCACTGACTGGATACAAACTTAACAGATGTATAATCTACATTGTCGGGCTCTGTATCACTGCATCTGCGACCAATTGAACTTTACGGAACATTTTCTTCATCATGACAATCAAGCTACTGAGATATTCTGGAACTGCGTTGATTTCTTCTCTGTCAAATTTGTTCTTTCTCCCAGGTGCTAAAAATCCCATACTACTATTTTTTGATGACTAGAGCGCTCAGAACTTTCTGCAGGTTTTTTTCACGAATTTAGATACATTCGGATAATTGCTCGACATCCTGGATACTGATACGCAGTTTAAATTGGACTCATCAACTTACAGATGAAAGCCTGTTAGAAACTTACTCCACAGATTCTCAAGAATCCTACATTTCCAGTTTGATAATGGTCATTTCAGTTTCCGTTTCGACTCCTAAACTTGATAATGTTTCTTTTTATTTCCTTAAGAATCAGACTCGACTGAAGCTCTTTTGGGCCTTAACTTGGTCGCCTACCAAAAAACGAGGACCTGCTTGTTGACGAGCTATATCTTAACACTCTTTGCATTGTTCTGACGCGGCTGCTTTCTCTACCCTTATTAAGCGATCACCAATCGCAATATTGAGACTCGATAAAAAGAGCACAGTAGGGCACAATCCAATGCAAAACGATATTGTTCAACGCAATGTACCATACAATATGTTAAAGCGCCTTACAGATGCAGCAATCATAGCTAATTCAAAGTCACAGTAATATGAGCAAATGTTGCATGTTTAAAGTCATTCAAATTAGGATTGTGTAGTTCGTCGTCGAGAGTGATTCCTGACCTTTTGCGTGCATCTATATATTCTTTCTTTCGCTCACGCACGTCACGGTTATAAGCGTTTTGTTAGAAATGACATATGCTCCAACAAGGCAGTCAGCAACTGGAGTGAAACGGCAAAAATAACCCATTGTTCGATGGGCATTAAATGGGTCGTTGGGTCAGTCAAATTATGCAGAACGGACAAATGAATTTAACAATAGCAGTCCCCGGGGCGAGATCATTGAACGTGCATTTTCATGATCTCATTTTCTACGGCAATTTTGCAAACGAAAGCTGCTTTCAGAATGCACCACCGGCTGCAACATCGGAAATCACTGAAAGCAAAAGTGATAAAATGCGAGAAAAACAACTAAATCAACAAATTAATTGCAAGATTCCAGTGAAATTTCACGAAGTTTGCATGAATGTCTCGAAACACAAACAATTTACCCACCTAAGATCGAAGGGTGGGCAAAGCCGTGTCCGAAATCAATGAAACTTTCGACTATCTATTGCTTGTAAATTAGTTTAATGAACGTTCTTGAGAAGTTCCCGGATTCTAGCAGTACTTCGGTAGACCTTGCAGGATTACTAGCTTCACACCTCATCAAAAATATCAACAACTTCCATTTATCTCGTGGACTAATATCCTATTTGGATTATCTAACGACAAGTCACTTGCGTCTGCTCTCAGTCTCATCGTTTAAACTGAAAATAGCGAAGACTGAGATGAATGATGGTTGTTTCCTCGCTAATAGAAAAAACGACAACTAATTATTAGCAATGTACTTGAGATAAGTCTATCAAAACCAGCTCAATCGATGTTCCAAAAAATAGCGTTTCAGTGCTATCAACCATGAACAGCATTTAGTAGGGTTTTTATGCAGTTTTATTCGAGCCTAGTAAACAAAGAGATGTCTTAAAAGGTTACCAGGAGGCAATGAAATGAAACAATTATGTGATAAAAAAGCTGTATCAGAACATAATTCGGCTCCCAAAGTGTTCAAAAGTGGTATGAATAATGCGTAGTGTTTAAAACATTTGCTTCTCTTGTGGCTCTGCAGTAAGCAGAACTATGCATCACACAACTGTGGTGTACCCTATGTCTACGATAGGGCTGACAGACAGACAAGCCGAGTGGGATTCTTATTGTTTAAAACACTGATGTCATGAGCAAGAAGAGTCAACCGGAAATGGACGCTACATTCTGAGGCATTAGGCCTAGAACAGAGAATCTTCAACTTCGATTCGTGAAACTATATCGATTCAAAGATTTGCTCATCGATACAACAAAACTGATATCGGAAAGAATGTTTTTACTAACATCTCAAATATGAGGTCATGAAGTCCGCCCTTTTATAAGCCGGATATGAATCTCTTATCGATGCCATGACGGATCTATGCCATCTTTGGTTACTTAAAATCCAAATTCAATATTAACCACGTTTGGAATAGATTATCTGACCTAAAGAAAATGAGGTTTTAGTTGTTACATTGGCGGTCTCGGCATTTATTGATCTTTTCATGATCAAGGAACTGATGATTGTTTGAAGAGTTGAGATAAACCCCCTGGTCGACCAACGAACTGGTATATTTCTACGCCTTGTCTGTATTTTTAGAATTTTGGTTAAATTCTCGGAACTGTGATTTATCAACTTCGGTGTCATGTGTGTTTGCATGCACTGTAAACACTTCTGGGATAAAAAGTTAAAACCCACCTGAATTCCCTACTTGATATTATTACTCCATTATTATGCACTTACTTTCTGTCCTCATGGTCACATTCCCAAGTCATCTACGCAAATTTTTAATTCGAATAGCCGGGTAAAACAGTAATTCTAATAAATTTATTAATCGCGGCATTAGTCACAATCACCTAGTGATCAAAATCTGTTGTTTTTCAGCTGACCCATGATTTTCTTCCACCGCTTCCTTGCTTTTGCCTGGTGGCAACATTCATCAATATTAGCATGTGGTATGAACAGGCGGAACTGTTAACTGTACGCAGTTTACCAATGTCCCTTCGTGATCAAACAGCCTAAATTAGTACCATCTGCTGTAGTTTCAAATTGAACAACCGTTAACCTTACACTGACGTGCTTGGGTTTTGGCTGCTACCTCACAGCACTATCTGCTCAAGAACGAGGAAAAGTGGAAGATCAATTGCAAAATAATAGGTGGAGGAACTACGAATAAGAAGAAAGGTTTCTGATGCAAAAGCGCCACTGACTGCGGGACTGAACCATCTTACTTATTTTCTCCAATCATAGCTTAGGAGGATATGGTGGCAGTCGAACTGCACCTATAAGATCCACTCCAGTGGTTAAAGCATTCATGCTTTTATCTGATATCATCAATTGGTCACCTCGGACAAAATTTCCGCTATTACCTGCCTCGAAGAGCAGTGTACAACGAAGCATTTGTTCAGTAAGTATCTGCTAAGCATGACCCCACCACTTTAATCTACTGTGATTCAGTACCTGACTTAAAGACTAAACCGTAGGACCCAGTACCTTAACCCTAACTCCTGAGTTGTAAACTTCACCTACTATATTCTACCAATACTAGGAAGATAACGGTGTTGAAATATCAAAAATATTCTCGCATCTCTTCTCTCGGCCATGTTTCGAAGCATTAGGGCAATATGGACCTCAATGCCGCCGGGTATTTCCGACCTTTGATTGACAACCGGATGTCACGCCGATGCCACAGTTGCCTCAAGATAGGAAATGCTGATCGAGGCTTCTCTATGTGCGAAAACACTTCGGCGATCAGTACACAGGAAAGCCACATGGAATGGGCAATACATCGACTTCCACAGCTTTATACCTCTTAATGTGAAGAGGAACTTAATAAGATGTCTGATTGCCAGAGCAAAAAGAATATGCACAGAAGATACTCTTGAAGCTGAACTGCAGACGCTCAGAAGAGTATTCACTGAAAATGGTTTCCCAATTAGATTGATCGACAAGATGTTGGAGATAGAACAGGAAGTTCCTAGGAGGGCGACGGTGGAGAGAAAGCCAGTATACATATCTCTGCCATCCAAAGGTGACACGCTAGCAGAAATAGCACGACGAAGACTGACTAGTGCTATCAATAAGACATTCTACGCAGCCAAGCTTCGTATCCTGTTCAAATCCCGCCCCGTAGTGTCATTATGGTTGAAAGACAAAGTCCCTGATTCTGCAGCCTCGTTTTGTATCTATTCATTCACATGTTCCTGTGGGACAATGTACATCGGCCGCACGACCAGGCGCTTGTCTGAACGCATCCGTGAGCACCACCCGGCATGGTTAGGCACTGGAACAATTAAGTCACTTAATAGCGCAGTGGTTTCACATCTAGCACAGACTAACCACACCGTGAATGTGACGCAAGCTTTCCGGACCCTGTATAAGGTCAGAGGTCAACAATCCAGGTTGGCAAAGTGTCGCCTCTTGAGCACTGCGGAAGCTGTCGCAATCTGTCTTCACAATCCTCCACTTTGTTCTTAAAAACAGTTTCTGGTTGCGCTTCAACACCCTTGGCCCACCCCCCGTCCCAATACAAACCCTAGACAACAAAACAATTAACACCACAAATCCCTTCCCCACCCATATTTGTAAATGACTAATCCAATCCTTCCTATAGTTAAAATATTTTGTCAAGATATGTATATAGTGATGTAATGGAATGAGCACGAATCACTGACAACGAGCTTGTTCGCCAACTTGTCTCTTCTCAACGATATAAGACTGTTAGGTGGGATACAACTACCTGAGTAACTAAATCTATCCACTTCACTCAACTGTCCGCCTGCAAGAACAAGGTTGGGTTTCCGATTCAATCCAGTCCTGTGACGGCATTTTACTCTTTGAAGGTGGGAAACGCAGCCTACGCATACCTTCATTATTGACCTGACGATCGATAAAATCTTGAAACTTACCGGAAACTCCACTCAGTAGAAAAATATCGTCCGCATATTCTAGAACAGACATGTTCGTGCCTGAGCAAATATAAATGCTATAGTTTTCAAATGAGAATAGAGCTATCCCCACAACTATCTTAATGTCAAAACTGAAAAGATAAGCTGAAAGGAGGCGAACCTGTATAAAACCATTTCTCGTGGTGAACTCCGGTGAAGGATCGCCTAGGCAACAGCTCAGCTTCGAGTGTTCTCATACAAATATTGAACAATTAAAGCGGATTTTTTCAGACACGTTTTTCAGCGACGTGCGATGGAGAACTTTGGTTTGGTCCTTACAGTAGGTTTGTGTTTCAGTGTCTCAAGGTTTGCTTCTAGGGTCTAGGTTTTCTCTGGATCCGATTTGAAGATATGGGTACAGAACTGAGTCAGTGTGCTGTGTATTCAGGGGGAACCGATTCTATAAGCTGGGAAGGATGTTTCAATTGCACAAATACATTGGTACCAAATGCACCCCTCAATAATTGGGCGAAGACGTTGCCAATTACAATGCGAGAAGACTTTCCATACAAGGGCTGCTGTTAACTGCTAAATTGAATGCTTTGGCAATCACCGCCAGCAATATTCCAAGGCGGAATCGATCCAGCTGTAAAACGTCTTCGACCCCGGTTGGATTCAAACCCACGAGAGGGATAATCACGGGTACTTGAGTGAAATGTCCGAACACCATCCGGTAAGACTACATTATCCAGGTGGCAGGGCAGACGCGCTACAGATGAGTGTAATTGAATGCCGCCAAAATCGAAGGCTTTTCACTTTTGCATCAAGTCTACAAAATTCGTGGTAATGATAGGGTCAGTAGATATAGCTGCGCGCTTGCCAAATTTTTCGTTCGCCGCCAGCATCTCATTGAAGACAACAATAATGCTACCTACCTCAGACAAACCATGAGCACGTGTTAAATCAACCAAGGCGAATCTGTCTGAATGTCTCAGTTACTCGTTACGCATGTGTCACTTAAACAACTAGAGTAACACAACTCTCTGGAGAGGATGGAACTAGTTGATATTTTTAAATATTATAGGTAACCTTACTCAAGTCAGACTTTCAATTTCAATCCCATGCTCGTTATACACTCGAATAACCTTAGCAAAATATGAAAAATAAGGTCCTTTTGTCGTTACGAAAAATGCAGCCTGACATATATATATACATATATATAGCGCTTGTCTTGGATGCTTCAAGGTGCTCACTCACCGATTGATATCAGGCGCCGCGTTTTAGAACCTCCGTTATAACCGTGGTTATCTCTAGCTACTCCAGCTACTAGTCTCGATTTTACTTTAGTCCAGCCCGCTTAATAAAGCGAAACTTTTCATCCGGGCCCTGACCGCTCAGCAGGACACTTTCGTTTACTTGTCAGGACCAAATGGTTTAAGTAAGACGGAGTTCTTTGACCATCACATCGAATGTCACTCCCGCTCGCCTCGAAGTTTGTCACAAACACAGAGAGCGTTCATTCAGTCCGCAAAACTGCAGTGCGTGGTTGACTTTGTGCTTGTTCTCGGCTCGCATATGGTCCGATTCCAAGCCCTTGTGTTGTTCAAAGGGAGTCAGGGGAGTTCGATAGTCAACCCCGCTCTTCTGGGTATAATTGCGCTTCGCATTTGCGCGACTCTTTGCACCAAAGCAACAAGGTCTTGCAATTTAGGCATCCGCCCTGAGCCTCCCATTATACTTCCTTTGCCCCGGTTAATCCTAGAAAATCTGTTAACGCTGAAGTTGTCATTTCGCTAAGTTCCTTGAACAGGAACGGCTACAGTCCACCCGGTCCAGTTGCCTTATATCTTTCAAGGTAACCTATCTCCCTGATAACCTGTGCTTCCAATAAAAGAATGATATCTACCTGGTTTGTTTCCCTACAAGGCAAAGATGGAAGGTTCATTGTGACCGCGGGCCAGCTGAACTGCTCCCGAAAGTGGTCCGCCCAACGCCCCAGCCGACGCTATTGAGAGTGAATCAATCTGCCGTCGGACTGGTTAATCACGTGGCTTACATTCGGCTTCCGTGGATCAATATTCCTAATCGTTCGGTACTGGCTGCGATTTGTTTCAATAACTGTAGTATTTGCCAGTTCCGTATCCAATACTGCTGGTGGGTATTTCTCGGCCTATTGGTCTCATGGATTTACGCATTACATCTGTCGGTTGGATTGGCAAGCGTCTAACAGGTTGATTGAAGTAGAGAATGTTCATCGTTTCTAAGGTTTACACTGCCTGGCGTACTGTGTGACAGGTTCCGCTAAGCGAAGGGCTCCTTTGATCTCCTGCTAGAGTTCGCTCTTATCCTAGGCATTTTGTTGAGACGAAAATCGAATTGAAAATTCCGATTGGATTTAAAATCAGCTGCGCAGGACAAGTGGTTTCCGTCGTTGTGTGACCACAGACTAGAAACAAACAAAAGTGAGCACGATCACACCATGATATGAGTCCACGATTATGGACCCGAGTGAACAACAGCCCTCGATTAATCCATGCCACCGGTGACAGATGGCAATGTGATCAATCTGAATCCACCGCTGTAAGGGCGAAGGAAGGATCCAAGTGGGCCGATTGCGCTCTATACGACAAAAATGGTGTTCAACAGAGATAATGTGTATTTGGACAACATTTCGACTACCTTTAGCAGCCTTTCGGAGGGGAAGCTTCTCAAGGTAGCCAAAAGGTCGACTGGTTGAACATTCTACCGATAAAGCTGTTACTGGCTTTTGAGCATTTGGATACATCAATTCATCAGCTGGCACATCGACTTTTCGATGCACTCCGATCCTCTTGCGGTCCAGATCTATTAGCCATGTTTATCAGAAACATCCTAAAGTCAGAACAAACGTGAATAAAATTATCTCCGTTTTTGGTGTGATCTGCTGGGAGAAAATCTCGACCTGCAATTAGCATTCCGTCCCCACTAGGTAGCCAGTTTGGGCAGCAAAACCACTAGCAAAGACCGCAACGTCCGTTGATCGTACGTCTCGAAGTAATCGAGATGACACCCAGCAGAACTCATGTTTGGCCTCCGGTGATTTGAATTCAATGCGAGCACACACAGATACGATAGGCAAACAAAGACGTCCCAATCATTTGTTACTGAAACATACGGAACCATCGAACCAAACTGCACACGAAAGACTGTTCACACTGTTTAACAGTGCACACTCCGCTCGCTTGCTCACGGCGATGCCAGTGCCGGCTCGGGAGAATCGATCATCAGACAGGCAAAACATGCAGCAAAAGGATGTAGTTGTGACTGGGCTACGAAAACTGATTACGGATGTGGGATTTCGTGTGCGTATTTCGGAGATACAGCGTAGGTCTATTTTGAAAGTTCTTGCTACGACGGCTTGTAGCACTAACTGTTTGGGCATGTGGGCATTGAAAGTAGCCAAGTGAATTGAACACTTGGATTTAAGTACCACTTGCGAATTATTCCTTCCTCTTTCACTAATGCTACCATCAGATAGATATATCAAACAACAATTCTTCGTAGCATCTTGGGTGACACTCAAACTAAAAGAACAGAAATAAAAAAGAATGCTAAAAGTATTAAGACTATCAGGAATTCGTGGCTGCCCACACCGCAGAATGGAATTTCGGGAACCCGACGCAGAGCCTTTAACTCAAAGCATTACCCAAAAATCAGTGAGACATTAAGCGAATTGAGGAACTCGGAACATGCTTATAGCCACCCACCCCACTCTTGGCAGTGAGTATCGTGGTCCTGATTATTTTGCAATATTATTTTTGCTATTCATTGAAATTTCTGGGTGATAACTGCCAGGATTCAGCTGCTATGAAGGAGAACGATTGGGCTTCCCAACCAAAGACTCCGGTTCTAACAGGAACCTGCCCGCGAGGCAGCGGTGCATAGCTATGAAAGCTCACCTACTTGGATCAATTACCCTTCCGCTCAATTTTCTGTCTTAGTTGCCACCTGAAATCAGCCCTGAACTAGGAGAACCAGGAGACGGCTTCGTCAGATCTCTACTCGAATACCTTCTACGCAAGATTGGATCTTCGGCTTGAGATAAATCATCCTATATAACCCGCTGAGTCACGAAGGCATTCAAGCCATCACACTGTCACATTATGACTATCCTAGTTGAGGATTGGTGAGTTCAAGTGCCAAAAATGTTTCCCATTTTTGGTTGAGCTCGCGATCAAAACTGGCAGGTAAATGAAAAATATGTTACGCCTTGTAATGTGCAGTATGGAAATGTATACTTAACAGAAATAACATTGTCGGGCAAAATAAAGATGATTGGATTTTTCCGTTACGAATGAAAACGTTTCTTAGGGCACCTATTAATGAAAACTACCTTTAGAATGGTTGGCGAAACGTTAGCTCATTATCAATTTGCTGTGTACATATTTCCACATCAACAAGCGAGCTTATGAACACTGCTGAATTTGTCATAATTGATGCTGGTTTCGCAACTAACTTTCGTGTATTTCAGCCTGAAGCCTCAGCCTCCTTGCTTGTCGGACTAAGTGGTATATTCCCCCTGGACACAGAGCTTAAATCTACGAAGCACAAACCCACTGTTAATAGCTGGTGAAATGAATTCCAACGAAGAAATGAAATTCGTTTCATCTTTCAAGTATTCAAAACTCCAGTGCTCTGCAGTTGTTCTTCAGTGTCAATCGTCTGTGCTGAACTATCCAGTATTCTCAACAAGGACACAGTTGTAATTTAAACTCTGAGACAGAGGAAGTGGAATATGACAACGAAAGAATTTCTCGACATTTAGGCTTTTGTTGGAATTTCGCGGAAAGGGTATGCCACGGATAGCCAATAAGTCAGAAGAAAGAAGTGGGCGTTACTTTCAGGGCATTCCCTATTTTGATTTGGACGTTTTTGTATTGAACGATTACGCAGACTACGCCACGCAAATTATCGTCCGCGATTTATTCTTGATTAAACTGTGCAGAACTGTTTATGGCATGCTTTGTGATTGTTTTCATATAACGATTGTCCTCGCTTTGTTGTAATCAAGATGAATCTTCCCGGAACCAATTAAAAAAGGCCAGCATTGATATTGGACTGGTGCAATTAAGCATCATAAACGAAAATCTTTACAAAAACGCTTCTTATTGTTAGGTACCGTGAAAAGTTGTTATTGTAAGGACTTTTCGGCATTTGTTTCACCACGGACAACACAGTGGTGCTACGTATCGGCCGAAGACAACATTCCTTCCTTTCAGTTGTTTATCCCTAAGCAAGCCGTTAACTGGGTCACGCGGATTATGAGCTCTCCACGGTTATTTACAAGTTGGGTGGGCTAGTTCCACATCATCGAGGCTGACATCAAGACGATAATCAAAATGAGGTGAAAGTTTCCAAATCTCACGACTGTCTAACTAACTGGTTCAAAACGAATAGGAGGAATACGAAATAATAGTGTAAATTGAGGGTGTATCATTTATCATTGTTGTTGTCAGTGATGTACGAACTGTGTGCTTCGATCACAAGATGCCAATACAACAAGCGTGGATGACAAACTAAGTGACCAAAAGAAGGACATCCATTTGTTTCGGTTTCTTTGGTTAGTAGAATTTGACGCAAGATTGTTCCCTTGGAGATACTAGCATGATCAATTGTGTATATAAAGGATTTTAGATGCGCATAGAAATCTCTGCCCTTTGTCATTAGAAATTGGCTAAAAGACATCAAACAACGTAGGCCAGACAATTTATACCACAGCGAAATTATGTGAAATCGTAAAAATAACCGCTGTTTATATTGCACTGAATCTCTTAGGTCACTGTAAGTTCCTCTGGAATACAAAATGGTTGTTTGTTAATGTAACCTAACCAAAAATTGTTTTGGTCGTGTCTGAATTGTGTGGTCACGGAGGGGCAATAATTGGTAGAAGTGGGTAAAAGTCTGGCGATTCCTTAAAACAAGATACTTCGTTATGAAATCAATTTCTATTGCCAAAGATGTAATGGAAGATGCATGATAATAATTCTTCCATAATCTCAGTCCAAACATTCGGATAGATTGATGATTGCAAAAAATCGAAAATCGATTTATTGCTAGTCAGCTCTGCAAATTCCCAGGATCAAACAGGTGACCGGTAATAACCTAAAGTTTATAGATTACTTCATTTTAGTGTTGTCTGTTTTGTCAGAAGCGAAATACAATTTATTACTATCCAGTTACGTTTTACCTTCTGCTACTAGCATGGTCAATTTCCAATTCCACAACGGATTCCTTTGTTTCGGGAAACCAACCCAGATCTATGAACCAGGATTTTCTGGAAGGCCAGTCAGGTCGATATGCTCTTGGGTACCGAACGAGGCAAAGTAATGCATTTCACCTACTTATGGGTAAACAGTCACTAAATGCCACTTACTCAGAACAAAAATCCCATTAGGGAACTGCTGTTATTCACACTCGTTTGTTTTTAAAACGGGTTTCATGCAATGTAGCGGTTTGCATTCACACAACCTCTCTGCATATTTCCCAACCTTAGAAGTGATATTAACATAGATCATTCTGAAGGGTGAAATTGCTGGAAAAATGCCGATCTGATTTGAGATCAGAAGACTGAAACTGGTTCGGCTGCTTATGATACAGCGCACCCGGCAAGCGAGTTCAATGGTTACTTGTAGGGATAGTGGCTATTAACTTGTCTTATCCATTACCCTGGGCGAAGGGCAACACAACTGGGGTGATATCGCATTGATTGCCTCCATAGATAAGTCCCACATGAGGAAGTCACTTAATACCCAATGGCGAAATAAGCCGCAGATTGATCGATCTGATTGTGTTAATAAAAGAAACCGGTATAAACGACTTTATGTTAGCCAATGAACGAATATTTCGTCTGCTTTTCTCACCATTGCAAATGGGAGGTGGCGCCTTGGGGTAGAATCGACTAAACATTTTGCGAGACGAAATACGAGGAGAGATCTTCTGCTCGTCTCTGCGCCGCAAAACGTAACTGAGCAGAGAAACCAGGTTCCATGGGCCGTTCTTGGAAGGAGATCAGTCTCAAATTCTTTTCTCTATTGTACTTCAATCAATGCTTAAGGCAGTGGGATCATTAGTTAGCCACAGTTCAAATCCATTGCCGGGTTATGGGCCCCCAAAGCAATGTAAATCAGTTGCAGTATTTGGTTAACAAGCTGAACTGACATTTTTTGATCCTCCACTGAAAAGTTCTCAGTTAACTGTGCTCATTCTTAAAATCCACAGAATAATTCATTCATTCGCTATCCGCCTTTTGTAGTTTTCGCTTGCAAATAACGACATAACCATAAACCTTTGTTTCTCCAGTCTTCTTGTCACGGCAGCTCTAGAGCTCACGTGGAGTTGTTGCCAAGCGGAAGCAGGTAGCATTTGAACTTTCTCATGAAAGCAAGCAACGTATCTTTAAACCTCAAATGACGCACTGTGTTCAGGGTTGTCCCGCGAATGCTTTGCTGCAAATACGCCATGTATGATGAGGTTAAATGTAAGCGGGACTCCGTCGCATTTATCTTTCCACTAAATAACTTTGAATTTATACATGGTTTGGTACACATCAGTTTTGCAGCTTAGTCTATGTCATTCGATTATTTCACAATTAGTTCAGGTATTCATAGTCATAAAATTCAGCTCCTGCTGAACCGCATAAATCATGGCCTGATTTAAACCTGCAGTAACAAAGTCCAAGTTAACTTTTATCAAGCGTCCCAATGTCAACCAGTTCAAAAAGAGACCTAAGAACATGACTACGCAGATAGCCCTTCAAATACTGTTTTTCAATTTAGGGATCTAAGTATCGATTGGGTTTCGACTATCCTGAAGATAGAGAAATAATGTACTGGTTAGGTGAACTAAAATCGCACCGAATATTCAGCTTGCAGGAAGAAGTGGTCCTAATTTTTGGGAGTTCGAGGGATTATTCATTTGGTTCAGTTCAGTTCAATTCAGTTCAGTTCAGTTCAATTCAGTTTAGTTCGGCCCACACAAGACAAAACTTTGGGTTCCAGCCACTCGAGCGTCCAGATCGGTGTGTTGTTGGTCGGTGTCCGTAGCTTCCAGTACTGCGTATATTCTTTTGTTTCTGAAAGACGAAGTTTCAGGTGCAGTATGAGGTCCAAAAGATACGTTTTGCGTTCGAACCTAAAACTTACTGTTTTAGTTCTGGGTACGCCACCGCCTAGCAAGCATCCAGAGCTTCTTGAAGTCCACCAGCATTGCTACTGTTAACCACATGTTCTGGCAGTCTGTTCCTTGGTGGAATCACCCTATCGGTATAGAAACTAGCCTTCATCCGGCGCCTAGTGTGGTTGTGCTGCACTCATAAACTATGCCCTATGGTGCCCGTCTAGTAGAAGAGTGAATAGTTCCCCGCGTTTTATGCCTGAAAGACCCGTTACCATTTTGCACGTCACAGTTAGCTCACGGCGCTGCGTCGGTGTCTGAGAGAAAAAATATCAAAGTCGGGGAGTCTTTCGTCATAAATTTCGTGTCGTCGGCTGGCCAGCTTCTTTACCCTTACCGGGTAATTTATGTTCTCTTTTAGGTACGGCGCGCAAGCTTGAACACACTCTAAGGGGTGGGATTATGGTAGTCGCGCACAAGGAGGCCAAATTCTCTGAGTTTCTTGCAAGATATCCTTGATCTGAGCCAAAAATGTCTCGTTGACCTTCTTCGCCGCGCTTGCGCACTGTCTGGAGTGTTCGAATTTGTCTATTATAGTTACTGCCAGCTTCTTGAAATGAGAAATTGCCATCGTATCACCTATTTCATTTGGTTTTTCCTCTCCTGCAGACGTCAACCCTTGACACTTAATCAGGCTTTGACTACCTCGATGTCCTCCTCCAGGTCTATATCGGTTACTTTGACAACATCAACAAAAACATAGCATGCGTTGCGCATGCTCTTTGCTAAGTCGTTGATGAATGTGAGGAACAATGCAGGTCTCAGCGTCGACCACTGTGGAAAACCGCTTGGCATGTCGACAGGGACCGTCCTGTACCCCCTAACCCATTGCGCTAAACGTCCTTCTAATGAGAAAGTTGTTTACCCAAGTATTAACCCTCCTTGGTATTCCTAGTGCTTTCATTTTATGGTTCAAACGATTGTGGTTAACTGAATCGAAAACCCTACTAAAGTCTATGTGAAAGGCTTCAGTCCGGTGACCTATGTCTAGTCGTTTCGTTACCTCATCCAGAAAAAGCAAGAGATGTTTCGGACAAGACCTTCCTACCATGGATCTGTGCTATGCTGCTGGATTAACACCATGGTTCACTAGGTGCTTGCATATCTGCAAGCGGAAAATACCCTTAAATGTTTCCAATAAGACATTTGGCTTTTCGGACTCGGTCAATGCTAGGTTCCCGTCTGGTACTTCTGATTTTTTCTTCTTAGACTGTGCATATGCGTGGTACGCTTTGGGGATTTTTCTGATACTGCTAGCTACGCTACGCTGAACCAAGTACTCCTGTTTTCGTTGGAGAGCTTGCGCCTTATTGCACACTTGTATGCAGCTTTTGTACGTCTTAGGGGTACTATACGCTTCGTACTTTGCCCATCTTCTCTTTCGAGTTTTTAATGCTTGTTTTATTTCTTTACGCCACTACGGTTTCTGGTTACTTTTTATTACCTTAGGAAGAACAAACTCTTCCCTCAGCCTGATTAGTCTTTCCTTAACGACTGCCCACATTTCTTCAACAAATTGGCTTTCATGTTCCAGGTGTCGATGTGGCAGCCCTTCTTTTATATTCAATCCTCAGTCTCCTAAGTCATCTGGCAGAGGCTATAGCTGGCTATTCATTTTGTACCGAAAACGCTAACCTAATTATGGCATAGTCACTTTTCCTAGCTGGTCTTCAATCGGTAACTCTATTTTCTCCTCTTGATAACTGATAATCAGCAGGTCTAACAACTAGGAGCATTGCCCTCGTCTGTGTCTAGTGTCCTGGCTAACATGTAAAAAGGAGCCATTTTAGGACTTTTTCGCCTG
>LUCM01008776.1:0-30410 GCA_008360955.1 Fasciolopsis buskii | reverse complement strand
CTGCGTTTTTATACCCCCATCACCCCTGTCTTGGGGTACCACATTTGGCAGATTCAGATGTGGACGCTCTCGGGATGGTTGGACCGACGAAAAGGAGTGAGTTTTATCCTGTTCTACCGAAGTTGGGTGCGAACAACGGAGAGGATGTCCAGGGTTTGCCGCTTTCGACGCAAGTTTAAGCGAAGGTGAAGTGTCACTATCATCAGTGGATTTATTCTCAGATATACTAGTAACAGATTTGTGGGGAAAGGACCTGGGACAAGAAGTTGAGCGGCGTTGGCACGGAAGATTCAGATTTTGTGAATTGTTTAAAGGTGTGGTCACCGGGCACGGGATAGCGGGAGATGTGCGGTGGCAAATTCTATCGCAAACAGAAGGTAGGTTATTTGGAACCATGGCAGCAGGCTGTGGATTTGACCCGTCAGGAGGAACCTGCACTCGCAGCATATTATGGGAGCGCTGGATACAACTGAAGTCGTGCCGACATGAGAAGTTGCGGTAAACTTCTGTGACCATAAAATATCTCTCCGGAAGGAAGCTTTATCTGTAAAGATATTTTTATAAAGCGTTCAATGGGCAATGGTTACCTTCTGTGTTATAATGTTCTTAGCAGATAGTTTATCACGAAGCTGGAATAAAACTGGGCAGTTATTTGGGGGCTTTCGTCCGGAGCCTAAAGCTTGGACATGTGTGGTGGGTCATAATACAAGCACTGATGGTGGTAGGTTGGACCATCGGAAGTGGGGGGCGGTTGGGTATTTCAAACAAAACAGCGTTCTTTGCATTCACAGTACCTTTGTGGGCTTCTTCGGTTACGGAATCAAGACGCCCTCTGTTGTAGTGAGACTGCTGGCATTAGTACCATCGGAAGGGTTTCTTAGGCTGGCTAATGGGGCTAGTTTCAATGGCAATTCCTGGATCTGTTGGACTCTGGTTTCTGGGTCCTTTATTCCTTCTGTCACTTCCGGAGGTTTGGAAAAAGAACTCTTAAATATGTCGACAAGCGAAACGGAGCCTGTTTTAATGAGAATCACGATTTTTAAGGGCTTCCTGAGTACGGCGGTGTGGCAAGGAAGTTTCTTTGATTTGGCTGCCGAAAGCATTGTAGGGTTGTTCGTAATCCGAGAACGTCTGGAAATGCTATGGGATTCTATAAAAGTTTGGTATCTTCCTAATAGACAAAGAGATGGTTTTGCGAAGTGCGACAGCGTACAAGCGAAAAGATAGGTCGGCAGGCGAATTGGCAAAGTTGCTCTTAAAAGCAAATCGACAGATGGATAAAATATGTACTTAGCAGCAGAACGGCGCTTAAATTAGGTCCAGACTGCAGCCGAAAATGTGACAGTCCGGGGGTGAGATAAATATCGCCAGAATGGTCACCGAAAGGTGAGGTCCAAGGATGACGCTCAAAAAATTTAGGGATTATTTTCAACTATAAAAAGGTTTTAATTCTACCAAAAATGTTACAATAACATCCTAAGCTGCCAGAAATACCAACGAGAACAAAACATAGCGAGGAGCGGTGTATCGCAGCCAAATTGCTGGCCGTAGAGTTTGTCGAGCAATCTTGTTTTCCTTGAATTTCCACCAAATTAGGCCATGCGTTTCTTTGCGGTTTCGGAGCACCTTCAAGAAGGGGTGAATTCTACATTTTGGGCGGATCTTACTATGAATCGCTGCTCGACGTCTGCCGCACTAAGACTTATCCGTCCAGTCGTATCATCGCCGTCATTCTCATGGTCGCTGCCGAAATTGCTTGGTAAGTGAGGCCACTTACCTCTGATTGACTGTGATGTTCTGGCCTCCAGGCTCCGGCGGACCCACACCATCCTAAGTGACTTTTATGGTTGCAAGTGGGCAAGGTGCTTTTTCGGATGCTAATTTGCACACTGCTACCTTAAGCTGACATCTTATTTTTCTCCCCGGATCACCTTTACTTTGCTTTTCCCAGATTTTGCATACCGGATTTAGTTGCGCTCGTTCTTTATATTTTTGTATATCCTTAAGCATTGATCTCGTTGCCCAACGAACTGCACGACGGCTTCCCCACACCTAAGTGCCCTGGCGATTTATACATCACAAATGCCCAAACTCTTGTCACAGTGTCTGTAAAGACTTCCTTATTATCAACCATCTCACTATTTTACCTCTATATGCCGTGTCCCAGGTTAACTGCGTTGCTCTAGTCTGGGTCTCAGCAGATTTAATATTATTGCAGTTATTTGCCCACTTCGGTGCAACCCTGAGTTGACGCAAAAACGGTGTTTTTAACTGTTTCCTGAGCACAATTGCCTAGCGAGTGCAAATGCTGCAGTTTCGTGACGTCCTTTATTGGAATTGTAATTGAAAAGCTCAGCAGATCCTTCCGTTGTCCAGGCCTGTAACTGGTGCTCGCTCTGATATGCCGATGCAGTGAGCCAGTCGCAACTATTCAAGGAAACTTTGTTCTGCCCCCCATCGTACATGTACTCCCCAGGCCCCTAACTTGTGCCTGGCGGATTACAGTTACCCTCAATGAAAGCCTTGTTTGCTTTATAAATTGCACCTATCAAAGCATTCAGGAGAGACGAATCCTGCCACTGTTCAGCTCAGTTGAGCAAGCACAGAGAAAAAATTGGCATTCAGTTACTGTTCCTTCCAGATTGGTATGTTACTCCTCAAGGTCCGTAGCTTCTAACGCTCCTCATCTTTCGTTTTCGAAAGACAAAGTATCACGTGCACCACCTGATCCAACAGATATGGTTTGTGATCCCACCAGAACTTACTGTTTCAGCTATGGTATACCGTCACGCGGCAGAGATTCAGAGCTTCTTTAAGTTCATCAATCTTGGTACTTTTGACCCATGTCCTGGCGGTGATATTCGGCGGAATCGCGCCGTTAGTAAAGAACCTGGTCCTCATCTAAGGCCTTTCTTGATTGCTCTGCGGTCCCAAACTGTACTACTTGGTGCATTTCACCGAAGTATTTTTCGACAGTTCCGCAAGTGTTATGCCCGGAAGACCTTTTGCTATTTTTGCGGTCTCCGTTAAATCACCGCGCGCGTATGCGTCTAAGAGAGAAAATCTCAAATTCGCAAAGCTTTTTTTCAAAACGTTTGTATCTTTGGGTATTCGTCACTTTGCTGGCGAGCTAATAAAACTTTGCTGATTAGACCTAGCACGACAAACATTTAAACCGCGAGAAACTCACAGCATTTACGGCGTCAATTATTTCGTCCCATGGATTTGACATACCAGAAGAGACAATGTAGCCTGTAGGTACTGATGCAGAGAGTTTGGCACTTGCTCATCTTGTGATCACTCCCGGAGAAGAGGTATAGCACTAATGACTAACCATTACCATCTCCCAATTTATCTCGTAACAGCATCCTCATCAGTCTCGCCGCCAAAACCGTAGCCATTATTTTTGGTCATAGTATAGAAAACTCCAGCTAGGCCACTCTCGCCTTGGTGTATAACATTCTGCTTTGTTGTCGGCCATCTACCCCGGTCCAGGAAAATTACGTTGCTTCACCGAGACCTACTTCTGAGGCAAGTTCCGCGAGCTCGCAGGCATATCTTAGAGGGCGCCTTCCAAAGAATCTTCGCCACTGCCAACTTGCCTGTCCCCGTCAAAAGTTAAAATCACTGTTTTCAATGCTGGCAGTTCAGCAGTTAATACCAATCTGTCCTTTTTTCATATAACCGCTTTACTTTCATCTTTCCCAGGAAATTCCTTCACGATACCATGCCTCAATTTTAACGCTGACGACAAAATCACTCTTCTAGTCACACGTGTTCCTTGAGTATTCAGTCGGAAAGGAAATTCACCGTTATCTGCGCTCTACTGGATGCCCAAATATATTCTTTCGGCCGAGTGCTGTCATGGGTTTATCGAACATTCTTGTTAACTCACTTCTTGGCATGTCCCGGGGTAGACTTCTGCAGTCCGACACCCCTTGGTTGCTGGAAGTCCGTCCGGGTCGCAGGACTTTCTTAGCTGGATTACTCGTCCCATTGCTGATTCTGTGTATTAAAAGAAACCAAGAGGCATCTACTTAGAAATTTCATTTTCAGGTGTCCAAAGAATTAGTGTGCAGTGAGAAACTTGGAATTTTGGTGCTTCCTGGACAGCTAGTTTGTCCTCCCCGGGGTATCGCCTCCCACCCTTCGGAAACATTTCATCATTTAGCCGTTTGAAGCATTTATCCTGGCATACCGTTGGCGCAGCAACGTTTACGGAGGTTAGAAAACATCTCATTTGCCTCAATGATTCGAAACGTACCCAAACAACAATGTAAATACGGGAGTACCCTCTTCTGATGCACAAGCGTTGGCTCAAGGCCCGATATGATTCGGGTAAGCCACATTTAATTTCCATTCCAGCCCCTGGCAATACCGCAAAATCGTCACCTCTAGGTCGAGGCCAACTGTAGGTAGCGGCCTGGAATTAGTGTGACGGCTTGAATTTTGGTTTATATATGATGAGCAATCGGGTATATCTGCCATCTCACCCGCATCAACCGGCCTAAGTGGCAGGTATTATTCCAGCGATTTGTTTCTCAGAACTCCGCCCCCTCTGTTAAGCAAGGATCATTTTATCTGCTTCGTGTGTCAAATCGCCCAATGAAACTATGTTTAATTATGGTTTTATCTGGCCGACCATCAGATAGGCTAAAACCATACTCATCCCTTTGGGTCTTACTAAGTCTATCGACACAGTCTCCAGTTTTGTATTCAACAGGTTGTCTTGACACGGTAAAGACACTTTTCCCTAGTAGCCAGTATTTTCAGCCACCGTTCGGTGTGTAATGACGGCTGATGTGTGACTTTGCATCCGCTCCTTGTTTATTTGGACTTCCTTCAGCAGGTAATTGCTAGATGTGATCCATTCAGGCAGATAAAGCTAATAGCAGTCTTTTTTGCTGTATCTCACACCTCTCAGGCTTCCATCATCTGGAATGTTTTGCTCTCGAGCATTGTGAGTGAATACCACAAACCCTACACCGTTCGTCTTCTTTCGGTTAGATAACGCCTGTGGTATTCCATCTTTATAGTCTGATCTGACCAGCTCATTGATTCAGGTCATTCTGAAGCTATCAAACATAACTTAACCGGAGCGGCTGTTGGCTTTGCACACATGAAATCCGGCGAAATCTTTCAGTCCCTCCAATTACCTTTTCATGTGTTCTCGGCGGTTTTTTCTGCTTCTCCTTACCAGTGCTCCTGGAGGTTCACACCCAGACGGAGCACGGTTAATTACAGGATGTGCTGGAATTTGAGACCTCATTGATATTACAAGTCATTAGACTTTCAGCAACAGCTTTGTATCTTTATTGCCAAGTCCTGCAGCAAGCCACGATCATTCCGTATGCTTTGCTTCCGGCTGGACATCGTCCATCGTTTTTGGTTGCTCTAATTTGCTTAACAAATGTTCAACGTCTCGTGTGCTTTAATATAACTCATATATAGATTTGGCGTTGCCTTCCTCGGTCGCCGCAATAGCAGATCAGCTGAAGACAAGGCTGTCGCTAGCCGTTTACGCGTTTACAAGTAAAGCGCATTCACGCAAATTTCTTTACTGGCTGCCTATGTTGTGTTAAACTTGGTAAACACGAAGGTTTTTCAACCCCGACAAAAATAAATGTTAATTTAATGATTGCCGCACATCGGTTGGTAGCACCTAAACATGTGCGAAAATGTTGTCGCTTTGAGAGAACTGGAATAATTAGCAGTAAAACAGAGGGCAACGTTATCCCGAATCACAAGGCGATGTGTATATTAATTGCGCACCGAAATAGTAGGCAAAATAGAAGTATCGGCCCCTATGCCTGCTCTGGCTTGCTGAATCTAAGGTATTTTAGCCAGCCGCACAAAACGCCACTTTAAAATCCTCCCCGTTAGTTGGACAGCCACATATATTGAACGGAAAACACTTACAACCGCCGTTGTACATGTACCATCCAGGTGCTGTTTTCATGAATCAATTTGTTTTTTACTCGTTTCATAGGCCCTGCTTTGCTTTTGGCGTTGATCATGAAGTCAATGATTGCTTGCGTTTTTCAGGCTTCGACATTTTGCTCCAGATGTACCGGTAAATCAGACACGTTTCAGGTTTGCGTTATTTGGACGGTTGATGGTCGTTTATTTGGCCACCGTAGATGCTAGCAGATTTACCTTTTGTTGTTTTGGCGTTCATAGTGATTTGGCCAAGCCTCGTTCGGAAAATAAGCACTGTGTTTAATGATAATTCCTGCCATCCGTTCGGCGACAACACACATTTGGACGTCGTCTCCGTAGTCTACATGATTCTGGAGCTCATTACGGTAAATTATTGGTTGCGTTCGCCAACATCATTCGGAAACAGGCCAGCGATAGTTCCGTCAAACACATCTTGGTGATTCCAAATATTATTCTGAAAGTTTCCAGGACAATGCTAGAAGATAAAAACCCACCATGCGATCCACACTGTCCATTAATAAACCATGAAATCCGATGAACCAAGGCGGGTATGAGCTATTATGCTGTTCACCCCAGGTTCCCTACACATCCGGTTTCACTAATCTTTCCTATCTACATACCTCAGTCCCTTGACCAGACTTATTAGAATAAAAGCAGAATCATGACCTTTGCAATAATAACAGAAATTCCCACTCCATCAGACCTATGGTTTAAAATCTCTAATGTGGTGGCCAAATGAAAAACTTTAAGCTCCCTCCCCTTGATGCGGCGGGGTTTGGGGCTTCAAGCCCGTACCGCGAAAACCATCGGGCCAAGCCTTTAGCCCTGATTAAAGACTGGCCAAATGTTGAGGCTGACTGCTTCCTTTTTTCTTCTTTCCTCTGTCTTGCACCATACCCATGTACTTCAAGTTCACCTCATGGTTTTACTACTTTGAACACGCAGATCACCCGAAACCCTGGCTGTTAGGAGCTCACATTGGGCCTGCTGGTGTTGTCAAATTTTTCCTAGAAGTTTTTTCCGTTTGTCAGCGGTCATTGTAGCGGTTACCATTTGAGTTCGTCCCCATCAGTGATATCATGATTTCAAGCAGCTGTCCAAATGAACGTTATGCTCAGCTGCGGTAAATATTTGATCGCTTTCAGCACTCAGATAACCAGGTTACCGTCGAGTATGCTATTCTGAACCCTTGCATGCTTTCCGAGTCCCCAAATTTTCTAACATAACATAACGCTGGTTTCAAGCTAGATCAAGCCATCATGTTTTTTGCCCCTCGAACCTTTATATTTCCACAGCCTTTCTATTATCCTCGTTGCTTTATTTCACTCTATTATCCAAATGCACGGGTAAATTGCCTTAACAATGGCGGTAGATTTGAACTTGGCTTGATGTTACCTCCCATGGTTAATCTGCTTACCGTCACTTTGATGAAAATTGATAAAATTTGTACGCCACTGGCTGGCTGTTTAACAAGGCAACCATTCCGTGCATCAAGCATAGCACAAAGTCTGACCTATTCCCTTCGATTAAGAACTCTTACCTTGCCACTTGGTCACAGAATTATCCTTATTTTCAAAACTCGGTTACTTTCAGTCGCCGATTACAGAAAAACAAATGAAGACGCGCATTTTTAAGCATCCCTTTCAAGGATGCGACGATACCCGCCGCCCGTGCTTGAAACCTTCGTGTCCAGCTGAGTTGACAGGAAGGGTTTCAGCACAACAGGGTGCGCGACGGCTTATCTGCAGGCGGCATTTGGTTGCGTACAAAAACGCACGGCCTTTCTAAGCTCTCCGTTACTGGCAAATGACTGGTTTTGTTTGTCCGGGGAAATGAAAACTGAGCTCACTGGCTGTGGTGCATCAGAATGTTCACCAGCATTGTGTTGGCTGGCGATCGAGCGGAACGTCCCTAATCTATAGGATTGGGTTCAAAACATTCTAAGTTCGGCCATGTCATTGTCGGGAGTAGGACTACATGTGACTTTTTCATAAGCCTGCAGTTAATTCTACGCTTGCAGAAAACGTCTAAAACTAACGGAATTGTAACCAAATTTACGGGCGTCAATGCAGGCAGAATATTCTCCTCGCCCTTCCTCGAAGGCTAAGAGCTGAGATGGAAGAATTCTTTAACAGAGGGCGCATCTGAAAATAATGGCAGCTACCCCTAAACAATCGGAAACATTCGCCACTCACTCAGGGCAACAAATGCCATTCTCCCCATCCTGATTATTGTGCTCCGTTGGCAGAACACCTGTCCACTGATGTAGACGATCTCGGCCTCAAGGTTGGTCGAGGCTTCCAAAGCGACCAGGATGATTTACCGGCTCTGTTGCTACCAATGAAAGGATAAACCAGATATCACGGTACATAGCTTCCAAAGCGGCCCACGTGCTTGCCTCAGTGTCCACTGTATTTAAACACTCTCGACTAATGCACCTCCTCCGGGCTAAAGCCTTGGATCTTCTGAAGTAACCAATAACGATATAAAAATTCTCTTTCACATTCGCAGGATTGCCACATGAACTCAGGGACACAAGTCATCAAGATAGACTGGCAAAACTGTTACTCTTTTCTGCAAATCGTAGATTATTTTGGAGGACTTGGTTGAGACATAAATAAACCAGAGGCCCGCCTGCATCCGTGACTCCTGGTGTTGTTGATAAGGGACTTCAGACGGCTGGGCATTGGATTATAACTCTCAAATTTGAAGGCACTGGGCAGTCCAAACGAATTTTTTCGTCCAATAATTATTAAAGCTTTAGAGGGTGCATCCATCCGAAGTGTTCCCCTACGGCATGGAATAACATTTTCAGGGCCAGCATGACTATTTTCTAGCTTAGGTGATTTAGAAGGGTATATAAATGTTTCCTAACTAAATGACACGTTGAGCATGGCATCTACTTCAATGCAAATCAACAAGTTCCCTGCTTATCGCCTCCGGACAATCATAAAATATCTCGCTACCCCCCGTCCTCTTCCACGATCTACTTTTCTTTTATTTCCGCCCTCGAAGACCAAATTATTGCTCCTTTTGTTTACTTAAAATTCATCTACTTTGGTGAACATTGGACTTCGTCTTTTAGATCGCAGTAGTCCCAAGTGGTAAAATAAGGTAATGGACCTCAGGCGCGGCCCGGATCGAATCGCGGATGCGCCCACAAATCGCGCAACTGCAATTCTGCAAAGTTATAATAAAAAATACTTTAGGAAATTGACTGGACGGTGAAAAATTCGTTAGTTTTGCATCAGTCAGGCGTAAAATTATTTGCCGGGTATTTTTGCTGAGGCCACGTGTGAACCGTGAAGTCTGGTTTTCAGCTGATGAAGTACTTTTCACGATCAAGGGCTATAAGCCCGATGGTTCCCTGGTCTGCATAGTTCCCTTTTTTACTCTGTTGTTTTTCATCTCCCGTGACAGTCGGTTTTTTGTTTAACACTTTCTGTTTTCATTGGCATCATTTGAACTGTTAGCGAGGGCGGTTTAAAAACGGAAGGAATATCTCCACACAAACGCTTGTCTACTGGGTTGTGCCCTAATTTCTTGCCTCCAGTGGCCCTTCTTTTTGTGACCAACAGTATTTTGGTTAATGAGCAAGTTGCAAGAGAAACTGGAACGTAAATGACAAAGCATCAGTAACGGTGAGCGACCTCTATCAGTGGAACCAGAGCTAACGGCATGGCACCGTAATAAAAAGTTAACCACAGAATAGTTCAAAATTGCATGCAAATTAACGAAGTAAACGATGCTTTCAAAGATAAACTAAATTTTGGATTGGAAACGACGGTTGCCTTATTCAAAAGAAGCAAATTAAACCCTTTCTGCTGGTTATTAATGGGTTTAGCAGGCTAAGAATAGCACTTTCAGTTGGTAATGGTGTGTCCGTTGCGCGCCGTATATACATCTGCTTCGTTTTTACCATTTGCCTCCAACCTAGTTAAAGTAGCTTCGCCACGCCGGCTCTCCTCTTCGGCCATCACCGCTTCACAACCACTTTTGATTAGAGTGTATGCCACTGACAGCTTGGAACGTTCGCCATTATGTCTCACCTGGTACAGTAAGCAATATCCGCAATCATTTTAGCCGATATAGCTTTGTTAAGGTTGCTACTGCCTGGATGCAAGCAAGAAGTGCTTCCAACTCAACCCAAAGCCCAATACTTTGAATGAAGTGCAAATCCAAAGCCATTCTAAAGGACAATCAATTAGCTCTCAAAGCTGCTAAGCATCTTGCGGGAATAATCGAAGTCTTTATATAAAAAATAGATTTCAAATCTTTCATTTAACCTTGGCATGCCCCTCGGTTCGACCTAAAATGACTACACATGAAGTAACCCATATATCTTTCCCTAGTCCTTCACTGGTCCACGCAAGGTGACACACCGACCAGCTGTCGAAAACAAGCATATCGCATATCAGTGAGACCGACGCTCCCGGAAGGCACATCGTCCTTCAAACAGTCTTGAAATAGTTCTCAAAATGGCGCTTCTTGAGTTCGGTGCCCCGGGTGGTTTAAAGAAGCATTTCTTTGCGGAAACCGATGGAAGAATTTCAAAAATACAAAAACCACGAAACTGCTACTTGATATGGAAAAAAGGTACCACTTCAATAAGCTACATATTTTCCTCTAAGCAATCAGCGTTTACATTCCTGAGTGATTTCATTCGCCTCCCCATTACGTTCGACATTCTGCCTGCAGCTATTGCAAGTTTTCCCGAGAAGTCTATCACGTTACATTGTCCCGGATGCTAAATTTGTTGAATTAATTTTGGTTAAATGCTCTTTATTACATGACCAAACCTTATGGCGCTCGTTCGAATCTCTTTTTATGCAATTATTGAAGCTCAGGATTTTGGCTTTTGCAGGGCATTTGGGTCGTGGTTAGGTCTAGCAACTAGAAGCTTGTGCACATGTAATAGATGGGTTTTGTTCAGAGTGAGCCTTCCGCGAATTGTCTGCGGTTAATCTCTAACGGCGGTACACAGACTTCCTGGTCTCGTTCGCCAGAGATTGAGCTGTCGTGGGGATCCGCATGCAATGAAATCTTTCCATGAGTTGCACGGGGAAGATGATGCAGTCCGTTGCTAATTCATATTCGTTGTTTGTGCAAGTCCGCGTGAAACCATCGCCGACTGCAGGGGCTATTTTCGAATCATCAAGTCTTGGTCAATAATTACCTAAATTATAAAAACGAGTATCAGTTTGAGGAATAAATGATGGCATTGGAGTTACCGCTCGACAGCACAAGATAATGATTGGATTTGAGGTTGTTGGGCATATTTTTCAGAGCTAATGATTTTCGCAGGTGTGAATTGAAGGGCAAATAAATGCTGCTTGGGTTATCTATTTTCCAGCGTGACATCCCGCCGTCTGGTATGAGTATGTATAAAAAATGATAACCACATTAGGAATGTTGCAGTTTGCTGTCATATATGATCCACAGTGGAATGACTGGGAATTGAGGGCTGAATTTGCGATAAGTTGCATGAGAATGCGTTTTAATTGTCCGGTCAAAACCATCATTTTCCACTGTTGTTGGGGAAGCTACAGCCTAATTTCACTCGTCCATGCTGCAAACTAAACCCGGCTGAAAAACGTTCACCGCCGCAACAAAATTCACCGGCTGATCCCCGTATACTGTTGGAAATATCGTGTACCACATATGAGCGAATAACGTCAGAAAGGGTCCGTGTGCATGTCCCTTTGGAGATATTCAATCTCTGTACACTGAAGTCCGTGAGGCCCGTGAAACACCTCACCATTTTTGTGCGATTTCAAAGATATGGCGCCTCACTGTGTAAAATATCCAAACCTAATTCGAATGATGAAGCCAAAGTCTATATCAAACGTTATTGGAGTTAACTGCAAGATTCAAAGCCCAGAGGGCATTAACTTACGTTTACAGGATATCAGCACTAAGGTTAAATCATTAAAAACGTAGGGCATGCAGCTAAGAGACCAAGGAGTTAAACAAATTGTTCCTTTGCGCAATATGACAGCTGGTAGCGCCTGATAAGGAAATTAACCAGGACGCCGGTTTTCATTCCTTTCCTAAATGCACTGTATTTGAGAATATCTACGGACTTCGAATTTTTATATATGAAGCCGGAAACATAAGAACCGACATGTGATTGCGTCGGGTGAAGCAATCGGCAAATCATACGTGCATTTCCCTGTTTTTCTAGTTGCCCATAAACATCACTAGGGCATTCCCGTACGGCCGCGTAAACAATTTGTGCTTGGGTCTGGCAAAACGATTACTGGCCTATCGGTGTACGATACACTGTGGACTGAGTCCACTTCTGAGCCTCGTAGGTTCAGGGCTGCGCAACTATCATCTGTCTGTCATACAAATTTTTCAGCTTGTGACCTTCTAAAGAAATGTCGCACTATCCAAGGCTGATTATTTGGTGGCCGCGGGATTCCTACAGTTTTTATTTTACCCTGTATCCCGGGTCATGAAGTACATTCACCCTGAAAAGTGCCACGGGATTTTTCTAGCGTTTTTGGCATATGGATCTATACTTCGCAGTCAAAAGTGTTGTTCTTGTTACTTGAAGCACATAGGCAGTCACTTTTTGAAGATGTTGCGGGATTCCATTGGCTTGTGATTCCCAGCTTCTTTCAAGTTCAGCCTGGACAGATGGATGCACATCTGTGATGATTTTCGCAAACTCAGAGCTTTTGAGGCCTTCTCGGTTTTCGTCTTTGCATCGTGCATGCAAGTCATGAGAAGCTAAGTCACCATTAGGCATCCGTTGGTGCAGCAGGTAAATCGCAGTCCAATTAGAAGGTCAGCTGATTCAATCATGCAAGCTCAGGCGGGCCTTTGGGAAGAAACCAGTTATTGTGCCACTAGGTCACAGGAATAAGCAGTTTTTCAATGTCTGCGGTAACATATACCGTGAACCATCCCCACAGTGCAACACTGATGAGTGGCGCACCATGGAAAACGCTCAACATCGACGGAGAGGACGTTTTACCGTTCATATGTAACTGCGCAGACATTTACCATGACCCTGACCCAGTTGACCCATTTTGTTCTTCGTTCATGTGGAGCACTTAACACGAAGGTTTTCAAGTGTGAACCATAGAGAAAGCAGTGCAAAGAATTCGTAGTGCTTTGCAGGTGCCACGCCGTGTTTTGCCCAATACCCTGCGGTGGAGTGACGGCCAATCATCCACCAACTATATAAATTAATTTTCTTTACCAAACTACAAATCGTTGTAATCGACCTATTTGTGGAGAATTCAATAGCAATGATTCAACACTCATGCCTGATATGACACAGCTAGGTCTATTGGCCCGTGCTACTTTCCCTGGAGACAGAAGGCTTGATGGACGGCGTCCGACCTCCGAATACTAGTTACCCCGTGCACATGTGAGCACGCAGCGAACGGGGCCTGCATCAACGTTTCCAGTAATAAATATCAGGCAATTACAATACAGCTGCTGGGCCACGAAGCCATAATAAGGGTTCTCCGGAATTGCGTCTAGCTGGTGCTACTTCATGGATGTCAGGCGACGGGAGAAGAAAATGTTAAGGTTTGCATTTATAGCAAATATCCTTGCAAGGAGAACCGGTTGTACTATTGTCAAGTAAGGGCCGTGCATTTGTACCTAGGTGGAACCCAAGCGTCCTAAATATTAATGGTTATTGCTGGCCAGCAAAAACCCCGAACCCTGGTTGAAAACAACGCTGGCTTTCAGGCTGTTCCTGTTGGTTGTTTGTCACAAAGCAACAAATTTAATAATTCCTTGGCGAACAGCAAAAGAACGGGCAATTTTTCACACATTACCATTTACTTCAGGTTCTAGGTAATTGACATCGCCAACATAGCCATCCTGTGAAGTCTGCCCCTTCAAAAAACTTAAACCCATATGCGCAATAGTAAGCTGTCCCGCCTGTCACTTTTGCTGCAGACAAAGTCACGAGAAGCAGACTGATAACATAACCCCTTAACTTTTCAAATGCACGATGGATGCAATAAGAATTTCATCGAGGAGGGTGAATGATGTTGATCTTCAGCTGAATGATGCACGGATGGCCCGCTGATATTCATGTAAACAGCCTCTTATAGTGAAGAACTACATGCAAAATGGTGCAGCAATTCACGAAACTCAAGAAACGATAGGCAAACGATGCCGTTTTCGACAGTTCAGTATATAAGTTGGTTATGCAGTGTTTTGTGTTGTGCAGCCTTGTTTTCCTTCTAAAGGTCAATCGAAAGAATGCCGGGGATTTCTCCAGGAAACTTATTAGGTGTGACGCTAACTAGGGTTCTGGAGTCAGTTAAATTGGAAGGGTGCTCGTGAGAAAATGGCCCCTTTGCGACAGCCAGCTTTGTTCCGTTATAACCAACGTGCCTGGTCCAAAACCTGATAAAGATTCTCGGAAGTTGGTTCCAGGAAAACTTCACCGTCATCAACAAAGCGTTGCGAAATGAAATTAAATGCTGCTTGCAGAGGATTGAACCAGCGACATTCTTTGGACTTGCCACGTGTTCCGAGAAGAGGGACCTCCTCACGGAGAAGAGGCGTGTAATTTTGATAAATTGTTTTCTTGATTTGCCAGCACTTCGTTAATAATTCTGCTTGGATTCATTATGCTTATCATGATTAATGGTACATTACTGATCATTGCGTTTAATCTTCTCCAGATAAGAATGATAATACTAAGGCAGGTGTTATCGCTCAGTCAACATGGGAGTCATCATTCAGTCCGACCCACTAGGTATACTCACATAGGAAACCCTCCCCGTTCCACTCGAGGATAGCCCGTCCCTGGAAACGACGGACATTACTTACGAACGGGCCCAAAACCCGCTGGTATATAGCTTTTCTTCTATCCGTGATGAAACAATCAAAAGGAAATGGCAATTTTACTTTTAGAAATATTAAAATTAAAATTGACCGTATATTGCCTGCGACACACAAAGAACTATTATTAACAAACCCGCACAGTTCCACAACGTGTTGCCTTACATTACGAAGACCGATGTTAAACACCGCGGATTTCCGACAACACATTCGGGTCACAGAATGTCATGCAATTACACCCGCCTTCTGCTGCTTTGAATTAAGACTGTCTCGCACGCACCCTGCAATGTGGTGCAAACAATTTGGTGACCCCGTGGTTCATGTGCATATTTCTGGACGACCAACTGGGCTTTAGGTTCGGGTCTTGGCGACCTCATATTTTACCTGCTTTGTTTATACACACCTCCTTTGGGATTTGTGTTTCAATTGCAAACGTTTGGCAGTACCTGGAATTGGCAAGAAAGTAGACCGCAGGATAACATCGTTAAAAACCGTTGCACCAATACGTCGAGTGTCACTTTTGGTTGTATGCTTTAATATTGCAAGGAAATTGGTAGAAGAATGGAAGGAAGTTAGTAAAATTAAGTTGCAAATAAACTTCAAGCTAAGGAAACCAATTTTCTGGCGGCTAGAAGAGCTTGTTTTGCAAGAAACAGACCACAGGAAATAAGCAAACAATAATAGCTGTTTGGCATGCTGCTGCCGGCACTGAAAGTAACGGAGAGAATCCTTACAGCGGGAAAGCCTCGATATCTGCTTGAGTTGCATACAAAACTAACCGCCGTGGCCTAAGAGATGACGGAATCAACCCAAAAATTTCCGGTGATGCATGGAAGAAATAATAGCAGGGCAGAGGAGAAAAGAAAACCATTCCGTGTGATAACATCATTCCCAAGAAGAGTCTGACACAGGAAGCCAGAGATGAGATTAATAGAACTCGCAAAGTAAATGGAATATAATTATCAAATAATTAGGCAGCAAACAGCAGGGCAAGCCCTAATGATCGCTGCATTTTCTCCAAAGATAGATTTCTATACGAAGAGTGAATGTACAAAGAGAGAAGGGACTGGATATACACAAGCGGGAAAACTTAAGATGCTGCTGCAGCCAACACACGGAACATGGTCCAACGGTACAAACGCACTCTTTCAATCATTCTGACTCGATAGAAAATGACAGCACGATCGCCACTGTTCACGGTTCACTGCCATATCCTTCAGTGTCTCCAGCCAGCAAGTCGACGAGTCTCTCGGACACCAACCACGAAGACGTGAGATAATTACTTTAGTTAAGTTCGCTGTACATTTTCTCATTCCAAGTTGCCACGTCATCTGTTGGTCTCCACATGCCTTCTTCCATTCCTTGAGAGGAACACAAAATAGGGCACGATATGGTAGACGAGTGTTCGTCATACGCAACATATGACCCAACCAGCGTGGTCTACTAAGTTTCATACGCTGAAACAAACTATTCTCAGAAGTGGCACTCAATACCAGAGTCCTTGCCTCCATATTACTCACCTGGTCATTCCATCCAGTCCTAGCCATACCACGTAGACAACGGTGATCGAAAACCTCTAATAGACAAACATGTCCCACACGCATAATCCATGTATCGCAACCGTACAACAGAACTGAACGCACTGCAGCACAGTACACACGACCTTTGAACTTCAGTGAAATATCAGGCAGACGCCACAAGTGCCTCAGTCCAGCGTAAATCGCCCGAGCCTTGGATATACGCGTGTTTACTTCTACTGTCGAACTACCATCGTTCGACACGCAACAACAAAGATAGGTGAAACGATCCACAGTAATCAGTTCCTCTCTGCTCAGCTCCAAGTTCGGCACTGCTGTCGTCCAGTCCTGTAACAGCACTTTGCACTTTGAAGGTGCAGAGCACATGCCGAACGGAGCAACCGATCTCGACAGTCTATCCAGTGCCCGTTGTGTATTGTCCGCAGACTAGAAAAGGAGCAAAAATTAATCTGCATAATCTAGGTCGCATAGCTTTCCTCCACTTCCCAGTTCGGCTCCTACATCCCGGAGATCTCCCAAAGCATCTTCCATCACCTCGTCCATGACGAATTTGAACAAGAATGGAGAGATGGGACAACCTTGTCGAAAGCCACTAGTCTTTACGGATACACCTGACAGTTCACAGTATACCTCAACGCGACCATGGATATGCGTCTGTACTGACATCGATTCACTTGACATAATCCTCCGCCTACACGTTGCTGAATTTAGTTTGAAAACTTTAATGCTGGACACCGGCGGCCTGAGGCAATCGCAAATAGCTGACCATTCCGGTCCTTGCACGATTTTGTTTGTAATTTGTCTGTGTTCTAGCACGATTCGGAAAACCAGTCTCAAAAGCCATAGCCCATGAACTATGTTGACTGCAATTCAGCCTGGACAACCCTTATTCTTGCACCAACGCACTTTGAGTGTAGTTGCTACCTCACAGCATCATCTACTCGAGCAGAAGAGGAACGGGGATTAATAAAAGATCGACTGTAGAACAGTAAGCTGAAGAACTGTGGAGAAGGAAAAGGTTTCAAATGCAAGGACACTAGTGACCCCGGCACTAAGCCATATCACCTTTTATCTGCAACCATTGCTTCGGGGGACCTCAGGGACCCCAGTCCGGTGACATAGTGGCACATACACGAGCCAGCCCACTGGCTTAGGCTTTCATAATTTTAACCAAATCATTGGCTGGCCTGCCCGAACCATCCTCCAACTATCACCAGTCTCAGAACAGTTCACGACAAGGCAAGCATTCTGTAGGCATGTGCAAAACATGTCCCAACCACTTCAGCCTATTCTGATTCAGTACCTGCTCTAAAGATTGGATCCCAAGATTCAGCGCCTTGTGCCTAACCTCTGAGTTGCTCACAAAAGTTCCCCACCACTTTCTACCAATATTAAGAGGACACTGGTGTTCGGACATCAAAGGTCATCGCATACCTGCTGCCCTCAACGGCCATGTTTCGGAGCCGTAGAGCAATACCGTCATCACCGCTGTCGTGTATACTCGATCTATAACCAAATGTCACGCCGACGCCACAGATGCCTCAAACTAGCAAATGCCGATCAGGCCTCCAGTATGCGCGAAGACACTTCATCTGATATGCGATCGCCAGGTGAGATAAAATTGTTCAAGTAACTAAATCTGTCCGTCTTACCCAGTTGTTCCGGTTTTGTCCGGCCTTGAGACAGTCCAGTCATGCAACAGCCTTTTCAAGGGATACCAAACATACCTCGACTATCGTTCAGAAGATCGAGAAAAACCTGCAACTTAGTTGCATCTCCATCCAGTAGCGAAACACCGTCCGCATATTACAAATCATACACTTGCCTGTCTGAGCAAATGTCAACGCCACTATTGTCACGTGAGGATAAGACCATCTGCATAACCACTCCAATACTAGTTGAAAACGAAAGGTGAAAAAGGGCAGTTCCAGCGAACACCATTTCTAGTGGAGAACGCGAGTGAAACATCTCCATTAGCGCGAAGTCAGCTTCGACTATTCGCAGAGATTGGATGAGTGGAATGAATTCCTCCGGCACATACTTGGATGAGACAGCGCCACACAGTTGGACGGTCGACTGAGTAGAACACCACTTCAATCAAGAAAGACAGAAATCGTGAGTCTATAGAGTGTGTCTATGTCCTAACATTTGTTGCTAGGTGGAAATTTGGTCAATACAGCCCCGACCGGAACGGAACCTCGCTTGATTCTCATGCTATAACCTTTCACGAGTACTGGATAATCGGAACAGCGTAAAGCTCGCGAGCGGTCTTTGGGAATCTTGCTAGCAGGAATTTCATTGGATAGCATTTCCTTTTATTGCTGCACAGTTTAATGCCGGTTTTCACAAGACTTAATCAACGATGTACCCCAAGCGTAACTAGGGCCGTTTCTCCTGCAAAAACTGTAGTTTCTCTTATTCCCCTTAGCACAACGCGTTGCTATGCGTTTCGTTCAGAACTGTACATTCTTCTGTTGGCAACTCGTTGTTATTTTCAACTAGTATGGTTGTTTTTGTAGTTGCTTCTTTCCAGCTGGCTTTCGACCTTCAAACTGAAGCTACTGGTTCCCCGCAATCACCGGAGCGATCTCGAATCGCTCACCAAAATCGAAAAACAAACTCGTAAGCGGAAACTTAGCAGTCGAAGCGAGGTGGGGCTGTACTTTTTTGACCGCACCCCGGCTGACCTGACCTGAAGCGACCTCTGTACGAAGTCGCATTCTGTGCTCTAATACCGTGGCACCGTGGAAGTATGCGGCCGCTGGTGCAAGAATGTGGACCCTTAGTTGTCTTCCTTGTAAGTCCGCCCACCCGTCGTGACATAACCAGCACTGTTGTTTGAGTCGATGCGTGGTGGGCAGCCGTCACCTGAAGGTCGTATCGTTTCCAGTTCTGCACGCCACGGGCCGTTATGGTGAGTTCGGATGTTCTTGGGGTCTTTTGCGATAGTCGGTGGCGCTCAGAGTTATTCATCTTAACCTGTTGATTACTAAAACACTCATAATGATGACAGCCCTATCTGGATCGTTGTTCTTACCTGCACTATTATTAACGACATTTGTTGAGTCGGCACCGCCGGGTGAGATGGTTCAGTTATGTAGCGCCATTTTAAGTACTTATTTATGCTGTTCACCGCCAGAATGTTCATTAGCTTTTAAAAATTGACTGCATTTAACGCTTACTGTCAATCCCGACACCTTTTAGGCGGTGCCTAGACCAATCGTGAATATTTTCAAGACTGATGGATCTTCTTCCGGCCTGACAGTGAAGATGCCGGCCGTATTCTCTGCCCCCCTGCGCAGTGATCTGCTGAACACGGTTCATGACCAAATGCGGAAGAACTCTCGTCAACCCTACGCCGTAAGCGCAAAAGCTGGTCATCAAACAGCCGCGGGCTCTTGGGGTACGGGAAGGGCCGTCGCTCGTATCCCCCGTGTTCACGGTGGGGGCACGCATCGTTCCGGGCAAGGCGCATTCGGCAACATGTGTCGTGGTGGGCACATGTTCGCCCCAACCAAAGTGTGGCGCCACTGGCACAGGCGCATCAATGTGCAACAGCGGCGGTACGCCATGTGTTCTGCCATAGCGGCTACAGGTGTCCCTGCGCTAGTCATGGCCAGAGGACATAGAATTGATCGGGTACCCGAATTGCCATTGGTGTTATCTGATGATGTTGAGTCCATAAAAAAGACTAAAGAAGCGGTTAAGGTTCTTAAGTCAATTAAGGCATGGTCAGACATCCAAAAGGTATACAATTCGCAACGTTTCCGGGCCGGTCGCGGTAAGATGCGCAACAGGCGACGAATTCAGAAGCGTGGGCCTATTGTCATTTACCGCAAGGATGAAGGCATCACGCGAGCATTCAGAAATATTCCGGGTGTTACTCTCATTAGAGTAAGCGCATTAAACATCTTGAAGCTTGCACCAGGCGGTCATATGGGTCGTCTTGCAATCTGGACTGCGGGGGCATTCCGTCAGTTAGACAAAATCTACGGCACATGGAAGACACCTAGTGTTAAAAAATCAGGCTTCCATCTACCAATGCCAAAAATGACAAACGCAGATCTTGGTCGTCTTCTCCACTGTCGTGAAGTGACCTCCGTTCTTCGACCGCGACTCATGCACTGCCAACGTCCCGGACAAAAGGTCAAGAAAAACCCGCTCAAGAACATGCAGGTAAATTTCATCGACCTTTATTGTAAAATTCGATTTTTAACTTGAAATTCGATCCTACTGTCGCCATATGACACGACGCTTCGGGTTGACTGTTTTATTAGGCTACAAAGCATGTCATAACAAGGGTTCATCTAGACAGATGCAAAAAGTGATCACTAATCCAAAACTCGACTAACCCTGAAATGTTTTGCACAGTTAACTAGTATTCATGTAACATTTATTCTGGTTCGCGTGAAGACTGGTGGAATTTAAATACGCTTGCTTATGTTTCAGGCGCTTTTGAAACTGAATCCATATGCCATTGGAGAGAAGAAAACAAGGATCGCTCGCCAACGCGCTGTTGAGAAGTCAAAGGCCATGAAAAAGAAATTGAAGCGTCCGCAGGATAATCCATCAGACAGTGATGAGGCGAAACGTCCCAAACCTGCAAAAACCAAGTCTATGAAAGCTTAACAATAAATCGAATTTGTTGGGACTCCACGTTGTCAGCGTCAGTTTGGGGTTGGTAGATTGGTGATTATTAATGGATATTTCGCAGAAGGTGCGGAGTATGCACCGCTCAGTTGTTTCCAGCTTTAATGGGCAAGATTTTCGACTCATTTGCGAGTCAGACGACTGTCGCTATTGCGAATTGAGCACCAAACCCCAATTTAGATCACTAGATGTTGCTGCATTGTTTTCATTGTCGAACTTGCGAGACCGAGTGATGTCCAAAACTGCAGCGATGCAATCAGTCATTGGTAACCACTGCAATAGTCAGTCGAGAACTACCGATCATTTTGGTCCACACCGATGTACTGTGCTGCAGTGCGTTCAGTTCTGTTGTACTGTTGCGATACATGGATTATGCGTGTGGGACATGTTTGTCTATTAGAGGTTTTCGATCACCGTTGTCTACGTGGTATGGCTAGGACTGGATGGAATGACCAGGTGAGTAATATGGAGGCAAGGACTCTGGTATTGAGTGCCACTTCTGAGAATAGTTTGTTTCAGCGTATGAAACTTAGTAGACCACGCTGGTTGGGTCATATGTTGCGTATGACGAACACTCGTCTACCATATCGTGCCCTATTTTGTGTTCCTCTCAAGGAATGGAAGAAGGCATGTGGAGGCCAACAGATGACGTGGCAACTTGGAATGAGAAAATGTACAGCGAACTTAGCTAAAGTAATTATCTCACGTCTTCGTGGTTGGTGTCCGAGAGACTCGTCGACTTGCTGGCTGGAGACACTGAAGGATATGGCAGTGAACCGTGAACAGTGGCGATCGTGCTGTCATTTTCTAACGAATCAGAATGGTTGAAAACACGTGCGTTTGTACAGTTAGACTGTGTTCCCTATGTTACCCGCCTGTGTAGGTCCACTACCTGTTCCCATTGGATATTCACTCTTTTTATATAAACGTGTAATTCTGGTGAAAGGCAGCGGTCAGTGAGGCTTGCCTTCCTGTTTGATGCTGAACGATGATGATGACGATGACGACACCACTGGATTCCGATCACGCTTTTCTCGCACTTGTTTGCGCCTTCTCCATGGTCCCAATAATACAAAAACTACTTTCCAGGCATAGCTGGCTCTAGACGATAACCGCCGACTACAATTCCAACAAGAAACCTCAATACGGTTGTCGTTTCAACAAAATGCACAGGCTCCGAGCGAACTCTGAAACCAAATCAAAAATGCCCCGTACTCAGCGACAACTATCATGCGGGACTTCTTCCCAAATGAACCTTGGAAACGATTGATATCCTTAACTTCAGTTACATTGTTAGATGCTTGCAGATCCGTCCTAACCGGATGCAGTATACAATTAGGCGCATAGAACCCCGAGCCGTCAACTGACCAAGGGTTTGTGAAATGACCAGGAGAACAGAAATGACAAAAAATATTGTCATATTTTGTCGAATCAGAATGATGGGAAACATGTTTGTATAGTTGAACTGTGTTCCGTTTGTTGGCTACTAAGGCATTCATTTCTCTTCCCATATGCGTAGGTTCACTCCGTGTTCCGCTTGCGTGTTCACTCTCTTTACAGAAACTTGTAACTCCGAAGAAAAGACAGCAATCAATGGGGCTTGACTTGTTGTTTAGCGCTAAACGGTGATGATAAGTGGTGGGTACGAAAGTGTAAGGAAATGAAAAAGGTTGCAACTATCGGAAATAGTCGCAACCTTTACCTACTGCTTAGGAATGCTGGTCCACGGAAGCGGTGCGTAAGCGAAATGATTAAGGAATCCGATGGATGTCGGCTTCCGCGTTAGGCAGAACTCTAGGGAGTAGTTTAAATGGCCCACAGCCACAGTGGGCCTTCCAGTTATGCCTACAAGTGAACCAATGCAGGTGAATACCAACCCTCTATCGGAAATGGAGGTGGTCAGAGAGGCACGTTTCCCTAACAGATACAAGGCAGCTGGATCAGATGGAATTTCCCCTTCTATCTTCAAGGATGGTGGCGAAGTGTTAACATCGGAGTTAACGTAACCAGCGGGCTCAATCTAGACAAGGGAAGAGATCCCTAAGGACCGGTGTGAATCAGTGATTGTATCGGTTTACAATAAAGGCGACAGATCCTCAATTAAATACCGCAGAAGAATTAGTTTTGTTAGCACTGCATCGAAACCGCTCGCGAGCTTTACGCTGTTCCGATTATCCAGTACTCGTGAAGGGTTATAGCATGAGAATCAAGCGAGGTTCCGTTCCGGTCGGGGCTGTATTGACCAAATTTCCACCTAGCAACAAATGTTAGGACATAGACACACTCTATAGACTCACGATTTCTGTCTTTCTTGATTGAAGTGGTGTTCTACTCAGTCGACCGTCCAACTGTGTGGCGCTGTCTCATCCAAGTATGTGCCGGAGGAATTCATTCCACTCATCCAATCTCTGCGAATAGTCGAAGCTGACTTCGCGCTAATGGAGATGTTTCACTCGCGTTCTCCACTAGAAATGGTGTTCGCTGGAACTGCCCTTTTTCACCTTTCGTTTTCAACTGGTATTGGAGTCGTTATTTAGATAGACCTATCCTCATGTAAGAATAGTGGCAGTTGTCAGAACGAGACTGCAGCTTGATGTGATGTGACGGCTTGCGTGCCTCCATGGTCCAACGAGCTATACAGGATGGCTTATCTCAAGCCGGAGATCCAATCATGTCTAGAAGGTCAATGGGTAGAGGCCTGACGAAGTAGTCTCCTGGTTCTCCAAGTTGGGGGTTGATATGAGTTAGCAGCTCAGTCGGAAAAACGAGTGGAAGAATGACTGATCCAAGTAGATGCGTTTCCACTCAGCTATTCCCCGCTGCCTTGCGGTCAGGTTCTTGTCAGAACCAAAGGCTTTGGTTGAGAATCCTAGTCGTTCTCCTGCTTAGCGGCTGGGCCCCCTAGCAGTACCCGTCCTTTATTCCTCATGAATTACAAGCCCACAAATGATTCCATACTGTATCGGTCGTCGCGCAGGATAATCAGGACCGCGCTGCCCATTGTATCGAGCGCAAGTGGGTGGGTAGTGATAAGTATGCTACTGCTCAGAGTTCCCTCTTATTCAACCTGTCTCTTCTCTCTCCAACCCAATCTGCTTGCCCCTTCTACCTACCCATAGTATCTCCATTGATTACATGCCCGATACTCTCAATGGTTCATTGTGAAGTAGTGTCGTAGGTGGTTTTCAGTTTGTTAGCTCGCATTTTCTCAAGCCTGGTCAGCCTCTGCATCTGGGTTCCTTCAATGTGCGCACTTTAATGCAGGCTGGCCAACAGGCATGTTTGGCTCTGACAGTGGACTCACATTCGATTGATGTCTGCTGCGTGAGTGAAACACGAATTCAGGACTCGAGTAGACTAATTTAACTGACTGCGCCTAACGCCTCGTCAAGATATTTTCTTCGCACTTCAAGCGACGAAGCGGCTCAAGCTGTGGGTCAGCGTGGTGTGGGAGTAGTCTTGAGTGAGAAGGCTGAAGCAGCCCTTTTAGATTGGATCCCAGTCAACAGTCGCTTGTGTGCCATGAGACTGCAGTGATCAGTCGGCGTCCGGAAGAACAGTAGTGTTAGGCGCGGTTTATTTGTTATCTCGGCATAGGCTCTAACAAACTACAGTACTGACATGGAGAAAGACGAGTTTTACGATGACCTCGTCACCCTTGTTCGGAAGAGCAAACGCTCTGACATTGTAGTGATAGCTGGTGATTTGAATGCACAAGTTGGAAAGCGTAGTGCATCGGAGTCCTGTTTAGGTGGGCGATGCGCCTTGCCTGCTCAGCGAACGGAACACGGGAAAAGACTTTCCCAATTCTGTGCAGACAATCATTTATTCCTGTCTAGTACGAATTTCCGACACAGTTCGCGTCGCACTGCGACATGGCGTTCTAGCTCGACTGGTACTTTGAGTCAGGTTGACCATGTCGCAGTTAGCTACCGTTGGCGCAGTTCTGTCCAGAACTGTAGATCATACTGGACCACGTACGTCGAATCGGACCATGCGTTAGTTTTAATGCGGTTTTTGCTGCAGCTCAATGGCCATCGACGCAGGCCACAAACCCGATTGGCTGTCGAACGTTTGTCTGATTCGGCTGTTCGCAACAGCTACGAACAGAAAATATCCGATTGACTAAGAAATGCGACCAATAGCAGTGTAAACGAGGGGTGGGATCAGATTAAGGAGGCGATGCATTTGGCGGCAGGTTTCGCCTGCGGTCCTAGATCTAGCATTCATCAAAAACGCTGGATCTCGCAAGCGTCGCTAAGTCTAATAGAGCAAAAACGCCAGCTGCCTAACTGCAAGGAAATGAATAAGATGCGTCGGCAGTTGCAGCGTCAGTTGACCATAAGCCTTAGGAATGACCGCGAAAACTGTTGGGTTAAGTTAGCCGAAGTGATGGAAGTGACGTCCGCTTCAGGTAACAGTCAAAGACTGTTTAAGCTTATACTCGACAGCGGTGGTCGATGAACTTCGGTTAGTGAAGTCGTGTGCGATAAGAATGGACAGCTCATCCATGGTAGACAGAAAAGATTGGACCGTTGGGCAGAGCATTTCAAGGATCAGTTTAGCTGGCCACACGCTAATGTATTTAGTCTGACGTCTAGAGCTGTTAATTTCTGGGGAGGTATCACTTGATCTCCCAACGGAAGTGGAAGTGCAGTCGAATATTCGTCTTCTGAAGAGNATGCGATGACCTTTGATGTCCGAACACCAGTGTCCTCTTAATATTGGTAGAAAGTGGTGGGGAACTTTTGTGAGCAACTCAGAGGTTAGGCACAAGGCGCTGAATCTTGGGATCCAATCTTTAGAGCAGGTACTGAATCAGAATAGGCTGAAGTGGTTGGGACATGTTTTGCACATGCCTACAGAATGCTTGCCTTGTCGTGAACTGTTCTGAGACTGGTGATAGTTGGAGGATGGTTCGGGCAGGCCAGCCAATGATTTGGTTAAAATTATGAAAGCCTAAGCCAGTGGGCTGGCTCGTGTATGTGCCACTATGTCACCGGACTGGGGTCCCTGAGGTCCCCCGAAGCAATGGTTGCAGATAAAAGGTGATATGGCTTAGTGCCGGGGTCACTAGTGTCCTTGCATTTGAAACCTTTTCCTTCTCCACAGTTCTTCAGCTTACTGTTCTACAGTCGATCTTTTATTAATCCCCGTTCCTCTTCTGCTCGAGTAGATGATGCTGTGAGGTAGCAACTACACTCAAAGTGCGTTGGTGCAAGAATAAGGGTTGTCCAGGCTGAATTGCAGTCAACATAGTTCATGGGCTATGGCTTTTGAGACTGGTTTTCCGAATCGTGCTAGAACACAGACAAATTACAAACAAAATCGTGCAAGGACCGGAATGGTCAGCTATTTGCGATTGCCTCAGGCCGCCGGTGTCCAGCATTAAAGTTTTCAAACTAAATTCAGCAACGTGTAGGCGGAGGATTATGTCAAGTGAATCGATGTCAGTACAGACGCATATCCATGGTCGCGTTGAGGTATACTGTGAACTGTCAGGTGTATCCGTAAAGACTAGTGGCTTTCGACAAGGTTGTCCCATCTCTCCATTCTTGTTCAAATTCGTCATGGACGAGGTGATGGAAGATGCTTTGGGAGATCTCCGGGATGTAGGAGCCGAACTGGGAAGTGGAGGAAAGCTATGCGACCTAGATTATGCAGATTAATTTTTGCTCCTTTTCTAGTCTGCGGACAATGCACATCGGGCACTAGATAGACTGTCGAGATCGGTTGCTCCGTTCGGCATGTGCTCTGCACCTTCAAAGTGCAAAGTGCTGTTACAGGACTGGACGACAGCAGTGCCGAACTTGGAGCTGAGCAGAGAGGAACTGATTACTGTGGATCGTTTCACCTATCTTTGTTGTTGCGTGTCGAACGATGGTAGTTCGACAGTAGAAGTAAACACGCGTATATCCAAGGCTCGGGCAATTTACGCTGGACTGAGGCACTTGTGGCGTCTGCCTGATATTTCACTGAAGTTCAAAGGTCATGCGCACTGTGCCGCGGTGCGCCCAGATCTGTTATACGGTTGGGAGACATGGAGTATGCGTGTGGGCGATGTTTGTCGGTTGCAGGTTTTCGACCATCGATGTCTACGTGGTATGGCTAGGATTGGATGGAGTGATCAGGTGAGTAATGTGGAGGTAAGGAATCTAGCACTAAATGCCAACTCTAAGAACACCTTGTTTCATCGTATGAAACTTACTAGACTGCGCTGGTTGGGTCACGTGTTGCGTATGTCGAACACTCGCCTGCTTAGGTAAAGTAGGTGTCTCACGCCTCCGTGGTTGGGGTCCGAAAGACTCGTCAACTATTTGGCTGGTGACACCGAAGGATATGGCAATGAACCGTGAGCATTGGCGATCGTGCTGTCATTTTCTATCGAATCAGAATGATTGAAAGATTGCGTTTGTACCGTTAGGCCATGTTCCGTGTGTTGGCTGCAGCAGTATCTTATCTTTTCCCGCCTGTGTAGGTCCATTCCCTGTTCCCGTTGGATATTCACTCGTTTTACATAACCGTGTAACTCTGGGGAAAGGCAGCGGTCAGTAAGGCTTGTCTTGGTTTTTGTCGCTGAACGTTGATCATGATGATGATGTGGCATCGTTCCTTTCTGTGATTACTTGGTTCATTTTGCTCTGACAGCAAAACAGGATACCTTTCAAGAAGCGTGAAATTGAACTTAACAAATAACTTTGGAGAATCAGGAAAACCACACCCTGGTATCCGCCAGCTGCGTGTGGTTCGCATAGTGAACGATGAACTTCCTGCCGCAGACGGCGTCTTGATTACAACGCAATCACGCCCAGATATTCGCATGCATTGATTCTGGAACACTCGGAGACGCCGAGTTTCGTCGCATAAATCCATCAAGCGTTTCTTCGGTCAAAATACATAGGAACTATTAATGCTACAATAGAGGGTAGTAAGATTTGCGTTCCCTAGAAACACAAACTCAGATAATACACATCGTACTCCACGCTGGAGGCTGATTAGAGGTGGAAACTCAGACGGAATGTCAGTGGAAGAACAAGTGATTCAAATATACGCCTTCTTTAAAAGATTTAGAATAGAACTATGCACTAAAAGTAACATCCCTTGAGATTGTCATTACCCATTTGACTTCTAGATATGGCTCACACATAATGCGACTGTTGGAAATTTTGTTGAATTTGAGACGAACCATCCGCGTGAAAATCGGGTTGGTTTACTCCAGCAGTCAGTCGATCCCGCAAACGATTTCCCAACTGAACGCCACAATTGCATTTTACAGGAGGAAAATTTCCAGTCAGTCGGTTTTCTTATCACTTTAGCAAATTGGATTTTTTCCCCCTTCTGCAGCCATCAAATCGATGGGTTGAAAAGTATATGCGCTCCTAAGATTAGCGTGAAGTACCAGAATTTTACCGGACCGTATCCATCGTCTCCAATGAAACGGGGAAATCTCATCTTTTCCACACCGGGTTTACTCCCGGCCAAACCACATTTCAAAACGTTCCAATAACCTTCCGCGTTCTGGAACATATAATGGACATTAACCAACCCCATTTCAGGTGGAATCCTTAATAAATTTCTTTCTGTGACTCTACATATAATAGTTTTAGAATGAATGCCGAATCCCGAACTAGTCAGAATAAACTCGATGCACGAACTACAAGTTGCGCAATGCGTAAAGTGCAGCTGTACCTAGCGGTAGTAAAGTGTCATCGTATCACTTGTCCACGCCAATCACACGTATTTTACCAGAATCCCATTGTGGTATCTAGATGTGATGCTGTGCTCACAGTGTTTAGGCCAAAGACGTGGCACAGTGAACGCTGTACTCCTGCCAATGGAAATGTTGGCCTAACGTTACGAGATTTGGTCCTTACTGAGGTCCGAGCTTGTTTGCGACGTATTGGTATTCCGCGAAATCTCTAAACATCCGTAATAAGCAGTCACGTATGTGATTAATATGCAAAAAATAGTTCTGCGTTTTTATTTGGCGCGCCCTATTGTGTTCACAGTTCAATATCGTTCAAGATTCAAGGGAGTCATCACGGTATAAACGAAGACCAGTGCATCCGTGGCGCACAACAATGCGCAAAGCTTGACCACACAACCATTCGTGGAGGCACAAAACTCTAGGAATGGTATAACCAATTCTGGTACTATATTTCCAACTGAGTGCACTCGGTAATTGCGTCACAAAAGTTGCCATTTCCCACCCTTTAGTTTAAAATATGCTAATTCGTTTATCCCGTGCCATTCCACGTCCTACCACTGTAAATTTGCTCATTCCAGAACTGCCTAATTCCGTGATGTTGTATATTTATAAACGTTCATAATACCAAGAAACTTCTTTTCTGTGCATCATCTCATGCATGTGCATGTGTAGCTGTGAGTAACGAAGTGTGGGGGTGTAGCTTCATTTCGCTACGAACGAGTAAGTCGATTGTTGTTGTCGTGTCCATAACATATTGGTTTTATCTTTTCTCTGTAAATTTCCTGAACCCTCTATTCATTCATTCCTTTCGTTTCCATCCTTAGCTTTTGCATTTGCATTTTCTTTCCTTCTAATTTCACCCGTCTCACTGTATTTCATGCGGATGCCACCAAGGCCGTTAGCTTCCAATGTGTTGTCAAGTTAAGGAACTTTGTTTCCGATCCACATTCATTTCGACCAACATTTATATATTTACTCTGTGTTGCTCGCAGCGCCACATGTACATGCTTCAGGTGGTGTATCGAAAACAAGTTTCTTTGAGCTAGAGACCGTTTTCATTATTCGACGGCCGTACTCCGCAACCGTTTATTTGATATCACACTGGTTCGCGGCCACCCATTAATTCTTATCACTGCTGTTTACTGTCGGCCGTCTCATTTTTACCAGTGTTTCATCTTCCACGCAATCCACATAAGTTCCCAAACTCAACAGTTAAAAATGTTTGCCCGCAACAAAAACAAACTGATGTTGCTGCCATTGCGAACACAATGATGAAGATGCAACTTTTTTCAACTTCCATTACTTGAAGTTTCCGGAGGACAGTTCTATGGCGATTTCACGTGAAACTGTTAGTTTCCAGTTTTTTAGCCGGTAAGCGTGAGGAATGTGAGTCATATCGATGCATCACCTTGAGAGCTCGCTGACATCATTTAGTTAGTAGGAATCACTAGGCGGTTACGTAACCCCTGAGTTTCTGATGGTCCTCGCGTTCCAGGCTATACCGAATACCACGGGGCATCATCGGCGTTAAACAGTAAGGCTAGCCTTATTGACCGCTGTCTTTTCCCCGGAGTTACACGTTTATATGAAAAGAGTGAATATCCAACGGGAACAGGGAGTGGACCTACACAGGCGGGAAAACTTAAGATGCTGTTGCAGCCAACACACGGAACATGGTCCAACGGTACAAACGCACTCTTTCAATCATTCTGATTCGATAGAAAATGCCAGCCCAATCGCCACTGTTCAAGGTT